>OZ005741.1:97116853-97434353 GCA_963930735.1 Dioctria linearis
TGTCCTGCATCAAATGTGTCTTAATATCTGCTGTTTGATACAGAACTGACAAACAGTCCTGTAGATTGCGACAAGTGGAGTGAGATTTGTGATAAATCTCTAGCAAATGATTTGGGGAAATTAAAAGTGGATGAATTTGATTATTTCTACTGGACACTATTATGTCCAGTTGAGCTTGTTGTCTAAATTCCAACTCTATCATTTGTAGTGTCAGACTAGAGACAATTTCTTGTGTTATTTGGTGGGTTGTCAACTCGTCTGTTGTGTTCCGCAGATTGTTAATCTGGTTGGTTATTTGACGCTGTCGTTCAGACAGGGAAGATAGGGGTTTCTGACTTTGTTCAAACGTGGTTTTTATTACGCTGATCTGTTGTTTTTCCAGATCAGCTAAGGTTTGAGTATTTACATCTAATTCGCTTAGTCGGCTGTACACCTCTTGTTCGTTTTTACTATCTACCGAAAAGATAATGCATCGCATTTCCAATTCCATCGAAGATGGATCGGGGCTTACGCGATTTGGGCACAGCTTCCCTAATAACACTGGTACGCCTATTGATATTTTCCATCAGGGCGTGTATATGTTTTGTCTGTAGCGTACAAAGGTCCTGTATAGAAGACCCATTTCCACACAATTGGTGTATGTAGTGTTCCGCTCGTTCTGCTAGTCGCGTCTGATTTTCCAACTCGGTCAGATCTAACTCAGTGATGATGCTCCAAGTGTCGTGGTAAACTGATAGGCTTCCAAGAACCTCAAATAGTACTCCCGTATTATTTAGGGGCGTTATAGAGTAAGGTTCCTCCGCGAGGGCTCCTATTATGAGCAGGAATAGTCCGTGGAAAATGATGGACTGCATTGTTATCTAGGAGAGGATAGGATAGGGTATTAAAATGGGTTTTTATTTGACTTTGTAGCTTACATGCTATTATATATGTGTCTTGAATTACTTAAATTATATTGACACCATGTTATTCGTAGAAAGGTTTTAGACGGTTGTTATGTACCGTGACCTCTCGTTTACGAATTTTTATTGTGGTGTTTACAGTACTAGGGATACCGGTTACCGTGTAGGGTCCTACCCAAAACTGGGAGAGCTTATGTTTACGACTCTCGCTTTTGAGTAGAACCTTGTCTCCTCTGTGGAATGTCAGGGGACGTCCAGCTTTGTCATAGTAATTTTTCGAGCGTTGTTTACTCATCAGAAGGTTTTTCCGTGCCATGGCGTAAGACTTTTGAAGCTTATACCTGAGAATATGGTAGTAGCTCTCGTGGTTATACACGGGTTCGGGGTCTCGCCTTAAGTTGGACGGAACGTCCGCTGTAAAGCCGTAAAGGCAGTCCATGGGAGTTAATTTTGTCCCTTCGTGTACACTGTTGTTGTACACGAAAGCAGCGGTTCGCAGATAACTATCCCATGAACTGGGATTTTCGTCCACTATAGTTCGTAGATATTCAATCAATGGTCTATGTGCACGTTCGAGTGCTCCATTTGATTGGGGATGATAAGCTGAAGTTTGCAGCTTATTTATCCTAAGGAGTTTGCATACCTTTTTGAATAGGTCACTCAGGAAATTACTTCCCTGATCGGTGACTATTCTTTTGGGAATGCGGTAGCGCGTGACGATTTCGTCGAAGAAAATTTGCGCTACCGTTATAGCTTCCCCATTTGGTATGGCATACCAATCTACGAACTTCGTGAGGTTATCCTGAAACGTTAGTATGTATTTGGGCCGGCTATATCTAGATAGATTTTATCGAATGGTTGTTCCGCTATGTCTGTAATCACCATCGGCATTTTATACTGTGGTGAGGCCTTCATGGTTTGACATTTGGCACACCGCTTAATGTGCTTTTTGATGTCACTAAGCATGTGCCTCCACCAGTACTTTCTTCGAATCCGTTTATAGGTTTTTATCACTCCCTGATGGCCGCCAAAGAGAGAATCATGATAATCTTTTAAGATTAATTGAATCTCCTCTGGGCTTGTGATTACTTCAGGGGGACGAGTTTCGTCTATAATTGGTGGATTGCTACTAGGTGGACTGCCACGCTCTGCGGTCTCTTCTGGATGATGAGTTTGTTCTTTTTGCTTGGACTGGCTGTTTTGATTTGTTCCACTTTCCTGAATGTTTCGTGTCTGGGCTTTTGTTACTGCATTGCATTGCAGACACTCCTTAAGGTCCGATGAGTGTTTTTCCTCCTCTATGTCCGAGTCCATTTGGTGGTGGACTATAGCTTCTACCGTGAAGGTTGTAGTTTCCTTGGCTTTGTTATTTTCCCGTGGAATGCGGCTTAAAGCGTCGGCATTCGTGTTGTACTTTCCGGGCTTATATTCAATTTTATAATTGAACTCGGAAAGTTTATGGTGAAATCTCACCAGACGGGATGTGGGGTCCTTAACATTGAAGACTCCCTTGAGTGGTTTGTGATCTGTATAGACCGTGAACTCTCGGCCTTGCAGATAACACCTGAAATTTTTAGTCGCCCAAACTATAGCCAGTAACTCTTTCTCAATCGTGGAATAGTTACATTCGGCTTTGTTCAGGGTACGGCTGGCGTAGGCAATGGGTTGGTCACTTCCTACCTCTCCTTGAGAGAGAACTGCTCCAAGAGCCTCGCTGCTGGCGTCGGTGGTAAGGTTAAAGGGTTTTGAAAAATCGGGATATATTAAGAGTGGAGGGGAAATTAAAGCGTTCTTAATGCTTTGAAATGCCTCTTGGCATTTCTCAGTCCACTTAAACTTTACATCCTTTCGGAGTAAGTTTGTTAGTGGACGTACTGTTTTCGAAAAATCGGATATGAATTTTCTGTAGTAATTGGCAAGGCCCAAAAATGATTGTACTTGCCTTACTGTCTTAGGGATGGGGAAAGTTTGGACGCATGCCGTTTTGCTAGGGTCAGGTAGTGCTCCTTGGTTAGAGCATTTGTGTCCTAAATACACTACCTCGCGCCTGAGAAATTGACATTTCTCAGGTTGAAGTTTCAGGTTATTTTCTCTTAACCTGTCAAAGACTTTTCGAAGCTTTTCGTTGTGGTCTGCCAGACTTTTTCCATAGATGACGATGTCATCTAAGTAGACGAAACATTCTAGGCCTTGTAGGCCAGTTAATATGAAATTCATTAAACGCTGAAATGTGGCCGGGGCTCCTTTGAGTCCGAACGGCATACGTTTGAATTCATAATGCCCGTAGTTGGTACTAAAAGCCGTTTTTGCTCGATCTTTCGGATCGACGAATACCTGATGATAGCCATTGGCTAGGTCTAGGGTGGTGAAGTATCTTGAATGGCCCAGTTGATCGAGGATATCCTCAATCCGAGGTAGAGGGAAGGCGTCGCCAATCGTTTTTTCATTCAACTTGCGGAAATCAACGACGACGCGCCACCTTTTCTCACCGTCTGGTCTCGCTTTTTTGGGGACGACTAGCAGTGGTGAGTTCCATGGGCTTTCGCTGGGCTGGACAATGTCGTTGTCCAGCATTTCTCTGAGTTGCTCATTTATTACATTTCGCTGTGTCTCTGGTAACCGGTACATCTTTTGGTTAATAGGTGCTTGGTCTTGCACCAGAGGGATGTCATGGGTGATGGCATTGGTATGTGTAAGCCTGTCACCTTTTAAAAAGAATATGTCATCATATTCGTAACAGAGATTTGTTATTGAGGCTTTTTCCTCCGAATTTAAAGGTTCATCCAGACTGAGTTCTTGCTCTAGTCTGGTGAGGCGGGGATGAATACTGGTGTCTTCTTGTTCGACGTCGTTTGGGAACAGATATCGTATATGTTGTAGGGTGGCCTTCTGATCGGCGCTTATTGCCCTGTTTTTATTACTCTTAGTTCTAGACTTACTTAATGGTTTTATATTATTTATTTTACCTCTTAACCTACTTGTTTTATATATGAGAGGCGCTGGGCCAGGTGGATCTGCGGGAGTTGCTACCGGCAGACCGTTTGGGTGCTGGCCAGCGCCTGACGTTGGGGTTTTCATGAGGGACCCGCAAGCGTCTTGGAGCAGTTTCTTATGACTGCTTAATTGACTGGGGCTCTTATGCCCTATTTTCTTAATCTTAGATCTAATTATATTTTGATGCTCACCATCGCCGTCATTTCGACTCGTGGGATTCAAAGGATGGGCTGTTGTAATATTTTTGTCTGGCTCTCGTTTGATGGGGACGACAGTGTAGTCTTTAATGGGAAGCAGATTTAGGTTCACGCAGTTTAGAACTACTTGTGAACTGCGTGTGTTGAGGATTCCTATAGGGACTGCCTTTATCCCAGCTGAGAGTAAGCTGTTTGCTAAGAGGACTCCGTCGTATATTTCCTTCGACGGACTGATCATTTCTTCCTGCAACTGCAACGGAACATTGACTACGATCTGAGAACTTGCTGGGACGCACACAGGTTCATTTAAATTCACCTGATGCTGTCCAGTCTTACAGGCCGGATCTTTGGTAATCAAGTCACCCTTATCGCGTTCTTGTAAGTCACAGCCGACTTCTTCTGACTGAGAAGCTTTGAGAACACTTCGGGTAGAAGGTGTATCCCCGTCGGGTTTAATATCTTCTACCAGTGTCTCTTTGTTGACTGTGTTTTGTGAACACGGGTTGTCCGATGCGGTTTCTAATGGAACATCAAACTCTTCTGGATTGGTTTCCGTACGAGGAAATCGCAGAACTTTGTTGGGTCCCTCAACATTACAGTTTTTAGCTAGGAAATCATTTCCTAGCAAGCCGTCGTCGGAAATACCTGGGATGTTTTTTACCACCTGAAAGTTGCAAGGTAAGTTACTTTTTAGCATGAAGTTTCCTTGGCAACTTCCTAAGGTTTTTCCGGTGCCAAAGGGGCTTTGAAGCGTTAGTTTTTTGTTGGGGTTTATTAGCTCGCGAGATTTGAGAGCTTTTTTCTTAATTATACTGATCTCAGCGCCGGTGTCCACTATTAGCTGGGCCTGACCATTTAGACTTATGTCTAGAGGAAGTCTGGCGGTGGGCACACTGAAGTCGGGCGGCTGAGAAGACCCTTTTTTATTGCTGGTAGGGTTTATAGTCGAGCCGGGGAGTTTTGGGTCGACTCTTTGTCGTTTCCCTGTTTTTTATCCTCCCATTTTTGCTTTTGTCGACATTCGTCGATCTTGTGTCCACGGCGCCCACAAAAATCACATTTTTGTCTTATGTTAAACACTCTGGGGCCTTTTATATTGCTTGGGTCAGACTGTGGGGGATTGCTAGGCGATCCTCGTGTGAAACGATTTGCAGACTGTGTTTGGTTGTTTCGACAGTCGCGAATGTCATGCCCGTAACTTCTACAGTTAGTGCAGAAGAGGGTGTTTTTTCGTTTTAGACACTCCGTGTAGGTGTGTCCCCGCTTCTGGCAGAAATTGCAAGTGATGTTTTGTACCTGATTCTGTGTATCCGGTTGTCTGGATTCCCTTCGTGGAAATGGCGGGCGTAGTGGTTCAGCATGAACGTATGGGGGATTAAACTGTCTGGGCTCTTGTGCTCGTGGTGATGCATACATGGGTGGCTGTGGTGCTTGATTGTAAGGTGTTCGGCTAAGAGCTCGAACTCGAAGACTTGGGTCTATTGGTGCCATTGGATATGGCTGCTGCGTTAGCGGCGTTTGGACGAAAACTGTGCCTGCTTGTAACTTTTCCATGTCTAAAGCCTTTTGTATCAGCTGCTCTAGATCATTTTCTACCAGAGTGAGGAGGTACTGGCATAGGTGGGGATTGTTCACTCCACTTTTGAGGACCAAGGCTTTTCAAGCGTTTACGATCGTTTAACTTGACCAAGCTTCCTTGATCCTACCGGCTGCGCCAATTGTTGTATATCTACCTTGTTATATAGTTATTCTACTCTTCAAACTTGGGTACTCACGTATATCACCAGGTTAACAAGTCGACGTATCCGTATCCGGTTCGCTTTATGTTTATCACTATGATATGTAGATAGGTGGGGTTTTTCACTAAAAACTCTGTGGTTATTTCGTTTGCTTTTATTCACCAAAATTTTTATTTAAACACTCTCTTAGAAACTAATTTACACTATTCTGGTTTTACTTTCTTTTAGGTAACCGAACTGAAACTCCACATTTGTGCGTTTCTTATAAAATCGTACGATTTTAGGGCTTCTTATCTAAGCTTTTTGTTAGCCAACGGTAACCTTTTTTTAAAAAACTGATTTTCAACCGCTTGTTCGAACTCAAATCAACTCAACTCAACAACCGATCTTTTTCCAACTCTCGAAGTTAAAAACAAAAATCAACTCTTCAAAACCAAAAAAAATACAACTAAACTTTTTCCGCCGAAATCCATAAGACAACCCGATTCAATTCCTTTTAAAAAACGACTCAACTCTTGATCAAATTCATCGTGATCAAGAGCCATTGTTCAGGATAGAAAATGCTAAGTTGCATTTTCTTATCCTGAGAAAATTTTACTTTTTAATTCTGGACTTGTTTAAACATGTCCAGAATTATTCGCGTTGAACGATGGCTTCAAAAATGTAATCTTACACTTTTTAAAACATCAGCCACCGTTTGAAATCGCGACGCGCCTATACATACAATGCATTTATGCTGCGCGCGTTTCTTATCGCGAAAACTTTTTTCGTAATATGTATGTACGTATGTACATACACGTTGTATTTTTCGCGACAAATCGTACTGAAGGTACGATTTGCTTTTTGATTTCTTTTTAATTAAATTGTTGAAATGACAAATTTTGTCGTGGAAATTTTAAAGTAAACGACTTGGGGTGTAAAATGAAACTTTTGTTTTTCCCAAGTCGTTTGATGGGAAAAATTTTATGACTTGTTTGGAATGTGAAGAAAATTGCTGATGCAATTTTCTTCACCCTTTTTGGACGATAAACTAATTATGTTTTGTGCATGATTAGTTTATTGAATTTTTATATTTTATGGTTTTTCATTTATATGCCCAATTTTAGGTTTCTAGGTATATAGGGCTTATTAATTATTTGTTTTTTTTTCTTTTTACCTGTTAGGCCCTAAGGTTATATATACCTACATATGGTACATATATGTACCTAAGTTTTTTATACATAACACAAATAAATCAAAAGATAGTGTCTCGAATCTCTGATTACTAACTGTGGTTTGCAATAATCCAGCCGGTTTCTTGTTGCTAATTTTAAATCGCTGACAATGGAGACAACTCTTAACATAATCTTTAATATACTTTCTTATACCCTTCCAATAATATCGACCAACTATACGATTTAGGATATCAGCTCGTTCTTGTTCCGGAACTGCGAGCTGAGCATCGTTAGACTCAATGTCCGGGTTGTATCTATAAAGCACGCCGCCGTTGAGTAAATATCCCTTGTTGCTCCAGTATTCACAATCTTCTGGTGGGTGTTTAGATTCAAAGCACTCAATAATCTTATTTAGTTCAGGATCCTTAAGTTGTTCGGTCCGAGTGTCACTAGCGCTGCGTCTTGGAAGATCTATAGAGACACTACATAGTCCACAAGGGTCTTTGTTATTTGTTCCGCATGGTGGGCGTGATAAAGTATCGGCGACCACATTTGTACGTCCAGTTATATACTTTATTTGAAGATTGTAGGGTTGAACTTGCAGGGCCCATCTAGCTAACCTTCCCATGGGTGACTTAAGACTTAGGAGCCATTTAAGTGCTTGATGGTCGGTCGTGACTATTACTTCAACACCTTCTATGTATCCTCGAAATTTGGATACAGCCCATACGATCGCAAGAGCTTCACGCTCCGTTGTAGAATAATTCCGTTCTGAAGGGGTCAACAAGATACTGGCATATTCTACGGGGTGTTCCTCTGAACCCTCCCCCTGCACCAAAACTGCTCCAATGGCGTAGCTACTGGCATCTGTCTTTAGGATATATGGTTTTGCTCTCATCTGCTTGATGTAATATAGGAAAGCTTGTTAACGCATCCTCCAGATATTGGGAAGCTTTGCGATGTTCTGACTCCCAACGCTATTCTGTGTTTTTCTTAGTTAAGCCGCTTAATGGTTTGCTGTGTTCAGCAAAGTTTGGCACAAATCTTCTGTACCAAGAGCATGTTTGAAGAAATGTTTGCAGGTGCTTAATATTTGAGGGATCGGGCATTGCTGATATAGCTGCTATATTTTCGGGATCTGGTTGAATCCCTTTATTGCAAATAATGTGACCAAGATATTTTATAGATGAGCAACAAAATCTACATTTTTTCCTGTTGAGTTTTAGATTAAAAATCGTTAACCTATCAAAAATTCTTCTCATATCTTGTATGTGATGTTCAAACGACACAGATAATATGATAAGGTCATCTAAATATGCTAGTATTATACTGTTACTGCAGAGGTTACTTTTAAATTTGTTAATAAGCCTCTGGAATGTTGCAGGAGCATTTCGGAGACCAAAAGGCATTCTTTTAAATTTGTAGAGTCCAAAAGGCGTGACAAAAGCTGTTTTTTCGTGGTCCTATGGTTTCACGGCTACTTTCCAATAGCCGGTTTTTAGGTCTAGCGTTGTCATATATTTGGTTTGTTTTGCTTTGTGAAGAAGATCATCCATTCTAGGCAATGGAAAGCTATCCGGCTTAGTGATTGCATTTAGTTTTCTATAGTCGATACATACTCTAGTTCCACCTCCTTTCTTGGGAACCAAAACTACAGGCGAAGCCCAAGGGGATTCACAGGCTTCGATTATGTCCATCGTTAGCATTTCTTCTATTTCCTGAACTAATTGTTTCCTTTTTTGAGCAGATAACCGATATGGTGGTGACGATATTGGCGGATGACATCCTGTATCAAAATGATGTAGTACCTCTCTCGTTGGTGGACCACTTGAATCAAAAATATACTTATGGTCACAAAGTAATTGATCAAGATTCTTTCGGTTGAAAGTTGATAGCTCTTGACCCTCGTCATCACGAAGAGCGATATCAAAATCAATCATTGCAAGTGCTAGGTGGTTATCGAAAAGTCTGACTGGCCTAATTCTCCGTTTCTTTTTCCTAGATGGCTGACTTTCGTGAGATAGATTTAAATTTTTCCCAGGAGTTGGTGGTTTCGTCTCTAAGGAAAATGTCCGTTGTGGATTTTTGTCTTTGTTTGAGCGGTCAGGACCATATTCTTGAGGTTCTTCTTCATGATTAGGCTTAACAGCCGTTTGCATAGCAGACATATGACTTTTCGTTCTAGGAGAACTTATAATATTTTCATAAGTAAATTCGTATTGCTCACTAGGATTATCTATGAAATTCCATATCCTTTGGGGCAGATTCAAAATTATTCCAGCATCTTCAATAAAATCAACTCCAAGTAGTGATTTATTTTCTGTATAATTAGGCAACACTATAAAATTCGTTTTTATAATACGTCCTTTTATAATAATTTCAGCATCAGTAGAAAGAATCTTTTGTGGTCGCGGTATTCCGTCAGCCATAATAATTCGAACGTGACTTTCTATAAATTGATGTCCCTGTTTTAGTAAACGGTTATACAAGGTTTCTGATGCTAGGCTAGATTTTGCACCAGTATCAACAAAAGCACTGCCTAAATAGTTTCCTACTCTAATTGTTAACATTGGTCGTGATCTGAGCGCTATTGTTTGGATATTACCTATTTTTAGGCTACAGAAGTCAAGAGCGTTGACTGAAGTACTAGGCTTAGGGTTGCATGACGGGCACTTACTTCTTACAACATTTTGCTTACTACAACCGTAACAGGAAAGTTGTGTTTTGAAACTTTCAGTTTCTCGTGTTGCAGGCTGTACCGGCCTAATGCTATTTGGTAGATTTCTTGCTTGAGTTTTGTTAGCGTTTTGTCGCTTTCGACATTCCGTAAATTCATGCCCATAATTTCTGCAAAATGAACATTGTTTTCTCTCTTTCTTTCCAACTGAAGTGTCTCTAGAACGCTCTTGCCTAGTTGACGTATTGCTAGAGTGCTCTCTTCTAGCGTCCTCTATTTCCCTAGCTCTTTTAATTAAACCGTCAAAAGTTGCGATACTATCACGAGGCATTCGGTCTCTAATCGAAATATGAAGCAATCCAAAAATTATATCAATTTGTGTATTTTCGCTGTGGGCTGGTACTGGAAGTTCAGCTAGCTGAGCCCTCTTGCGTGTAACAAAAATTTCGGTTGGCGTAGTAGCTGCATGTGTTTCTGCAAATATCTCTTGATATATTCTGTGAGGGGGTTTTTGGGATGCAAACGTTCTTCTTAAAGCATCTATAGCTAATTTTCAAGTAGAAATGCTACCTTTTTTACCCTGCCACCAAATAGAAGCTTCATCTTGCAGAAGGAGTGGTAAACCTCGAAGCGCATTTTTGTCAGAAATGTGCTCTATATCCTTAAACACACTAGTTGTATCGATAAATGATTCAACTTTAGCAGGATCCCGCGAGCCATCATATCGTGCAGTACATGATGAAAAACTTCCTTCTGCAGTATGCGTTTCTCTTGATGTACCAATACTGCTAATGAGCTCTCTAAACTGGTCGTTTGTAATGGCTATATTGGGATTAGCCTTATTTTCTTCAATATCATCATAGGCACTTCGTCTATTGCACGGCATTGTAAGATGATGTTAATGATTTTAGAAGCGACTGTAGGATAAATGAATGGGTGGAGTTTAGTTTTCTGCGAGCGAGATATGTAAGCGCGCGAAGTATATAAGCGACTATACGTATATATGAATTGAATGCGCAAATGCATATGCTTGGGAGCGTACTTGACAGAGTTGTTCTTGTCGACGTTCTGAACTGCGTCTTCGTAGAAATATATATATGTACGAGCCTTCGATTATATACAGTAAGATGTTGCGAAAAATAGCAATAATTTATGCAAGAAGAATGTAGACTGTATTCAGTGCTTTTCTTGTTGTAGAAATTCTAGGAATCTAGAGACTGTGTACAGTGCTCTTCTTGTTGTACAAATTCGGAGAATTTAGAGACTGTGTACAGTGCTCTTCTTGTTGTAGAAATTCTAAGAATTTAGAGACTGTGTACAGTGCTCTTCCTGTTGTAGAAATTCTAAGAGTTTAGAGACTGTGTACAGTGCTCTACGTGATGTAGAAATTCTAAGAATTTAGAGACTGTGTACAGTGCTCTTCTTGTTAGAAATTCTAAGAATTTAGAGACTATGTACAGTGCTCTACGTTTCTCCCACTGTGGTATTCGAGCGCTTTTTTACTTCGACTGTTGTAAATACAGTGCGAGAGTAAATGAAAAGCAATGCGACGAAAGCTGGTGCTCTGCTCGCTGTCTAATGACTGTCGTAAGTCGTAGCGATTATATGGGTGATAAGAGACTGTATGTATACAGTGCAACTCACTGATGATTAAATGTTGCTATTCCGTTTTTTCGGTGAACTTTTGCTTCGTTTGGCTTCGACTGCATATGCAGTGCGAAAGTCTGATAGCAAATTGAGAGCTGCTGATACGAGAGGAGAGACTGTGTGCAGTACTCTTTCTGAAGGTGACCTCCGAATTGCAATTGAAGCGAATTAAAAACAACTATTGGGGATTGGGTTCCGTATTTCCCAAAATATTATTTTTATCGACTGTAATACAGTGCGATAATGTAATTAAATTGTCTATGTATATGTGTTTTTTTATTATTTATATTGAGACTGGAACAGTGCTCAATTTTAAAGTTTATAGTTTTTTAAACAAAACACAATACGGCCCCACGTTGGGCGCCACTTGTAACAACTACTTGTAACAACTAGATTTAATAAAAACACAATATATTTCCGGTAGACAACTTTATTGTTTAAAGGCTCAATCTCAACAAGTCCAGTACAATGGATTGAAATTATATTTATAGATTTAGATTACATATTAGAATGAAAATAGGTGGGGGAAGCAATAAATGAATGTTATGTACAAAAGGTACATAACCAAGTTATTAGAATGAAATTAGAAGGGGGAAGCAATAAATGAATGTTATGTACACAAGGTAGTAGGTACATAACCAAGGTAACAGTTCTTAGGTATATTGGTGAACGAACATTCTCCAGTGGTGTCGTAAAGCCAGTGGTGGCGTTACACTGTTTGTTTCACTAATATTTCCAGGAACAAATATGCAACGCCTGATTTAATTTACAGGACTCAAAAATAATATTTTATTAAATAAAATACCTGTTTGTTTCACCAATATTTCCAGGAACGAAATTCACAATTATGCAACGCCTGATTTAATTTACAGGACTCAAAAATAATATTTTATTAAATAAAACTCCTGTTTGTTTCACCAATATTTCCAGGAACGAAATTCACAAATATGCAACGCCTGATTTAATTTACAGGACTCAAAATAATATTTTATTAAAAAAAAAATACTGTTTGTTTCACTATTATTTCCAGGAACGAAATTCACAAAAATCCAATGCCTGATTTGATTTACCGGACTCACAAAAAAAATCTTTTAAAACCAACCAAAATTAAATAAAATACTTCTTGGCTCACTGAAAGTTGTTTTTCCAATCCCATCATCTTTTAAACTTTTTTACGAACCAACCTCGCAATTCTTCTTTACATCCCCCCACTATTCTTTTTCACCGAGGGTATTCGGTTAATTCAAGCGCCCGAACCAATCTCCACCAATCATGAATTTTCTCATAATATCTACAAGTTTATTTAGTGCAAAAAGACCTAAGATATTTCTTATTAAAATAGACATCTTCTTTCTTTCACAAGAAACATTTTCTCTTACGCCGCGTCCCTTCAGAATTTGGCTAATTAATTTCGAAAGCGAAAATGATAAATTATGCCACACACAGTTCAAGGCAATAACCAATTCTATTTTTATTTTTTTAAATTACTGTATTATTGGTATTGTCTGTGTTTGCAATGTATTCTTCTATTTTTTTATTACCTTTTTTTCGCAAATATTTCTTTTGTGAAGTGGATATGATTCGTGCCGTTGTAAAAGATTGAAATTATTTGATAGTATTCTTTTGCAAGCCTTACAAAAACAATTCTGGTCTTTTTCTTCTAACCAGGTAAAGTTGAAGTCCCATTCCGATTTATATTTTTGCACATATGTTTTTTATTTTATATTTTAACTAGCAAAATCAAAAATGTTACAACTTACAAATATGTATACATACTCCTTTTCCTTGTTTTCCAAAAGAATCTGATTTCCCATAGCTTCTTTCTCTTGACACGGTTGGAGAGGTGCTTCAACAACTTCACAAATCTGTTGTTCATCATCTTCATTCGCGCTTTTCCTTAAAATATATTCAAATTACAATTGGGACTGAAAATAATTTCTTATAACCATTATTCTCTTTTGTTTTAAAACATGTAAATAACGGAGCATTTCACAAATCACAGATTCACAGCACAAAAAAACCCTACAAAAAAAAATAGAAAAACAAACAGAGCTTATGCTTTATATGCAATAAAAACCACGTAGGCATTTGTCCGAACTCAAAGGTATAGCAAAAAAGCGTTGTAGTATTTTTCGTTTGGCTGCTGACAGAATGAAGTTGGTTGAGGTCGTGCGGTATAATTATATGATTGTCAGTTATCAAACTTTTGAACCATTTTTTTTTATGAAATATATATATCGAAAATTTCTTGACTGGTCAATTTAATTAGATATTTATTGTTTATTTTCCTTAATTGTCAAAAGTGTAGTTGAAATAATTTAAGTCTCAAAAGTGTAGTAGAAATGAGTTGGAGTGTAGTAAACAATTCTAAGAGCTAAAGTGTTGTAAATCTACTTCACATGTAGTAGAAGTTCCAGTACTGCTTCAGATGTAGTAATGCTGGTACGTAGAAATTTTATTACTTTGGCATAAGCCGTGGGATCTCTAAAATGTATATTTTTAAATCTAGGAATGTGGAATGTGCCAAGGCATATTCGGAGCATCAACATTTCTCAAAATAATGTTGCTTATAATAGTAGAAAGCTGTAAGAACCTTTTAACCATGTAATACGTTGAGTTCCATCTGGTTTTAACGTCTAAAGCTACTTTCAATATTCATCCTTCAGGCTGACCTTGAGCTCTTTGCTCTTTACGTAGGTCGTCTGATGCCGACACACTACGTTTAAACCGCACTACTATTTTGCGAATCCTTTCCAATAAATCAATTAGTCCTGGTGTATTCTTCACTGAGCTTTCACAAATTAATTTCAATTTGTGGGCAAAGCAATGAAGATGCTTTTGAGAGCCAAATGTGTCGCAAGCAGCTTTGACAATATTTGCTTCATTATTTGTTACAATTGCTGAAACTTTATCTTTTGATATTTCCCACCTTAGAAGTACTTCTAGAAGTTCAGCTCCAATGTATGCGGAAGTATGCGATTCCGTTAACTTTACTATATCCAACGTACCAGATACCAATATCAATCCAGAAATAAAATGCACGGTTATACCAAGAAAACTTTTTGTCTGACTGTCAGTCCAAATATTTGTTGTTAAAGTCACGCTTTTACAACATTTAATTCTTTCTTTAAAAATATTGGACAGAATTTCATATTTTTTTCAATTAATTGTTTAATTGTATTTCGGGTGGGTACTTTATACAGTGGAGCGACTTCTTTCATAAGGTTTCTAAATCCTCTTCCATCTATGAAGGCAAAATGTAAATTGTCAATACAAATCATTTTAACAAGCTCGTTTGTGATTTTCAAGCTTTTTGATCCGCCATCTAAAAGCATGAATTATTAATGATAAAGCATTAGTTAATTATAGGTAATAAAAATTTTTATACCTGAAAAGGATGCCACAGTTTTCATAGCTTTTACAATATTTGGCTGTTCTTGAATAAGCAATAATCTTTTTCTAGGTGTTGGGCTCTTTTTACTAGCTCAAGTACCACAAACGAGGCATCAAGGCAATCAATCAACGGTTGAACATGGCTGTTCAACGGGGGAGGGGGGGGGGGGCGGGAGAATGTTCGACGAACCTGAAAAGAAAAAGGGGGAATTCATCAAGGTAAAAATAAAAAGTATGTAACTCATGTTACCGGCACCTGGAGTATGCCACAGGTGCAAAGATCCCTCGATGATCTAAAACGAGAAAAAGGAAAGGAAGATAAATAAATGAAATACAAAATTTGAACTATTAATAAATAAAGTAACAAATGAATTAATGAACAAATAAATTTAAAACTATACAGCATGCAAGACTATTTTTTTTCATACCAACAACACCAAAACAAATAACATTGAATGCAGGGAAGTACGATTAAATTAACTACAATTCAATCAATTCACCTGCCACAAGATAAAAAAAACACATAGAACTTATCAATCAGGTAACTGATAAGATTTTACTGAAGATTAGTGGACATTTAAGGTGAGAAAACACCGAAACAAGCTCACCTGTACAGGTGTCCACCAACCTTGAAAACAACATAAAATACCAATAAATCCACAAACTGGTAGTACATACCTGAAGATTATAACATCCCTCGATGAAAGCAACAGAAAACACTACACAATACACTATTAAATTCAAGAAATTTAATAAAATCACTTCGCGCGCGTTTGACATTTCTCGATTTATAAACACGGCGAAACTTCATGTTCCCATGACATTTAACTTGCTAAACCGGGGTAGAATCTTCGCGCGATTCTAATGGTCGCGTTCGTTTCGCGGTATTTTTCGCGGGATTCGCGTAATTCGCGATATTTACAATTATAATTTGCAGTAATGAGTGCGAAAGAGAAGTACCGTGCGAACAAGACAAAACAGCAAAAGTCATGAAAGGAATTATTTGGAATGAACTAAAAATGGCGCGTCGATAAAGTAGACCAGAAATTCGTAAAAATTAATAAAAATCAAGAAAATTAAAATTAAATCCTTATGGTAAACATGCCAAAAAAAGTAAAATTCATTTTGGCATATACCAATAATAATCAAAAGTCTTAATTTATATACAAAAGGGTAATATTTTGATAATTTCACATTATGGATAGTGAAATTGAAACAAATCTGTCTATAAAAGGCGTGTCATTCCTTCATTCGATCTCTTTTTCTTTCGAGTTGTCATCTAGTTAAAATATGCCAAGCTGGTCATAAGTTACTATATATGCAAAGTTTGTGTTAAAATCAATAGTTCATCGGTATTTTCTGAACTTAGAAAATTTTTATAAAGTGTTCATCAAGTTTACCTACGAATTTAAGTGAGAATTCTGGTTTTTACAATTGGTTGCCAGTTCAAGTTGTGAATTATACGGATCGGCAAAGGAAGTTAACAAATTAGTATTTTCTGGACAATTTAATTTGTTAATAATCATCAAGAAGGTAATCATTTTACTCAATTTTCTGAACAATTTGAGGTTAAGGGACAAAGGTAATTGCATGCCATAAGGGTATAATTACTGGTCACAAATTAACTAATCAAATTGAATTTTTAACATTAATAAAAATTACTCTTTTCATTTCAGCAGTTATTAGGTATAAATAGATTGAAGTGCAATTTTTATTGTGGTGACATTTTGCCAAAGACATGCCTTTATGGTATTTTTGGCAAGACATGTCTTAACAATAAAGATTTGGCTAAAATCAATTATTGCGATTAATTTTAAGTAATTTAGTTAAGAGTGAAATTTGCTGTAAAATATGTACATAGATAAGAAATGAATTAAAAAATGCATGCATGTGTCAGTCAGTAGAAATATATTCGAGTAAAGATTAATTTTTGTTTTTTACATTTATTAAAGAAATAAAAATTTAAATTGTGCTAAATTTGAGTTAAGCGTAGAATTATTGAATATTTTAAATTAAGTGAATTTGATAATTAAATATGAATGATAACTAATGATATCTCTTTCTATCGCTACACTACCCACCACCATTTTAAATTTTCAGAACACCACAAATGCCATGTCGATTATCGGAATTGACGACAAGTGTGATTATAAACGTAGATCACTATATGTCAATTACAAGAATTGACATATCGTGTCTTAAAGTTTTCTTTTATCATTAAGTTCAAAACACAAGGTACATAACCAAGTTAACAGTTCTTAGGTATAGTGGTGAACGAAAATTCTCCAGTGGTGTCGTAAAGCCAGTGGTGGCGTTACATCCTCGGAGGAAGTAATTAGCAAGTCGTCCAAGTAAACTGACACTTGGTTGTGCAGCTGATGTGGTATTACTTTGCACATTAATCGGCACATAGTCTGTAGAGCATTACACAAACCGAAAGGTAATACCGTAAAATGGTTCAAAGGCCGGCCGGGTACAGCAAACGCTGTTTTGTGCCTGGAATCAATAGCAAGAGGAATTTGCCAAAAGGCGTCCTTCAAATCAATTGCTGTGATAAAATTCGTATCTTGTAGTCTACTAAGTAAACCATCAATAAGAGGCAAAGGAAACGCATCTGGTTTCGTGACTTCATTCAACTTGCGGGCATCCAGGCAGAGTCGAACTTTCCCGTTTTGCTTTTTCACTAAGTTGACTGGGACGACCAAGAACTTTGGATTTCCTCAATAACTCCCAATGACAACATACGATCCAGCTCATCATACAAAGACCTTTGAACTGCAGGGGACACTGTGTTTGACAGGCCTAGTAGCTCCGACATCTATCTGCTCCACCAGATTCGTACGCCCGATGCCCTGATTGATAAAGGAAGGAAAAGTATCGATTACTGAGTTTAACTTTCTAGAATCCTCTTCAGACAGAACGTGCTGTTGTGAACAAACTGGAAGCGGCTGGGACAAGGAATATAACTCACTGATCATGACCGGAGGTAGACCAAAAATCCTCCAGAAATCCATTCCCAAGTAAAGAGGTTGCTGCAGAGTAGGCACAATATGTAGTCGCATTAAGCGAGTCTTTTCTCCGAATTTTACAAGAATTCTGATGTGACTCAACACTTGCTGGGGTGGAGCATCAGCCGTAGATATGCTAGTAGGCAATGAATGACATGAAATTCCTAATTTACTCAGAAATTTTTCTGCTCCAGAACCAAGAACACTTACACTGGCACCGCTGTCAAGAAGTCCTCTAATTTTTTTCCCCTTTTATAAATACGTCGGCATAAGGCCGAGGGTCAAAATTAGTGGAGATCACGGATTCCACAACTGCAGCTTTTATATTTTTTCGCAAGCTATGATATTTGTGTGTTCGCTGAGAGGTTCGGGAAAGAAGTGAATTGTCAACAGATAAAACTTTAAGGTCAACGTCCTCGTTGGTCTCAGAATCAGAAGAAATAAATGAAATGTCCTCATTGGACGAAGTACAACTACAATTGCTACTGTCAGGGAACTCGACATCAGCAACCATGTCACTATTAACTTGAACATCTAAATTTTTAGAAAGCCTTTGCATTCTTGATACTTTAGAAGAAGTTGTCACATTTGAATTTGTCATATTAAAACTGGATATATTTGAACTCGACATATTTGAAGTCTGAACACGCATAGAATGTGAGATACTATTATTACAAGACGTAAAATCGTTAGTGAAACTGTTATAACATGAATTTTTATTATGAAAGCCTAGCGATTCTGCATCAGCTCGGTATTTGAAGCTGTTTCCTCGGCGCTCGAATTTCAAATCTATTGCTACCAATACAGTAAAGCAATCAGTAAATGAACGGTGCCCTATTACTGACGAAGCTAATTAAAGTTGTAGTGCAAGGCATGCATTTACAAGAAATTCCAATAGTAGCTTGGACGGACTCCACGATTGTCATGCATTGGATTAAAGAGCATCCCTCTAAATGGAAAATTTATGTCGCCAATAGAGTAGTAGAAATCCAAGACTCATTGAAATACAATCATTGGCGACATATCTCATCAAATCAAAATCCAGCAGACATAGCGTCACGAGGAATTTCATCTACTCTCTTAGTAGATAACAAATTATGGTGGCATGGCCCAACATTATTAACATGTTTATTAAGAGAAAACACAAAAAAAAATTTTGCACAGTTAAGATCGCACTATGAAATTTATTATACGCTCTGAAAAAATTTATGAGAATTGAAAATACGCGAGCTTCAAGGCCTATTCAGGTAGTTCCCTTTATATTTTTAACGGCATCACAAATCGTCAATTTCACTATTTCACAAAAGAACACTGCCTACAAGGCTAGAGGAGCAATTTTTTTTTCCACACTAGAACGTAGCAAGAACAACTGGTTTTTCTTTGTGTGTGTAGTGTTTATATTATAATTTTAGCATAATTTAAATATTTTTATAAAATTGTATGGTTTTATATAAAATTAATATAGTTAAAAAAAAATAATCTACATTACATTAATTTGGCCAGCTTTTCCTTCAGCTCTAGGAAATAGCTAAAATCCATTGTCTCGTCGTCCGGTCCTGCTGGTGAGGTGAACTTGTTTATTTTCTCCTTTATTTCCTGGACTTTCTGGGTTGAGCTCCGGGTTCGTCCGAAAAACTGTCCTTCCTTTTGTTGTGGTTCCATTTATTAGGGTCTGCCTTCCCTTTTTTAATTATTTTTCTAGAGAGCTTTTTCTTTTGCTTTTCCGCTTCTCTTGAATTAATTTTAGGCTGTCTGCTGAGCGCCTGGCTGCAGTTACCTCTTAATTTTTTTTTTTACTTTTGGTATATCTTTTGATATCCTTTTGATATCCTTTTGATATCTTTTGGATATCCCACCGCTGCCACCAACTTTTTGCTGTGCAATTTTAACAGCAAGGACTGGGAGTGCTTTATAGGTAGAAGGTCACCAGCCCTGTATTAATATATCTGCCTTTTACACATAAAATCACTTTTCAATCTTTACATGTATATTTTTCACGTACTGATTTTACAACATTACACTTTTATTTATATTTAGCTTATTATAGCTTTATTATTATTTTTTGAGGGAACAAGAGACCTTACCGTGGGTCGGGGGTCACTTGGTTCCTTTTCAAAAACTGACTAAAACTGACTGCCTTTGGCTAACGACGCATCGGCTTTTTATTTGGAATTTTGGTTCCAATTTTTGAATAATCAGCTAAAGGCTGAATTATTCATAGTGGGGTTGAGGAAAAATTAGTATATAGGGAGTATTGGAAAATTCCAGCAATCTTAGCGATATTGCATCAATACATAACGGTGAAAATCAATATTGCATGGCTAAGCAATATCTTTGAACGATTCCCCTGCATATAAGAATTTTAAAAGCCGTCTATTGGCTAATAGAATATACATGACCAGAAAATTCATGTAGCGCCATTAAAGGGGTCAAAACCTCATGCATATTACACATAATGTTGTTTTTTCGTCATACTCATTACTCAAAGTATTTACCATATACATATGAGCAAGCTAGTGACAACAAAAAAAAGACGAAGAACAACAGAACACAATTTGTGGGTCAAGCGCTAGGCACATTACGCGTATTTCCCAACATGTGAAAAAACAATTAAAGCAAGCGCTCACTGGTTGTATGGTAGGTCACAAGCCCAGTGCCGCTACATGGCTAGAATTGGTCTCGTGCTGAGGGGTTTGTTTTATGTAAACAATGCAGCGCGTTGCCGCTATTGTATTAAAAATGGTAAAATGTTGAGTTGACAATAATTCTGATGGAATTATTGTCAATCGATATGAATTGAAAAGGTCAAGTCATTGTTACTTGAAAAAGAAAATGTTTTTAATGTTTTGTAATTCGAGTATTCTTCAGAGAGAAAATATTTAATGACTTTTAGGAAGAAAGTATTGCATAATTTTTTGTGGATAATCTTCAGGGAATACTCGTATTACGATTGATATGTATGTACGTACATATGCTTTTGGAATATGTATGCACGTACGAAAAGATATGCATGGGAGATATGTAGGTACGTATGTACATTGGAGTTATGGGGATTTCGTTGATTTAATTTGATCTTGATAGCGCTTGATTTATTTGGGGAGGTAATGAATGCCGCTTAATGAGTGGCGCTTCATTACAATTGCAACAATGTATGCACGATAACAAGACGATGGTTTGATATTTTTAAAAAATATCAAATTTCACTTTCAACCATCGTCCTTCGCGATAATTCTGGGCATGTTTAAACATGTCCAGCGGTAAATAATTTTCTCAGGATAGGAATGCTAATTAAGCACTTTCCTATCCTAAACAACTAACAATAAGACTTGCGATTAAAAAATCGAAGTCAAGAACAGTCTGTTTTGGACGGTCGGGTTTTGAGCATTTTCTTGGACAAGAGTCGGTTTTTTTTATAAGACTGGGGAACGATCGGCACGGGCGCGAGGTTGAATAGTTAAAAGAAAGAAATTGTAAATTAAGTGTTAAATAGTTCCAAAAGAAAGAAATTGTGAATTAAGCGTGGTTGGATAGGTTAAAGAAAAAAAAATCGTAGATTAAGTGAAAAGCGTGTGTGAAACTGTTTTAAAAGGAAAAATAAAATAATAATAAATAATAGTAAAAAAAAGTGTACTAAATAATAGCACTCGGAGTTGTCTGAGAAACTTCTGTTTGTGGACCCAAGGGAGAGCTACTTTGCCCCTTAAAAGAGATTACGCCCAAGGTACGTAACAATTTCTTTTTGATTTCTCATGAAAATTAAAAAGGAAGTACAATAGATATAGGTTAGATTTAAAATTATTTATAACATTAAGCAAGAACAGAAAAAAAAATATTATAAAAGAACTTACCAGAGATTTCCTATCTACTGTTTCAAGATGGGCCACCTCTCTAAAAGTTATATATTATTATTTGTCACATCAAATTATCGTAAAGAATATGTAGCTTGCCACTTTGATATGACTAAAACTTCTGCTGTCTTGTTATGCTGCAACCATTCAAAATTCGGTTGGCATTCCCTCACTAATTCAATCTAAGAAAGCAAATAATGGATAAGATATACAAACAGGACTATTTGTAATATTTACGTAATATATTACCAATAACGGTGGGGGGGGCGCGCTTCCGGAGTTGAAATTGAAGCTCTCGTTTTCCTGTTACTGTTCAAGAATTGTTCGCTACCTCGTAGCTTTTTCGTTAGAAAGTAATATTTTTTCGCGCAATTTTGTGGAATTTATTTCCTGTATATGTCTCCTAGTAACCAAATGTTCTTTAATTGGTTTTGATAAAAACTCTTACTTACTATTTCTTCTTTTGAAAATATGGCCCTAATTTCTTCGTCATCATTCCTATAACCCTTCGTCGAACCCTTCGTTTTCCGGAGTTTACCCAATAATTACAGATAATACCACACAGTTGTTGTTGGTGCGCTTTTAACAACAATCCTTGTTGTATATAGTTTTGGCGAATAGATCTACCTACTTCAGAACTAACTATTAAATATGTCAAGTTCTAAGAAGAGTAAAATTATGATCACGATCATGCTGATTATATTTAGCAAAATGCGGTGTGGAAAAGCATAAGTTCTAATTCTGAACTCTCGAAAACATGAACTACACAAAACAATGAAATTGCAATATTCAGATTGGATGTTTAGCTCCGGTCACTCAGGCGGTCAGAAAACATACTCCCCGAGGTTTGGGCTCACTGCCCCCAGGTGCCCATGGAGAACTTACAAAAGTTTTTTTTTCTTATTTTTATTACTTTCCCGCGACCGTTAAAAATCGTACGTGAGAAAGTGTAAAAAAAAATATCTAGGTGCATGGTATATGCATGAGTGCAAAAACGAAATCTGATATGCACTTGTGTACGGTCGAAGTAATTATTTTAAGTCGACCGACGGAATGATTAATTTAGCGGAATTTTTAGTAAAAAACAGTGGGTATGTATGTACGTACTTTGTACCTCATATCGTGAGAACGGAGTATATGACTGATAACAAAATGCAATTTATGCTAAATTGCATTTTGTCACAGTACGGGAATGCATTTTAAGTAAAAATGAATTTTTAAAGTAAAGTAAATTTTATCTTTCAGGGTCAACTTTGTGTTACATCGATGTATTGCATTGGGCGATATATCGATGTGTTTAATGTTATGTGTTGGCACCTGGGTCACAACATTGATTAAGAATTCATCATAGTAAAGAAAGCTTATTGAATATGCTATATTTTTACATTTAAAACAATACTTTCGTGCGGTTTCACTATCTAATGGTTTTTACATCCGTGTTTGAACGAAGAACCAGACAATTCCGAAAAATTTAGAATTTTATTAGCGATTGATTTGAATAGAATTTTTTACCGTCAATGTTTTTAATATATTCTTTTTACATTTAGAATTGTATGCAATTTTTTTGAAATTTTGATGGAAACTTTCAAATCTCATTGAAGATATATGCTTAAGAGGGCCCATCTTTTTCATAATTAACGAATAATGCAAAAGTAAGTGAAACTTTATTGTCAAATTATGTCCTGACAGTTCCGTATAAAGTTCGTTGTGTTCTGTGACAATTTGAGCAAAAAAAATATGTATAGTTTTACTTAGCTTTTCTGCAAAGCATATATCCATTATTTTGCGTAGGGAAATACATATACAGATTCCATTCCAAATTATCGCGTGGAATTAAATCTCCAACAAGCAATGCGAAATTTTGCACAAAGCACTTAATTTCAGATGCTGTCATTTTTATTTTCTTTTTATGAAAAAAGTTGTCGCTGAAAAGAGGCGCCTTATTAACTTTTGCTGGTCCATAATTAAAAATGGATAATCGATAATTGAATTCTGTAAGGGTAAAGTATTGATAAGAATTAATAAATTTATCAAGTAAAAAATACATACCGTACTGACATACACCATCCAGAAGATCATGCATTATATCAACCGAAAAATTCTCAACTACGTGAAACAACGGCAATGTATTAAATACTGAAGATTCTCTAATGCTAGTATTTTTTAATGTATTTTTACAGGAGCTGTTGTAAAAGTTTATGTCGATAGCTTGCAAACTTGAGTAATTATTTAAACTGCAACATTTTATCAAATCAGACCTATGAATATTACAGAAACGGCAGCAGTAGTCACCCGTAAATGATTCCATAAAACCTAGAATCGAATTTATCCCCAAGTTGTCCCCCAAAATTAAACAAGGAATTAATTTTACAAGTTTATATTGTCGTATATTAACTGGAATTCCTTCATTATACAATTTTGAAATTTCTTGAATAAATGGTTGAAAAATACGACCATTTCCAGATTTTTTTCTGTCCTCAGAATAAAACAACATACCTAGATATATGGAGGACAGTAAAGATTGGAGTTTTGGAGGTACACAAGGAATTTTTATATACACTCCTCCTATTTTGTTAATGTTTGCATGCGACCCTAACGGATTGTTAGCCTCGAAGTCATCAAAATATATGAATAAAGGTAAATAAAGTATATCGCTCTCACTACTGTCTATTATTTGAAATTTCTCATTAAATAATTCCGATTGGGTAAAATCATAGATAAAATCGTTGTCCTTCAAATGTAATGAATCGAGGTAGCTTAGAATATTTTCGAGAAATTTAGTTTAATTAAAGAGGAGAGAAAAAAGTTTGCAAAAATCTGTTATTATAATTTCGTGAGAAACTTCCTATAAAGCAACTATATTATTAATTCCCACATATTCTTCATAAGTCTTATGGACCTCATATTGATTACAAGGAATAAAAAAATTCAATACTTTGCAAATATTTCAAAAACTTAAACTCTGCTTCGGGTATTTCTAATTGTAAAATATTATGTTTAAATGTGTCATTTATAAAGGAATTATCTGGTGTTTCGTCGAGTAACATCGAATATAAAAACTTCTTAATACTATTAATACTTTCAAGGCAGTACTTCCTCGGAATTTCACTTTTAGCAAAAAAAGGCAAAATAAACTTAGTAAATTCTAGCTTGTAGTTGCGAGGGCTATTAGTTTCATAAGTAATATTTGTTAATTTAATTTTATTATTAATCGAAGATTCATTGCACATTAAACGGGAAATATTGGTATGTGTGTTTTTTTGTTCTTTGACATGCAAGTTTCAATGGCTTCAGAGAGCGATGTGAAGGAATATTTTATATTTGCTATGATCACAAATGCTAGTGATATGTATAGGAGCTCCTACTGCAATTACCTTTGGCTGCACAGATATTTTATTTGAAGAGCAGAAATTTAAATAATTTCTTTCCTCAGTGTCAGCTTCAGCAATGTTCTGTTGGAAAGCGCACTTGGTATTATAAATATACTTATTTAAATTTAAATAAGTAGGTAATGCTTACATTGTAATGGTATACAAAAGACTCTTGTACCTCTATTTTGCAGGGTCTTTTTAATCTTTCCCTTGATTTAGTGCGTCTAATTGTGGGATTTGGTAATATATACGCCAAGAGAAGTAGGCTTAGTGCTTTCTTATTTTCATCTAAAAATTTGAAAAAAAAAATATTACGAAATAATAAGCTACATAGCGATGAAACATTATAAACATATAAAAGCCCAACCCAGAATTTTTGTAATACATACCTTCTTCTTCCTTATCAATAAGTTTCAATATATGCTGAGCCGCTTTCTTCTGTTGTTTGCGTACCATGTGAAGTAAGCTTTCGTAAAACATATCGATATTTTTCTTTAAGTCCGGGATTTTCCCATATATTAACCCAACGTCTGTAACTGTGAGGTATTTTTGAATGAAAATTTTGAATATAATTAGTGTTTTAGACCTTACAAGTTTATAGCCCTCTGGTTCACTCAAAACTGGAAACATTTGCAAAAAATTAGCAGTTGAAATTTTGCTCTCTAGAATACTTTTTCTACATTTAACCTGGCGCAAATGACGTGAAAATAATTACGCGAACAATGACATCGGATCATTATGACCCGGATTATATCGACAAATTATCACAAAATTAAAAGAGTTACCTTAAGTGTAATAAGTATTTATTTAATAAGGGTTCTTTCTATATGTGGTAAAATAAAGATAGTACCAATGTATTCTATAAATCAAACTTTTGTTAGCTTCCTCAATAACACATGCAAAATTAACTTTGAAAACATAGCTTTGATATTCTTTTAATTTTTGGTAAAGTATTCTAATTAATAATATGAAAAATAATCCTATATACTAAAAGAGAAATCACACGAACTTCTTATCATAACGATAATAATAAATCAGTCTTCTACTTCCTCATTCAGAGACATGGAACTACTGCAATTATTGCAGTATGGAACCAAATGGTCTGGGCATATGTAAATGTGGCATGCATTGCAAGTATGACATGTTTTCTTATCCTTTTTGGACGGACATATTTGACATCTTTTACGAGTTCCTGGGACCTTTTGGGGCGGTTCCTCGGTGGGTTCACCTGCGAAATCTGCTATTCTCTTGCGCAATTGTCGAGGTAAATTCGCATGTGTTCCTCGGACTTGTAAATGCTCGTGTATCAAAGCGAGTCAAAGGTTTTTTAGGAAATGTCGTCTTTTCGTACGTGTATCGTTATTATTAGCCCGATATATTATATTTGCATTTATGCCCGATATATTCAGCATTGCAAAGAAAATTGTGAATGGCCACCGTTTTGAGTTTCTGCTCACGTTGTAAGTAGCACAAAGCTCGTCAGCTACATCCACTCCGCTCTTGGTAGAATTATAAAAAGTTATTATTTCTTGTTTCTGTTTATCGCCAGTAGACTCATCAATGTTGTCGTCGTGGTGTAAGCTCGACATCAAGAGGACAACTTTATTTTTCTTCGGAATGTAAGAGACCATAGTGATATCTTTTTGATGTCCAAAAGTTGACGAATTTGGGTCCTTTGGTCCCATTGAGGTGGGATTTGCTTCTTGTTTTTTCGTAAGGTACCCACTGAGGTCAGTTTGTGTTCTTTTAGGAGATGAGACACCAATTCGTAGCTTGTGAACCAATTATCAAAAGTAACATTACGGTGAGTTTTGGAGATAGGCAACACGATGCGATTTACCACGTCAAAAGGTTTGTTACTAACTGAGTACGGGCCATTAGGCTGCTTACCGGCGTATATCTCCAAATTGTTCACATAGAATGTTTTTGAATCTGTTAAGGCAAATATTTTTATTCCATATCTTGATGGTTTAGACGGTATATATTGCCGAAATTTACATCGTCCTCTGAATGCCACTAGCATCTCGTCAATAGTGCAATTTTCTCCCGGCGAATACATTTTTTGACACTGTTCTACAAACGCTTCGAAAACTTCCCGTATTGGTGCCAAATTATCAACTTGCTGTGTTTCAGCACGTGTAGACATGTCATCGAAGCGTAGGCAGCTTTGTAGAAAGTAGAATCGCTGAATTGACATAGTGAGTCTAAGAATTTCTACGCCTGTACCATTTGCTTGCCACAAGTCGTTTAGATTTTGTCTGTTAGAACGGTAAAATCCAGCAATATACAGAAGTCCTATGTACGCTTTCAATTCACTTATTTCGACTTCACCCATATATCTAGTTTTGGCACCTCGAGCCACAAGTTTTACACCAGGTGATTCAGATATTATATTTTCTGATCTTGTGCGTACATTTGGTCGTGCCGGTGCTTTTTGCCACATCGTTCCATCCTTTCCTTTGAAAAATTGCCGATGCTGTTGATTTAGTACGGTTAAAAGATTGAGATTATCTGCTGAATCCGTAGTCGTATCGCTTCCATTTTGTTCAGTGTCGCTATTGTTACTACGTTCGGATAAGTGGTCCTCAATATCGATGTCCGAAGCAGCAATTGACTCGACTTCGTCAGACTCTGACTCTTCTAACACCGCCAAAAAACTCTCTGGGTGGTTTCTCAGGGCCATATTTACCAAATCACTAAAAAAGAACAAGATGAATTAACAACAAACACTAAATAAACAAATGAAAGTATGTCACGAAAAAATTACACCAGCAATGACGCTGGGTCATATTTACCCGTATTGACTTAACGCAGACGGCGTCACACTAAGAACATTAGCGGTACGAGTAGAGGGAAGCTCTATCTCCAGCTAAACAAACGTTGAAAGTGTACGGGCAGCGTGAACAAAAAATATCACCGTGTTAAATTGCCTCGGGTCAAAATGACCCAGCGTCACTTCGATAAGAGATTTGCTGCTGCGACCACAGTCTTCAATTCTTTTTAAATAATTGATTCTTCCGTGGAAAGAATTGAGTTGCAATCTGTATTTAAGAAGTTAAGGTTTATTAATACTTTTCCTATATGCAAACCCACATTTTCAAACCTAAATCACAAATAGTACTCAGATCGGATGAAACTGTAGATGATACAGAGGAATTCGACTTATGTCTCTTTTTTATTATATTAGTTTCTGCTAAAACGTCTCTATACTTATTATATTGATCTAGCAATTTTCCTTTCGCGCATTTCTTTTTTTTATCTATGATTGCAAATGCTTCATAATATGTGCAGGCTTGCTCCCCAGGAAAAACCTCCGTAATATTTTTCGATAACCTTACAAAATCAGTTCTATCTAAACTATAACAAAACATTTTTATTTATATTCAAAAATAAGGTATTTATATTTAAGTTTTTTTAGTATTTTCATTTAGAATGTGCCGAATGATTAATTTGCTTAATTCTATTCCTTGCGTGTTGATAAAAGATTTATATTTCTTAAGATACTCAATAATGTGAGGACCTCGTTCTTTAATGAATTGTTCCAGATCCTAAAGCAAAGTAAGCTTGAAATTAAAAATAAAATATTTTCAGAGTTACATACTTCTTTCGTAATTAAATAATTAAAAACTGAGAATAGTACTGATTCGTTGTCTTCAGTATTAATAGTAATACAATTCGTATTCTGTTTTGAAGTACTTGACTGGATGGATGGAATATCAGCAACGATGGAAGAGGGCATATTCTGAACACATGTTTTCAAAGTTAGAATATCATCAATATCAAAACTTATTGAATTTTTAATAACTGGTGGCTGTTTTAATGGATTTTCCTACCAAAGATTAGAAGAAGAGCCTTATATGTATAACTCCACAGAAATATTGCGGGAGACACAATACATACTACTTCCAAAGAAAATTACTGATGCAAAATCTGGATTTGATATGTATTGCATAATAAAATCTATTATATCTTCCTTTAAGATCTCTATACCATTTTGACTATAATAAAAAAAGTGGTTGCCAAATCTGTTAACCAAAGCATTTTCTAAGTCTTTGATTTTTAACTCATTTTCATAACAAAGTTTAATTCGACTCAGAATTCCTTGGTTGCTAACAACCAAAAATAACTTTTGATCTGTCATCACGTTCATAAAAATCTGTAAATATATTTTTGTATAGCCAAATGAGAAAGAAAAAATCTCTGTACCTAAGTAAGAGTCTTATCCATGAATACGTTAAAAAAAAATATAAATACAATAAAATTACATAAATGTAAAAAAAAATATAACAAAAACCGAACTGTCCACAAAACACATCAGGAGACAGATATGCACTATGTATGCACTATGCACTTATTAAAATCGTATAACGAACCCAAATAACCATACAGCGTTTTCCGAAATTAACTATAGTGCTAACAATGCACCATTAAATTTCCTAAAAATTTTTTAATTTTGCCAAATTCACTACAGCCAACAGAAGAAATCAGTGTTATATATTTCCATGCTATGATTTAAAGTTTCCTTTATTTGTAGTCAAAATTAACAGTTTATTCGAAAGTTTTGATCCATGCTTAGGTTAGCATCATTGTTAATTTCAGAAAACGCCCTTAGGTGTTCTATGACTGAACAATCACAGTATTCTCAGTTCACACTATTATTTTTATATTGCTGGCGCAATTTCTTACATATCGTTATTGAAATATTTTAATATACCATATATACTGACTATATAATAATATTTTATAAAATTTATCCTCCTGCACGGGATAAACGTGTGTTCTCGATAATGTTATAAGATTTGACTTTGTTACGTCACTTCGTGCCTTCAATCTGTGAGGAGCGACCTGCGGGAGCCGAGACTTTCTTTCTGGTAATTAGCGTTTGTTTTTCGGATTAAAACAATGATTAGATATCCGCATTTATTTTATATTTCTTTATTCAAAAACTTTTCCGTGAATAGATAAGCTAAATTTTTTAATCAAACACTTTTAAATTTTAAAGTATACTTTCTAACGTACAATTTTATATTCCGTGTGCCCGCGCAGATCTATTCTTGATCACGACGATATCCCACCTCCTCGAGTTGAGTTCCTTTCGATTGCCTCAAACTTGCGTGGTGCATGTCGTGTCAGCAAGAATTTCTTTGCTGCGACCGTGTACATTTTGCTGAGTGGTTGAAAAATGGTTTTTAATAATCACATACAAAGTATAGAGCGTGTGAAATGAAATATGTGTAACAAAATCTTTTGGGTTTTGTTACACATGAATTTAATTTATTGTTTTTGTCAAGTGGAAATTTTAAAATATTTGTGTGACAAAATCTTATGGATTTTGTTACACTTGAAAATAATGATTTCCTCAGCGAAAGAAATAGTTATGATGCTTCTTGGGAAAAAGAAGTAAAATATGATTTTTATGGGTTGTGGATATCACAACACCATCCCCCTAATTTAAAGAAAATTTGGGTCTTAGAGGGGCACGAATTTTCTTTACTTGGAACAGCGATGTGGCACACGGAATTGTCTCTTATTACTTGAACTTATATATTTATATCGTAATAATTATAGTAGATTTTTTTTTTATTCTCTAAAACCAAATGCATTTATTTTTATAGTTTTTGTTCTACATTATTTTTCATATTTATTCTCTTTTCTTTTAGTTGTTATCTTGCATAGATTTAATGCTAGTTAGTTTTGGTTCACAAAATGCTATGGTAAATACATAAAAGTCAAGATTTAGAAGTAAAAACAGATCAGTTATGGCAAATTGGTTAATAAAATTTAATTTTTTAATTTTTTTGTTTTTGTTTTGTTTTATGTACTAGAATTAGGTGATTTTTGTTATTTTCAGGTAGATATTTGAGAAGATTTACGGTTCCATTATTACAGTTCACTAATAATCCAATAGTCTAATCCTGATTTAATCTTAGTTTGACTTGATCTCTAAAAAATTTTTCATTCATTTTTTTTTTCTTTTCAATATTAGAAATAGTTTTACCTTATGTGTTATTAATATTTTTTTTAAAAAGTACAGTATTCAATATTCGAAATAGTTTTACAGTTACAAGTTATGTAAATATAGAAATGCGGTAGATCAAATGTCGGGCGTGTCTTAAGCTCGTATGCTAGCAAAAATTATTGGTACTATTAAACCTTTCATGGACGAACTAATTGTATTGGGACCTCCTGCATAGGGGTTTCTAAAGTTTCCATTTCAATTATGGGAGCTTGCCGTTTTGTGTGGCGACAATACCATTTGGGATATGTTACATAAAACATAATTATTAAAGTAAAGTGTGTGGACTTATAGATTCAAGACTATTTTGTTCCTCCTTTTTCAAGGCGTTTATTTGCTCCGATAATTTGTTGAGCTCATCGGGACCGAAATATCTTATTAAACCTACTTTCCTTGGTACATTTCGTGTTAAATCAGTTTGGTTGAAAATCTGGTTGGTCTAGGTTCAAGGTGGGTACGAAGAAACTTTTCAGTTCAGTTGTACCCGAATTGTATGCTTTTATGGTAAGGTGTTTTGTCCTCAGGTAACAGTTATTTTTTAGATCTACTATCCCTGTTCCAACTATTGTTCGAGGAGTAATGAGTTTTTGGCATACCATATCAATTGTCATATTATTTAAAGCCGAGTACAGCCATTTGTTTGTTTGTGATACTTGCACCCAAAAAGCATTCTGAGCTGTTGACCGAAAGTCACATGATTGCAGTGAAGAGTACTCTTCGCATATTGTCCTTCACCGTCTAAAACACAATCTTCTAATTCCTGAGAATTCATATTGTAATAGTGTTCCCTATCGAAATCGATAACAAGGTACTCTGTACTGGGCTGAATGAAGGTAAAATTGTTTTTATAAATTGTAGCTAAAGGGTGAATCTTGAATAATTGGTAATTCTCCTTATAAGGGAGAGGATTTTTAAATTCGTATAGAATTTTATCATTGAAAACTGTGGTACTCATTCTTCCCATTTGGTAAATTGACAACAGATTAGCTGCCTTTAATGCATTTGTTAATTTAAATTCTTTGGGTATTTCTTTACGTATAGTCGTTAGAAGTGATTCGACCTGTGCCGGTGTGATGATCGAGGGATGCGGTTTACCATTCCTAACATCGGTTACCAAATCAAGTGAAGTGTTAACTATCCCTTGATACCTCAATATCGAGAGTGTAGTCAAAGTGGTTAGTGACTCTAATTCGACGGCAATACGATTTCCCAATGTTGCATTGTGTACATCGTTCAAAAGTTCTCTTAGGGTTGTATATTTATTGTTTAAGGTAGCAAATTGTGTTTCGATTTCGTTTATTGATTTATTAAAAATGTTCGCGGTAGTCTCTATTATTATTGTCTGGTTTTTTATTAGGTTCAATAAATGTTGATCATTCTTTTGCAGCTTTTCGATTTGTTCGTCGTAATATCGGGCATCTTCTTCATCAAGTGTGCCGATAAGGTATTTACTTAGGGTCCCAATCACATCAAATATTCCCCGTTTTTCTTTTCTTTTAATATCCAAAAGAAGAAGCTTTTGTTCAATGTCATAAATTATGTGATTCATTTCGGTTACAGTATGATTACATACTTGCGTAAATGCCGGTTCGTTATGTAATACCTCGCACAAATGAGTAATTTCGACTATATGTGTTTTTACGTATTTTATACCCAATTTTATATTACTCAAATCGTAGTATACCATAGCTCGCCATTCGTTGGAATAGAATTCCACCTTTCCCAATTCCTCGAAATATATTCCAACATTATGAATTGGTGTTACAGTTATTCCATCTGGTTCCGCCGCGGTGATGGTTGAAACAAGCATTAGTATCCAGATCATGTCTGAAAAGAGTTTTTGTTAGCTACAAATCTTCGCCGCTTTATATGTATCGATAAATTAGGGAGTCAAGCGATATCAAAGTAGGAGCTTAAGCGAAAGTTTGTTTAGATATAATAATAAACTACTGTGCCAATTTGCATTATCACCTTTGGATAAATGTAATGTCGGTCAGACTTATAACTATTAGATCCCATTTATCAATTTACGCAGGTATTTAATTATTTGTATGGGTACTTGTAGCCTAATATTATAATATATACAGGGTGTCCCGTAAGTCGACGTCAAGCCGCAGTTTGGTGATAGACCAAATCATAACAGTTACCAGAAAAATATAAAAAAAAATCTATGTCATGTATTTTTCAAATTATAGACATTTCTTTTGTTTTCGAGAAAATGTACACCCTGTGATGGTTTTTTAGCTCCTGTTGCTACAAATCTTTACTTTTTTTCAATTTTATTTTCTTATGTAATCCCGAATAGTGCTTATGTAACCTGTTGCTTCAAATTCTAAGCCAACTGTTCCAGCTTGAAAGAAAATGTCACATTTTGCCGAACCAAGAATAGAAAATTAATATTTCGTCCAACTTTAACTGACTGTAATGAAAAAAAAATGTACTACGCCAGTTTGGCAAGTAACTTTAAAAGTTGACGCATTTAATAAGGATTCTAAAATGGTATAACACTTGCTACAATATTTCTTAGATTACGGAAAAAACATTTTTTTCTTCAAGAAACCCAGTTTGGAAAAATTTCGTTTCACCTACTAAAACTGAGAGTCATTACATGAAGTGTGAGTGAGCAAGATAGTGACGCTCGCTCGTCAAATCATTGAGTTTTTACAAATGTGCATCGTCTACTCTCCACAGAGGGCCGACTTCCAAACCAATACATGGTGAAGGAAGAGTTCCTTACCTTACGAGGATGTAGTACTTCAAGCAGTTGAAGAAGACCCAAGTACTTCGGTACGTGCAATCCAGGAAAGCACAGGAGTGCCTAAAAGTATAGCTCACGGAATTTTACAAAAACATAAGCTCCAGAATTACGGAAGCAGTTGAATTTGTCAATAATGAAAGATTTGCCCGTCTGATAACCCGATCCTTTTTAAGAAGATGTCGAACTTGTATTGCAGCTGAAGGAAGGCAGTTTGGACATCTTTTGTAAATAATAACTCTTAGCATCCAAATAATTGGTGTTTAATTTTAAACTTAAGGAAAATTTGTCCTCACATCTTACATCTCTAACTTGAAAGCGTCACTATCTATCTCACTCACACTTCATGTAATGACTCTCCGTCTCACTCAAACTAGAATCTTAAAGTTACGGTCTTCGGCACGCTTTGGGTACATTAGAATCATTTTTAGTAGGCGAAAAGAAATTTTTCGAAACTGGGTTTCTTGCAGAAAAAATTTTTTTTTTCCGTAATGTAAGAAATATTGTAAGTGTTATGCCATTTTAGAATCCTTATTAAATGCGTCAATTTTTGAAGTTACTTGCCAAACTGGCGTACTACATTTTTTTCCTAACAGTTAGTTAAAGTTGGGTGAAATATTAATTTTCTATTCTTGGTTCGGCAAAATGTGACATTTTCTTCTAAGCTGGAGCAGTAGGCTTAGAATTTAAAACAGCAGGTTACTTAAGTACTATTCGGGATTACATAAGAAAAATAAATTTGAAAAAAAGTATGGATTTGTAGCAACAGGAGCTAAAAAACCATCACAAGGTGTACATTTTCTCGAAAACAAAAGAAATGTCTATAATTTGAAAAAATACTTGACTTAGATTTTTTTTTATATTTTTCTGGTAACTGTTATGATTTGGTCTATCACCCGATTCCGGCTTGACGTCGACTTACGGGACACCCTGTATATATAACATGAAATGGTGTAAGCGTATATATAGGGTATCATTCATAAAATGTTCTTAAGTGGTTATTGTGGACTACTTTTATCTTGTTCCCTATCTTGATTCCTGTATTCTCTTTAGAAATAAATTCAGCTACTTCATATGGGCCTTCCCATAAAGCCGAAAATTTATTATTTGTAAACATGTTTTCGTAGTAGAACTTTATCACTTAAATTAAAAGATTTCTCCCCCGTATTTTTATCGTAATACGCCTTAGCTTTGTCCTTCTTTTGGGTTATACTTTCCCTAGCCAGTTTATATCCGTGTTGTAAGCGAGCCTTAAGCTCATTTGCGTAGCTATCGTAATTATAAATGGTTTGCGGTGTTTGCCTTAAGGTAGTAGGGATTTTTGGTTGGTAACCGTAGAGAAGCTCGTAAGGACAATAATTTGTGCCGCTATGAGATGTGGTGTTGTACACGAACATATCATATGGGATCCAATCATCCCAAGTTAGTGAATCTTTGTTTGTATAGTGGCGCAAATATGCTAGCGTCCGGTGGCTTCTCTCCAAAGCCCATTAGTTTGTGGGTGGTAAGGAATGGTTTGTAGTTTCCTTATTTTTAGCAGCGCTTGCAGACTTCGGTAAACATTGCGCTAAGAAAATTAGATCCCTGGTCTGTGAGTAGGGATTCTGGTATACCATGTCTACACACTATACATTTAAAAAATTTCTCGGCTACAGTATGAGCTTCTGCGTTCATTATGGGTATAGCTTCTGAAAATTTGGTGAGATAATTCTGGAAAATGAGGATGTATTTATGTCCCTTATAACTCACAGGAAGAGGACCAACGATGTCCAACGCAACTCTCTCAAAGGGTTGCGAGCTCGTAGTCGTAATTCTCAGGGGTATGCGATTTACCTGGCTAAGTTTATTTCTCTGACATGAATCGCATTTTCGAATGTATGTTTTAACATCTTTAAGCATATTGGGCCATTGATATCTCATCTTGATACGTTTAAGTGTTCTGGCGATGCCTTGATGTCCACCCAACGGAGACAAATGATATTCTTGTAGTATTCGCTCGATATCTTTTGGGTCGTCCACACATACTTTGGTGCCTCGATAAAGGAATATTTTTGTTCCTGGCTGGGTCTGTATTTTCATGAGTATATTTTTAAACTCGGTCAAGATACTTGCATTACATAATGGTATCGATATATGTAGGTCTGTTAATTTTGCTTGTTTACTCAATTTTAGGAATCCTCTATTGCATCTTTCAGTTCTTATGGGTATGCTCATTTTCAGGATATGGAAATTTTCGTCGTCTCTTTTCAACCATTTTGCCAAGTCGAGTGTGCTATAATACTTTGACTTCCCCAAATTGTCCAATATATCGATTATATTTGGCAGTGGGTAAGCGTCCCCGACAGTTATGTCATTGAGTTTGCCGAAATCAACTACCACTCCCCATCGCTTTTCACCCTGCCTGTCTGCTTTTTTGGGCACGAGGATTAGCGGAGCATTCCAAGGACTCATGCTATGCCGTACGACACCTGTTTCAAGCATTTCTTGAACTTGACGATGAATCTCAATATTGTGCGAGTCTGGCAGTCTATATGGCTTTACATACACGGGTGCCCTGTCTACTTGAGTTTGTATTTTATGCGAAATGGCATTTGTATACGTTAACACATCTCCCTCCAAATGAAAAAGGTCATTGTACTGTCGACAGATATTAGTTATAGAGGACCTCTCCTCACTATTACAGTGATCGAGATCTAAAGAAGCCTGCAGGCATTCTAGTCGACCATTGACAGAATCTCTTCATTACCATTTAAAAGTAAAATGTTTAATCTTTTGTTTTAAGGTCTTGCTATAATTGAAGCAAGGTATACTTTTGGTAATATCTCTTTCTTTCTAATAACTACATCCTTTTGGAATGCGAATGGCGCGCTGACTACAGTTTTACACCGGGGTGCTAATATGACTTTATCATAAGTGACCGGAGCCACGGTTTCTGCGCGTTGTCCACCTACTTTATTATCTTGGGGCTACGGAGCATCCGAACAACCACAAGTAGTCGGTTCTGAAGCTTTTTTATCTTCCCGTACGTCCTGTGATTCCTCAAAACACTCTTCGGTTTGCCCTGAATTCTGAACATTCAACCTTATTTCCATACAGTTTCTGTTATAATCTATTTGACATTTATATCTTTTTAAGAAGTCGCTACCTATAAGACCATCGCAGTCTAGGTTACTTCCCCGTTCTAATAATAAAAATGTATGTTCGATAGTGAAAAGACTTTTTCCATCCGAAAGTATAAGTTGGCCAATGAAAGATCCTAAAACTGGAACTGATTTTCCAGTTATGGTACTATTATTATATTTTCCTGTGTTTATTAAGTTTTTGGTGATTTCGCTTTCCACTTCTGGTTTAACTAAACTAACTTCTGCTCCCGTATCAATTTGCAGTCTTATATATCCTGTACTGGAGGGTCTAAAAGGCACATTAGCCACTAGACCAGCTTTAGTGTCTTCGAGTGAGACATCTAGAATAAAGTTTCTTGTAAAATGTGTTAGTGGTTGTGAACGTCGGCTCTGACCTTGATTCGGGATGGAGCACCGACGGTTTCCTCCCGAATTTCCTCGTTTCCCAACTGTGAACCTCTACCTGTCTGTACTGAGAATTGGTTTATCTTTGGTTCGTCCCTGTTAATTCGTTGTGCATTGTTTCTATTAAAGGTGTTATTCATTCGCTCTTCCGAACGCATGCCGACTGGGCTAAAATGGGGCACACGTCTATAATCTGTTCTCTGAGGCACGTTGTCCCTTCGCCCGCTGTTCCATTGTTTATAGTAATGTGTTTCTGGGCGGCTATTTGCCGGCATATAATCTCTGCTCCTGTTGTACTTCCCGTTTAACGATGGGATTATTTATGCTAGGTAGTCTTCCTTTCTGATAACACGTGTCTTGAGTGTGGCCTCTTTTCCCACTTATCATACAAATACGAATTTGCCTTGGCCTAGAAAAACTTGGAGTTGGAGTGGTATTCGTTCCCAGACGCCATGTTCAATAGCATATGAAATACATTTGCGTAAATCCGTTTCGTTGTGTGCTTTCACAAGAATTTTTAAGTTTCCGTTCTTTAATCCATCTTCGAAAACTTGTACTGCTAATTTGGTATTTTCTTTCAGCAAGTACTTTCTTGCACTTTCATCATCCACCTCTGTATGAGTACTGGAATTTAAAGCGCCTAGCAGTTGCAGGAGCCTGTCCCCAAACTCCTTCACTGTTTCTCTAAAACTTTGTTTAGCCATGATCAATTCATTTTGGGCCATAGCCCTGGATTTTTCTTGCTTAAAATGGCTTTTGAGATCTGTCACAAGTTCTTCCCATTTTTCGTATGTTTTATATTGTACTAACTGAAATGCTTGGAGCTTTGTCTTCAAAACTTCCAAGAAAAACTTCTTATCGGCCACAGTCTTAGCCGAAGCAAAGAGTATATTGCCACTGGCAACAAATTTACTTAATTTTTCTGGATTTCCGTCGAACTCGGGCACCAGATTATTTATGTCAGTGAAACTGACTTTAGTTTCTTCGTCCGGCATATTGTCGTGAAATGGTAGCTCTTGAAAACCCGCTACCAATGTATCTCTCTCTCGAGCTTCTTGGCGCGTTAATACAGTATTAGGAGCGAGTACGCGTCGCCGGTGTTTATAAACAAATCTCTTCAATTTCCCCATCGCGTCTATTTTAATCACTCGACAGCAAAAGCAAATTAAATTTCTAATTAGTTCAGAACATTAGATAAAACATTTGTAACAGACACTCAAACTTAATTTAAGTGCTTGCTAAGCGGGCGTAAGTAACTTGAAAAAAAGAAAGAACTTCGATTTTTTGATTCTAAACTTACACTGGATATTATTGTGCTAATACAAGAACTTAAATACAATTTTTACGCTTACATGATAAATTTCGCTATTATCGTAAGTTCACTTCATCATGTTTACCTTGCAATCATTGACCCAGATTGGGGCAATGCATGCGGAAATATTTTTATGAATGATGCAAGAACATGAGTAAGTGAAGTTACGTTTGATTAAATTTTGACCTGATTGGAGGAAATGTACAAAATAAGCAAAGTGACAAATTCTTTTGCATTTGAGAAATCGGAAGGTAATTGTAGTGAACGTGAACATGAACGTGATTAAGAAATTATGTATGAACATGTTGAGAAATTATTTTTTTGTTCAGGTAGGAACAACATTTTTTCCTTCAAGGAACGCGTTGGACATTAGTAACTACAAACTCGAATTTGTTTTCTTTATTAGTTGAGAATAATGAGAGAAACCAAGACAAACAGAAATCGAAATAATATAATAAGATTTCTGTTGGAACCACTCTGCACTTCACCTATTAATTGAAAGGTTGTAATCTTGAAGAGGACACAAATAATGCGACAGATCTGTAACCTTCACAGCTTATTTAAACAACAGAATATTTTTTTGCATCTATTCCACTCTGAAATTCCTTCCAACTTATGCACACCCAGCACTAAAAATCAGATAATCAAGGAATTGTTAGATCTCGAAGCAATTTTCCAATCTAAAATTGCTATTGCATTCAGTATAGAAGTCATCAAAAACTGTTTTGATAGACTCAAATATCTATAATTTTCAAGGAAGAAATTGAGGTAATTATTAATGAATGCATTGAAAAACTCACGATTTGTAAGTGAACCACAATTACCCGATTTAGGCTATAAGAACAACTTTAGGATAGAGAAATGAAATGAAACTTTAACTCAAAACTATTCTGCGTACAGGGGTCAGTACTATTGAGTCTATTTTTTTTATTCAACTTTAATCGGGTTACTTGTCAGCAAGTTTTGTTTTTGTCTAAGAAATAGATGGATAGCAATAACAATAAAATCGAAGGGACTTCTCCTTTTTGTGTGAGGATTCAAACCACTGACCAAAACTTGATCACCTTTAATTTAAACAATTTAATAAATTGGATAATCTCAAAAATAAAACACAAATTTCCATCGCTCACTTAAATCGCACGAAAAGCTTGAGGTTTACAGAGCCTTTCAATTGTTTGTACTTTCATATACTAACATGCCTTAGTTGTTATGATAGCTGTTGTAATTACACATTTGTATATATTCGTAAAGTATAATTTTATTGAATTATATCATTTTCGACTAAAATCCTTATAATATTTCAGTATAAAATATTTGATACGTATGTATTTGTACGTGATTGATATAAAGATTCCAAACCTTAACCAGTCGACACAGCTATTGGTATCGACTTCCGCTGATAACTTATATGAGCTGATTGTGTGCAACGATGTGATCGTTCTGATTCGAATCCTGATGTTTAACTCAGAAGAAATGTTTCGTCCTTCCTTCCTACCAGTGTGGGCACGTTTTCCGACAGGATCCACCAGAAAAACAATTTTCCACTGTTAAGCTTTTTCTTTTTTTTGGCAATTTATTTTTATTTACTTTGTTAAAACTTGCACTTCTTCTTTTACTTTCTTTTTGAGTTGGGAAGCTAGAGAAACCCAATCACTTATTTTTATTTATTTACACTTTTTACTTTTTTTATGTAAAAGGAAAGGATTCCACTTTTAACAGGAAAAGATTATTTAAATTATTTGCAACTGATTTTTGTAAAATTGGGTGATCCCACCGCTGACACCATTTGTTACGTCACGTCGCCGGGACTTTCTTTCGGGTAATTAGCGTTTGTTTTTCGGATTAAAACAATGATTAGATATCCGCGTTTATTTTATATTTCTTTATTCAAAAACTTTTCCGTGAATAGATAAGCTAAATTTTTTAATCAAACACTTTTAAATTTTAAAGTATAATCTCTAACGTACAATTTTATATTCTGTGTGCCCGCGCTGATCTATTCTTGATCACGACGATATCCCAACTCCTCGAGTTGAGTTCCTTTCGATAGCCTCAAACTTGCGTGGTGCTTGTCGTGTCAGCAAGAATTTCTTTGCTGCGCGATAAGACCGTGTACATTTTGCTGAGTGGTTGAAAAATGGTTTTTAATTATCGCATACAAAGTATACAGCGTGTGAAATGAAATGTGTGTAACAAAATCTTTTGGGTTTTGTTACACATGAATTTAATTTATCGTTTTTGTCAAGTGGAAATTTTAAAATATTTGTGTGACAAAATCTTATGGATTTTGTTACACTTGAAAATAATGATTTCCTCAGCGAAAGAAATATTTATGATGCTTCTTGGGAAAAAGAAGTGAAATATGAATTTTATGGGTTGTGGATATCACAACAACTTCCTTCACGGGATAAACGTGTCTCTTCAATAATGTTGTAAATTTTAGCTCGGACACGACATAAACGTGTCTTTTAATTATGCGTCGTTTCTTTTTAAACAGAGAATAGGCTATAGCGTTCGATTGTACCACCAAGGATTCGTGGGTTATGATTCGTGATTGACTTCAATGATCAAGGGCCATTACGGCACTTAGAGGATGTAGCGTGCGGCCCGTTACAATCTCCGTTACCTCATCACCTGGCCGAGAGGTCACCAATGGAGGTCGGTGAGATCCGCGTAGTTTGTAGCCAATGCGACGACTATAAGTCGATGAAAGACAAAAGAAATGAAACCGCGTTTACCTTTGATTGTTTGGCTTTGCCTTCTCCTCCGAGTAATGCCTGGCAAAACGGCGCCTGGGTCCAATAGGCTGGTTCAGCGACTTTTCCCTTTTGATGGATTATAAACCGTGCTGTGTTTTGGGTTTCGCGGACAAATAAAAGCCACACTTGTTTGGTTTTGGTTTAATTTTTTGTTTATTTTATTGGTAGCAAACTAATTTTTAGGTCGACAGCGTACATTTACTTCTTGTTTTAAAAAAAAACTTAACTCAGACTATCTCAAAAAAAGAGCCAGTTTACTCTGCCCTCACTAAAAATTTTTTAGCGGGGCCCTGAACTTCAAATCTACTGCTACTTGCGTTTCTGCTACTTTTCGTTCACATTGACCGATGATTAAGTTTAATTATTTTTTGTTTTCTACTACAAGTTCTTGATCTACTTTTACTCATTTTACTTCACTTTGTCAGAATTCATTTTAATTGATTTTTACAAAGGTTTTTAACTAATTCTACTTTACAGCTGTCAAAATTCATTTCCATTACTTTTACAAAGGTTTTTAACTAATTCTACTTTACAGCTGTCAAAATTCATTTCCATTACTTTTACAAAGGTTCTTCACTAATTCTACTTTACAGCTGTCAAAATTCATTTTAATTGCTTTTTACAAAGGTTTTTAACTAAATCTACTTTACAGCTGTCAGAATTTATTTTACCTGCTTTTATTTCTAATGTCAGTTACAATATATCCATTGACTCGAAATTTATTCCAATCTTTCAGTTCCTGATAAAAGTAATTATTTATTTCATGTAATTATCTTTCTATGGTTAAAAACGTTCGTTCCTTCTCTAACCTATAAAAATTTTCTTATTCATCTTTTGCTTTTGAGGCGGGAATGTCAGTTCATTTTCACGACAATTTTTAGATTAAGTCCTTGTTTGAATTTATTGGAGGATTTTAATTTTTCTTAACAATGTTCTGATTAGTTAAGTCCATTTTTAATTGTAAATTGTAAAAACGATTATCTTAACTTTATAACAATTCGAACTTTTCAGCAATGCATTTTTTTTTAAACCTCTGCCCCTTGTCTTGTCGAAATTAACATACGTCAAAGTTTTGTCAGCGATTTAAATATGAATAATTTGGAGACCGCGTTAAATTTTACTTTGTCCGAACCTGATACCAGGATAAAGGAGCTGACACCGGTCAAAGTTATTCGTGTTCTAAAGTTGGTTTACGTGACTTTACACGATAGTTCCTGTTATTTATATAGTGGAATTTATTTTTAAGTCTAGTACAGATTTCAATTTGTAGTAGGTTCTTCGGATTGGAATTGTAGCTGGTTCCTAGGTCGATTTACCATTTCTCGATATTTTCGATGTTTCTCTTTCGATACGGAGTATCTTTCATACGCGGCTTGTCAAATTTATTTTTACTGATTTCCTCACCAGGTTTGCTTACCTACTACTAATGGTTTTAAAGAAGGCGCAATTATCGTTAATGAAATTAATGGCTAGTACTAGTACATTATATCCGTTGAAGCAATAAATAAATATTTGGAAAAATATGCTATATTTTATTCGATCACTGTTTACTAACAATAGAACGGTGCTGGAGTGTTTCGATTCACAATCAACTTCGATTAGTTCGTTTTCTATGTTTGTTGTGTTCTTCTACATAAAATTACCTTGTGTTATCTTTTCAATTTTTTTTCATTGCATAGAATCAATTGGAATTTCTGATATTTTATTAACTTTTCGAGCAATGCCTTCCACTCTCTACCATTTTAATGCGAAACGCCCTGCGGAAGAGCTTATTTTAAGTGACGATCACAAACTTGCTGGACATGTGGCACAATACTTAACAAATTTCCAGCTTGAAGGGATCAGATTTCTTTTTAAGCATTTCAAAACAATCATGCATTTGATGATGAAAGTGGTCTTCTTGGAGAGTGTTCTGCCCCATGACTCCTCCAGAAATTGCTTAATTATCAAGATGTTGATAAAGAAATTGTGTATCTCACAAAATGGGGCTCGTTGCATAAGTCTGGTTCCTTAGCTAACTATGACTTCGATTGCATTGTCATTGGCAATAGAGGGGACTTAATGGCGAATAGAATTTACTCAGGATATTTACTTCGCAATTAGGAAAGCAAAATATCTCTTGTTGTTTCAACTTTTGATGTTGCTGTGGATTTAAGGCAGTATTATACCATGTTGGGATTATGTGGGCGCCTTGATAAAATTTGGAAGATTTGAAACCTTTTGAAGACAAATTTTGTGTGCCAAAAGCATGGAACTCTATAGGAGACTCGAATATGCTTGAAGCTTACTTTTTAAGAAGAGAAAAGATAATAAATTTATTTGCGCATGCGCCGCTATCGACATCAGTTCGAAGATGAGCTTCCACTGGTCCAAAAAGACGTCTACTTGGATAGTTTAAATGCATGGGCACAAAATCCTCATTTTAATTCTTCAAGTTCAGCATCCGTTAAAATTTTGTTATTAGAATCATATTTCAATCCACGGGACGAGCTGATGTTTGTATTGGACTGTCTAGTATTACAGTCCAAGCAGAAAGGAACATTCAGTTTGGTAACAATCGCGCCTTGGAGCATACATCTCTTCTCTTGTAGAATCAGAACTTGTGGGTCAAGAATTCGAGCGTTGCTTGGAGAATAGCAAAAGTCATCTTGCCCCTTGCAGGAAAAGCACGGAGAGGAATTCATTATTCCAATCCCAATGGATAGCTCAAATGACCAGGTAAGCTCTTTTGTTACAATATACTTATCTACTCACCAATTTAGACTGAAAAACCGAAAGTACAAATATTAAATATTAACCACAACCTGCTGCGCACTAAATTTTACGTTTACTGAAAACGAATCGAAGCTACTGGAAATTCAAGCAAGAATGATCATCACAAATGTTCTATTCGCAGCACTACTTGTAATTTAATAGGAGTCAAGGTCTAAATTCTGCCTTTGACATTAAAACTGGTTTGTTTGTTCGTCTTTCAGAGTAATATTATAACTATGAGGGATATACTTGTACAGTTTCATAGCTAACATTAAACGTTACATAACACGTATAATGTTCATCACGCATATAATTTTGTAGTTAGTTTTTACCGCGAGAAGCAAATTTTTTTAGCGTATAGCTTTCAGGGCCAAATAAGATAAACTGATTTACCTCTGAGGAGTAATTGTTATCACAACGCAGGTAAGCTTTGTTTATTTTATTTGATGTAGTAAAATTTTCCTGCTACAGGTGCGCTATTCTGAATCGATTTTTTTCATTGTGGTGGTGGGGAATTCGCGCTCCCATAAAGACTAGATTAGCTCCTCGCTTGGGGAGGTAAAAGATCCGGCTTATATCTGCATTTGGAGGTATAACTCCGAAGGCTTACGATCCCTTAGGTCCTGTCCGGACAATAATTGCTCAAGGCGCTTTTGCTCCGCTAGAGAATGACGTTTAATTAAAATTTCTTTTAGGCTTTTGTATTTATTTTGGTCCGGCGGCTTTGTTAATATGTCTATAACCGTATTTATAGCTTTGACCGGATGAAATGCGATTACATGTGCGTATTTCGTATCGTCTTTAGTAATTTTCTTCACGCTTCTACTGCGATGAACCATGAAGCTGGTGCTTTTTCCCAAAAGGTGGGTAATTGAATATTAGAAACTTCTCTCGTTTCAAATTTATCCTGTACTTCCTTTGATTCTGTCACGGTTTATTACTCTATTATTGATCGCGAATATAAACTTTCTTTTGTCGCTGTATTGCATACTTTTACTAAAGCTTACTTCATATAAAAAAATTCAAAAAGTAAAGTTTGGTATATCTTCTTGGTTTTCTATTAATATTTCTTTATAAATGTTTAGAAATAGTATGTTTTCCTATATAGAATTCATTATTTGTAATAACTTTAAACTATGGTTAGTACATATAATATAATTTTTTTTTTTTAAATATAAGTATATGAATGTTTTTAGCGTTAGTCAAATACTAATCTTACTCTACGCTAAATATTATATAAAAAAAAATTATAATATATATATATATATACCTAGATACTATTATAGTTACTACACTACTGATTGCAAATAAACAAGGAGATGTAAGTAATTAAAGTAACCGCTGTTCATGCGTCATTTATTTTCCAACTGGGCGATTATATTTGGCATCGTCTGTCACGCAATGCGTTGCTCTTCGACAATGTTGATTATATGTATATGTGGCTGCTTTTATATTGCTGCTTTGTTTTATTTTCGGTTAGCTGTATCCGTGTATGCTTTCCGTTAGGTTCATGAATGTGTATTACGTTTCGTGTTTGGAAATATGATTGTGTTGTCGTGTATGCTGTAACGAACAGGTATGCCCGCTGACAGCATCACTCATGCCCACCTTGACCCGAGCATGAGCAGCTACTGTAGCCAGCGCACCATCCGTCACAAAAATCATCTAGGGGTCTTCTGTGGGCGACGACACAGCATTTTTTTGCCGCTAGCTGACAGTCGGATTGGGGAAGTTCTTGTCTCCCACGACCCTTTGATGCTTGTAAGCTGTGTCATTAATATAACGGACGGACGGACTAAATATTGAGGGTAGGTGAACGGACTACCGACAGATAGACAAACAAAGAATTGATGAAATGTATAAAACAAAACAAAAATAAAACCGTATATAACTTTCCCCACCAAACTATGCAACATTGCAGTCGGAGGAGCCATTCAAACAGAACAAATTCCGGTGAAAGATAGAGATGGAGGGTAACTCCTGGTGTTTGTGGAGTCCCAAACTTTGACCTGATCAGGCCCAACGCCTATACCCAACCACCCTGGCTAAGTGGATCAAAGCTAATATTTTACTTATCCCCATTTTGTGTGCTTGAATTCAAAGAACCCTAAATGCGCGCCACGCTACACGTCCATACCATCACCCCTCGCATCACCTTCAGTTCCTCCCTTCCTCCCTCATGGAAGATCTCTTTACCACATACTTTTTTTTCAGGAACTTTACCAATAGTCCCCTACAATAACATAGTCAATTTCAACTTACCAAATAGTATTTTCAAAATTTATTCAGGTTTTTCTTTTCGTCTACACAAATAAAATTCTATAATTTTTATTAATTTTTGTTTTCAGATAATTTGCAAGAACTTTATGAATAGTTCTGTGCAATATTTTTAACACAAAATAAGATTCGATAACTTTATTAATTTTTGTTTTCGATAATTTGCAAGAAATGCAATATTTTTAACACAAAATAAGATTCGATAACTTTATTAATTTTGTTTTCAGATAATCTGCAAGAACTTAATGAATAGTTCTGTGCAATATTTTTAACACAAAGTACGATTTTATAACTTTATTAATTTTGTTTTAGATAATTTGCAAGAACTTTATGAATAGTTCTGTGCAATACTTTTAACACAAAGTAAAATTCGATAACTTTATTATTTTTGTTCTAGATAATTTGCAAGAACTTTAGGAATAGTTCTGTGCAATATTGTTAACACAAGGTAAAAATTCGATAACTTTTATTAATTTTTGTTTTCGATAATTTGCAAGAAATGCAATATTTTTAACACAAAATAAGATTCGATAACTTTATTAATTTTGTTTTCAGATAATCTGCAAGAACTTTATGAATAGTTCTGTGCAATATTTTTAACACAAAATAAGATTCGATAACTTTATTAATTTTTGTTTTCGATAATTTGCAAGAAATGCAATATTTTTAACACAAAATAAGATTCGATAACTTTATTAATTTTGTTTTCAGATAATCTGCAAGAACTTAATGAATAGTTCTGTGCAATATTTTAACACAAAGTACGACTTTATAACTTTATTAATTTTGTTTTAGATAATTTGCAAGAACTTTAGGAATAGTTCTGTGCAATATTTTTAACACAAAGTAAAAATTCGAGAACTTTTATTAATTTTTGTTTTCGATAATTTGCAAGAACTTTATGAATTGTTCTGTGCAATATTTTTAACACAAAGTAAAATTCGATAACTTTATTAATTTTGTTTTCAGATAATTTGCAAGAACTTTAGGAATAGTTCTGTGCAATATTGTTAAAACAAAGTAAAAATTCGATAACTTTTATTAATTTTTGTTTTCGATAATTTGCAAGAAATGCAATATTTTTAACACAAAATAAAATTCGATAACTTTGTTAATTTTGTTTTCAGATAATCTGCAAGAACTTTATGAATAGTTCTGTGCAATATTTTTAACACAAAGTAACATTCGATAACTTTATTATTTTTGTTTTAGATAACTTGCAAGACCAACCAATTCCTCCACACAATACTCACTGACTGCCTTTTTCGCAAGAAAAAGTCTTTAAAAACAAAATCTTCAGTTTCGTCCTTCTCTTCCCCTTCGAAACTCTCACCCTCCACCATGTCCAACACCCGCAACCAATCACCGCTAGCGTCTTCTTGTTTTCGACAATTCACACTTGAATTCTTCACACTTCATCCACTGGGATCGAAAAGTGAGGGACCTGACGTCATGGAAATTTTTGAAATGTTTTGAATAAAGTTGCCTTTTTAGGGCATGAAATTGAGCATTCAGGAATATGGGGGGAAGAGATCGACAGGCAAGAACTATGGCTCGTTTTAGTTTAGCTCAGAAGTGGAACTTCGAAACCAAGAAACCTACCATGGACTCTATTTACAATGGGCTGGTGTGAAAAAAAAACAACATCTATATGAATTATGCGGAATTAAACATGTGAACGAAGTTGAAGTAGCGAAGGGGCAATTCGCTACAATGTACATCTAGCACTAATTTTTTACATCAGCAGTGTGTACCATCTCTATCCTTATAATGCTCTTCTGATAACATAGCGGGTTCTAGAAGTGCCGTTAGAAACATAATGAATCATTTTAACAAATGCGATTTGATTCGTTTTAGATAAAAAAAACAAAAAATCTCAAGTCTGTAATTTCTTTCTCTGGAACTGCGATATTGTTGACGTTCATTTTTCTTTATTTTGCTCTGATGCTCCGAGTAACACTGCTTGCACGTTGGTATTGCGTTTGTATGTTGTCACGGGTTGTTGGCTTTTCGTCCGTAACTGGACTGGGAGTGCTTTTTCAAGAAGAAGTTCACCAGCCCAATATCACATTTTAATTTTGAAAACACTCTTTTTATCAATACTTGTTTTTATTCAACTTTTCAATTTTTAAACTTTTTACTTTAAAATTCTAAGCTTCCTTTTGGCTTATTCTTATTAGGAATAGGTTGCCTTACCTCTAGTGGGGGTTAACCTTATTCTTTGATTTTAGCAAAACTGACTGCCCTGTGCCTACGATGTATCGGCTTTTTATTTGGGAGATCTGGTACGATTTCCTATTAAGCTAAGCAGAAATAGTTTCCATTTGGTAGTGGGGTGAGAAAATTTGGTAAATGTAAATGAGTGGAATGTGTGTCTGATAACAAAATGCAATTTATGCTAAATTGTTGCCCTTATGGTTGTGATTCGGGGCATTGGGCATCTGACTCACAACAACACATTTCTTGCATGTTAAATATTGAATTTTGGGGAGAGTTTAGTAGCTCAGTGGAGGATTCCATACAAGGAGGAATTTCCTCAATAACGGGAATTTGCGGTACATTTTCTTGAATTTCATGCTTGTTCGCAATATGCCGCTTTAAGAGGTAAATTGATTCAAAAATCCGAGGACCGTTCTGATAACAAATATAATTACTAAATGCAGTAAGTCCATGTTCAAGTTTGAAATGAGCACAAAGAATCTGAATGGATTGGAATTTCTGCTTACATTTGAAGCAAATCATTTTAATTAACTTACTTATCTTAATTTCTTAAATCAGTTATTAGAGTTGAAACTTGAACAGAATTTTTATCCTGCTTAAGATCGATTTAAAAAAAATTTTTTTTTATAAAAACATCCAAGTATAATAAGAGGCTTTTCCGTAACAAATATCTAATGAATGATGAAATTTGAAACAAATATCTAATGCTTTTAAAAAGTTAGTAAATGTATACTTTAAATTATCTATTCTCACTTCAAATTCGTGTACCTCTTTCCAGTCTGTACCAATGGCTACTATGAACGGCTGCAATGTTAATCGTAATCCTGAATATTCCTCACATAAGTTTTCAATGGACGGGTTTGTATCGTTGGCACTCTAAAATGAATATTCATTTATGTGAATGTATGTATATTGAAGAAAATTGATTTTTATACATTGAGACGAAGTAGTATGCTTCTTTGTGAATCGGCTAGGGTTGCTTTCCAGTTCTGCCTGACGTGGCCTTAATGTAGTTCCTTGGAACTTGTAGGCTGCAGAGTAGAAGAGAGAAGAGAATTATATATTATAACTATCAACTACATATATGTACATCTAAAAACCTTACCACTCAAATCTGAATCTAAATATTTCAAAATTTTTTTAGAGTTTTGGCTTTTAATATTTTTCTTGCAGTACAAATGAATTTTAGGTAAAAATTCGTCCCAAGTAGAAAGAAGAAGAAGTTCCTTTCCTGGATAAATCCACTTAAAATCTAATTCCACCTATGCAGATAAATAGTTAAATAATGAAATTTTTAATATGCATTGTAATAATATTGTTCGAAGGAATTATTTGGTGAATGAAATTTTAAATATTTTCGTTGTTTTTTTTTGTTCAAATCTTACCAGTGTATGCCCTTTCTTATGGGTTAATGAGGACCATTCCTCCAGTATAATCTTAATATTACTGCCTGATTTTTTATAAGAGTTATTACGATATGCAAAGGATTCAATCCAGCCCTTCTCTATTTCTTCCCAGTTGTCCCGATTATGTTTCAAAGAACATTGTATTTTCTTTGCTTCTTCTTCCGAAACTACAAAACAAACAACTTCTATCAAACAAAATTCTTTTAAATGGATATGGTATAAGCAACAGAGTGCTTATGGTCTATGGTGCTAATACTTCGCTTTGAAATTACGAAGAGAACAAAGTACTTAATAGCTTTCAAATCAAAAGCAACCCTTACTTGTAAGAGAATCTGACACCACAGATTCTGTAGGTAATTTTTTATCTCGGCTTATATAACGGCTTTCAATCAATCCAAACTTCCTATAATGTCTGCGTGAGTTATTATACTTGTGAAATAATTTGCCGGAAGTTGCACTAGTTGCAGTCGAGGAATATAATATGTTTCCTAATGCATTCAATATAAATATATTAAAGTTTTAAAACAAGTACTTAAAATTACCGATACTTCTTTTGGAAAGACACGGCAGATTTCTCCAGAAAAATGTTCGTAGTCTTGTAATTTCATATACTGTTTGTTTTTAATAAAATTTTTACGATAACATCAACCAAAAATTGGCGATATTGCGCATCCAACTTATTATTATTTTTGTGAAATTCCAAAAATAATTTCCCTTTAGGCTGCTCATCAACGATAGCTTCCAAACACTGTTGACCAAAAAAATTTAGACTACAAAACAATGGAGAGGAAGCTAATGAGTTAGTATTATCGGCATCTAAATTGCTTGATTTAAGCCATTCACCTATAGATTGAAAAGCTGTTTCCGATGTCGTTATACATTCAAAATTAAGACCCTTCAAAATATATCCATTATCCAGTATATAAAAAAATTACTGTACTAAATTCCTAATATTACATTCATTTGCTCCCATTCCTTTAGTTTTTGACGAAATTTTATTCTCGGACCAAGCTTCGGAATCAGGTCTTTTACATCAGCATCTGTCATAAACTTCAATGAGTTGAAGTCAATGTCTTGTTCTTCAAAAATATGTTACCATTAATATTTTAAAGCGGGTGCTTTGATACAAAATTCACTAAAAAAGTAATAATTCAATTATAGGTTTCACAGTTTTTAGATTTTTAACGAAATGATCAGTGGTTTGAAACTAATTTTGAGATGTACTGCCGCTCCTTTGCTTTGAAAATGTTTTCGCTTAGCGTTAGTGTTTTTCTGATTTTTTTTATCGACTTATCAGTCTGTCAACATTGAAATAAGAAATTTTATAGATTTTCAAGTTCCGAACAACTTTTCAGGTAACAGTAGAGGCGTCTATATAGTCTATTTGAGGACTGAAACCGAAAACCTCTATAAAAGTTTTCAATCAAAATTTCAACTAGGTAGAATCGTATGAATTTCTAAGTAAATATTATACCGTTTACACGATTCTGACGCAAAATCGACTATAATTTAGAAAAAAAAATTAAGCAAATTCGATATTTGAGAAATCTAGTTTCGCGTTGATTAACTTTGCTAGGATACCGCAGGTAGTTTATGTTATCATGTTCTCAAACAGTTTCTAAATATGCAAAATCGAAAGTTTTGTATGACAACCCTGCGAAGGTTTTGTCTGACTTTGTGCATTTTTGATCCCAGAGCTGCATTACCTCTAGGTAAGTAAATTCGTTCTAAAAAAAATTAGCATTCCCGTAATTTGCGAGATCAAAATTTTTGTATTGCAGCCCAATGAAGGAGTTGGCCGATTTTCGAACATAGCCTTACTTACTTCTTTTTATAAAAATGGGTGGATACAAAATTTCAGCTTCCTAGGCTTCCTCTATAGTTACAAGGACATTTAACTTTATTTGGAAAAACGCAGTTATCGTTAAATTAATTAACAAAGAGACAAGCTACGGCCAAAATTCAATTGAGGCTTTTTAGAGTTACAAAGCAAAAAAAGTTGACACAAATCGAAAAAAAAACAATATTTTTCTGATTTTCTTCTTTAATGAGCAAAGTATTTCTTGGTCGATTGAAAATAAATTGCGCATAAAAACAAGTTCTAACAACAGTAAAATTAACTTAAAATCTTCAAGAAGCACCGATCTAAAGTATCCAATCAAAATATATCTAAAACTATAGAAAACACGCACGCTAAAACACATTTCAAAATCATGCTGAGAATTTTCCAGCATTTCTAGTTGCATCATCAATTCAATACAGAAGTTTTGTAATACACAATTAGTAATATGTATCTTAAAAGTTATTTATTTCACAAAATCATTCCACCATTAATAGCAAAAATGAGCTATATTTCTCTGTTCACACATAATATTCAATCAATGTATTGTATAAAAAGAAATATTTGGCGAAGCAATGTACTTACCCAATAATAACTGCGTTAATTCTTCCAATTCCCACATTTTGAGAAGTTCCACGACGAAATTTTGTGCTATAATTGTTTCCATTTTGTTAGGTACCACTTATTTGTGCAATTACTTTTACTTTATATTCACGACTTTACTTTTACTTAATTTCACGACCGCACTTCTAACCGCCTGATACTAAACTGAACCAAATAAGCCAAAATAGCAACCACAAACTGTGTTAACATATAAAATCACTAATACCACTACAACTGTTCTGTTAGCGCGATTCCTATAGCCGAAGTACAATCAAATTGTAAATACTACAACTTTTTAGCATTTTCAACAAATATTCACGTATAACAAGGAAATATAGTAAAAATGAAACAATTTGGAAGTTGCATTTACAACACGTTTTAAACTGAACATTTTCGATGTTTTTTAGTTCAATTACATCCTAGAACAACGATTCTTAACACATGCAAAGCTAGGGGCGGTGGTATGAAAAATCCCCATTGGCAAAGAAATCAGGTGATTTACCTCTACTTAATATAAAACTAAATAACATTTGTATATTTTTGGTTTCATAGTCATAATGGGATAAACCAGCGAAGACATTTTTAAAAGGATGATTATATGGAAGAAAGGGATGGATAAGCTTTGAACATTGTGCAAAATATCTTTCCTACAGTAATTTCATACGCTCCGTGAGATAAAGTTAGCATATTTGGAATAGCGAGCATATTAAAAAAAGACGTTACTGGTACTGCCAAAGTCAATGGAGTTTTTTTTCCATCTGCTGAATATAAAACTTCTAGAAATGGTCGTTTTAATAACTGTCTCCATAATTACTTAATTTTTAGTTAAATGGAGTTAAATGTGCAGTGTGTCACACCAATGAGGTGCATCAAGGACCCAATAAATATAGGTACCACCATTAAAATGAACTGAATTTGTTGGTTTCTAATAAAGTCAGCAGAGACAGCCTTCAGCTAATTTTTGCAATTTTTATTCTCTTGTTGTTGGCTTCAACGAAAAAAATTATTTTCTGTTAAAATGTTTTGCAAATTGCAACTACAGCAAATACTCGCAAATTTTCTTGATAGCATTTAATTGAACTATTAAACTCTACTATGATCATTACTCAACGTGAGGAGCATATAATCTGTCAATGACATTTTCTTCAGAGTTTGTCACATCTTCATTTGCTTGAAATGACTGAAATTCAAATTAAATCATTATGCAGACAGTTTTCAGATTTTACTGTATAATTTTCTGTTAGCGCATTCAAATTATGAGGAAACATTTTTGAAAAATTTCCTAATAAAAATTATCAGTAAATTAGAAATGCTCACAAAAATGCTTAGCGGACCAGAGACCGAATCCAATCCAACTTTTTTTGTCAGTTATTGGCTACCAATAACACATGAAAGTTCTAAAGAAAAATGTCCAAGAATTTTGACAGAAAAAAATTGTTGTAAACAAAGACAACTCAGTCACATCCCGTAAGTATTTCTTATCCATGAAGTGGATGCAGTCTTTCGAGCCGCAAATTAAAAAAGGTCAACAGTTTGTCATAGACAAACTAATAACAATTTGGTCTGGTGTCTGCTCATGTAGAACGGAAACCAGGAATCAACTATACCTCGACTTAATGACGTAACCAAGGGGCCTCGGTGCAATATAAAATCAACGATGTCTCGACCTGATGAAGGTGTTACGACTGTGCTCCGTGCTTTCCTGTTTCTCGAGGGAGAAGAGAGCACAGCGGGGTCCTAGGTTTGGTCTGAGGATTTCAAAATACAAGACGAATTCTTTTGCACCACTTTTATTTAATAAAAGAAAAATATATTTTTAGTAAAAATTTCTCGATTAGAGATAAGACACTTGTAAATTTTATTTAAATAAAAATATTTTCAGTAAAAATTTCTTGATTAGAGATAAAATACTTGTAATCTATGAGAATTTCTTTTTAGACAAATTATTTCTTCCTCAGAACCAACGCACGATATACTTTCGATCTGAAATTGTCGCGACTTTACCCAAGACTGCCCATTTTCTTCCTTGTGCATTTCTGTTAATATTCGCAGTCAATATTAACACATCGCACCATCATCAAAACTTCCCACGATCGCGATGATCACGTGGTATGTTTTGGTGATAAGCGAGGCGTGTTATCTGATACACTACTTGTGGCGTGTGTTTACATAAGAGGGCGAAAAGGAAATTGCTTGCAATAAAGTCTACAATTTATGTGACTTTATGTTTGGAAAAATATAATTTTATGCTGACAAATCCAAGTGGATGTCAGGGATTTCATTTCAAGTGATATGAAATGAAATCGAAGAAAATTGTATGCACTTGCAATGGGTCATATGCAAGCTATGATATATAGGTATAGTTATGATATGTGAATATCATAACACCATCCCTCTATGAAAAAGAAAATTCATATCCTTGAAGAGGTGATGAATTTTCGACTAAAAATGCGGTTGGTTCTGGGATCACAAGAAAATTAAATTTAGTGGTATTGGTAATTTTTGAAGTATCAAGGTGAAAGTACGTTAAAATTCTTAGCATAACTATCTGCAAATTTAAAAAATATTTTATATATCTTTTTTTTTTTTTTTACTAGCTATTCCTGTTATAAATTACTTAATTAAAACTGTAGAACTTGGTACAAAAAGCATTCAAATGATTAATTTATTTGTCTAAACTGTTAAAGGTATATTTATGTGTATATGTTTTTTTTTATATTTATTTTTTTTTTTATTTATTCTATTAGTTATTCAGCTGTTTCTGCTGTAAAGTAGTACAATACCTTAATTAATCCAAGATATAAAACTTGGTGTAAGAAACATTAAAACTGTTAATTAAAAATATATATACAGGGTGATTCTGATCAAGATACCTTCCGGTATACCACGCGATTCCTTGAGGTAAGCTGATAAAAAAATTGTTCCACATACCCCCCCCCCCCCCCCCCCCCCGTCCTTACATGCAATTCCATAAAATTTAAACATTATTTCTTTTAATGTTTTGGTATGCTACCTGATTGTGCTGCAGTGATAGCGATGGCCTGGTCCCTTTGGGTCTGGGTTTCCTCTGGTTGGGATTCAGGTGAATTGAGTTTTACCTGTCGTGCCTTGTAAAGGTAGTGTCTACACAGTTTAAATACCGCTAATGTGATAACGACGGATAGTAATATATATATATATATAAGGGAATAGTGGTGGATCGTATGCCTATCCAGAGGAGGAAACTCTTCCTCCTCCTTTTTTAGGACACTGATTTGATGAGATATCATTGCTAGTTCGTTATTTGGTGCAAATTTGTTCATAGCAACCTTGTTGGTGTAATTGTATGAATGTGTAGTAAAATTTAGCAGAATCTCTGATATGTTAGTGGGGGGTATGTCAAAATTTTTCAGTTCAGTGGCTTTAGTATTATACCCTCTAATGGTTAGATCGTGAATGCGTAAACGGCAGTTGCCTTCTATTTCAATGATTCCGACACCGTAAATTGTATAGGGTGTGATCTCATCTTGGCATATGAGATCCATAGTGAGATTTTCAGTGGTAGAGAAAAGCCACTTATTAGCCTGGGATAGTTGAGTCCATATAGTGGAGTGGTTGGCTTGCCTAATGTTGCAAGTATTAGGTGTAACATTTTTTCTTCTTATCAGCTGCAGTTCACAGAGGTTGTTATCAGAGTTTATGTTAAACAACGGATGGATAACGCGACACAGATACTGGGCATGGTCTTTAGTAATGCAATTAGCCAGTTCATCTGTAGTTAGGTCGTAATAGTGTTCTTTACTGTAATCGATGACCATATAGTCGATTGAGGGTTGTATGAAGGTTAATACCTTACGAAATACCGTAGGTAGGGGTATGACTTTGTACAGTTGGTAATTTTCTTGATACGGTAAAGGAATCCTGAACTCGTATATAATCCTATCGTTGGAGATAGAAGCACTTGTATGACTGATACGGTATAGGGATAAAAGGTTATTATCTTTCAGGGTGGTAGATAATCGAATATCATTTGGAATTTCTTTACGGATAGTAGTGAGGACCTCCTCTAATTGGACAGGGTATAGTTGGATGTGGCTTACCATGACGGACATCCATTACCAGGTCGACCACCGTATTGAGCCGTGAGTGATTCCAACTCTGTGAATACCCGATTGTCGTGAGTCGCATTAATTAGTTCACTGAACATAGTTGTGACCTTAGTAAATTTAACATTCAATGCCGACATCTGTTTGTTAATAACGGTTTGTGTTTTATTGAACACGTTAACAGTAGTGTGCAATATAAACGTTTGATTTTTTATTAAAGTTAATAAATGTTTTTCGTTAGTTTGCAGCTTATCTATCTGCTGGTCGTAAAATTTGGCATCCTCTTCGTTGAGAGTTCCAAATAATGTTTTACTTACTATTCCGATTGCATCGAATAGTCCTCGCTTGGGTCTATTTTCTCCCCGCAACAGCCTGTATTTTTGTGCAATATCCGTCATTAGGTGATTCATCTCAGCCACCGTACCATTACAAATTACAGCAAAGCTTTGTTCGTCAAGAAGTTTACAGAGGTTATTTATTTGATCTACGTACTTGCTCATGTGACGCAGTGCCTGTGCCAGGCCCTTAAGGTCTTAGTAGACCACCACTTTCCATTCGTTTGAGTAAAGTTCCACCTTTCCCAGTTCTTCGAAATATATTCCAGGACTTTTCTGGATAGGAGTGATGAGGAGCTGTTTTCCGCATGCAGAGGCGATATATAACAACAATATCCTCAGGTTCAAAAGGGATACATACATATTAGTTCTGTGAGTTCGCCTCTGTTAGAATGTCGATGATTATGTGTTGAAATGAGTTTGTGTGTAGGAACAAGAATTTATATGAAAATTTACAGAAGTTTATTGCGCAATGCCCTTTTTTTTTGTTTTTAATGTATGCTATTCTACCGGAAGCTCTATGTGGCTTCTTTATTGTTTATTCAATGAAAGTTTTCAAATCATTATTATGTACGACTTTTGATTTGTTACCGATTTTTATTACAGAGTTTTCGGTTGACAATATCTCCATTATTTCATAGGGTCCACTCTAAAGAGATGTGAACTTGTTTTGTCTGGCATGATTTTTGAGAAATACTTTTTCTCCTACGTTAAATTGTTTTGATCTAGTGTTTTTATCATAGTGTGCCTTTGAGTTATCCTTTTTACGTATTAGCTTTTCTTTTGCTATTTGATAACCATGCTGCAGGCGAGCTTTCAACTCGTTTGCGTAATTGTCATAATTATAGGAAATTTGAGGCTTCTGCTCCAAGGCGCTCGGAATATTGGCTGAAAAGCCATACAGTAGTTCGTATGGGCTGAAGCCAGTACTGCTATGAGGAGTAGTGTTGCATACAAACATAGAGTATGGGATCCAAGTATCCCATGTTAGCGAGTCGTGATTCACATAGTGCCGAAGGTATTCTGCGAGCGTTCGATAACTTCTTTCGAGTGCACCGTTTGTCTGCGGATGATATGGTGCAGTGTTGATTTTTTTTGTTCTCAACAACTTACAAATATCCTTAAATGGAGTGCTTAAAAAATTTGTCCCCTGGTCGGTGAGAATAGAATCTGGGGCCCCATGACGGCAAATTATGTTTTCGACAAATGCTCGTGAGACGGTTGTTGCCTCGGCGTTGGGTATAGGTAGTGCTTCAGAGAATGTCGTTAGGTCATCCTGAAAGGTAAGTAAATACTTGTTTCCTTGGTAGCTAGTTGGCAATGGACCTACTATATCCAAAGCTATTCTCTCAAATGGTTTCGAGCTAGTCGATGTAATTTTCATAGGTATGGGTGGATTTCTCTGTAACTTGTTTCTTTGGCAGGATTCGCATTTATTTATAAAATTCTTGATATCCTGTAGCATTGTCGGCCAAAAATATTTGGTTTTGAGCCGCTTTAGTGTGCGCGATATTCCTTGGTGTCCGCCAAAAGGTGATTCGTGGTATTCTGTTAGAATTTTACTAACCTCGTTAGGGTCTTTCAGGTAAATTTTTGATTCTGTGTAAATGCGTAATTGCATATTACAATCTTTAAAGGTTTCCATTAGTATGGACTTAATTACTTGTAATGAATTGGGATCAAACGTTGGAAGTAGTGATAATCCAGCGTTTGTTACACCTTCCTCTAAGCATATACATTGTAATTTTCCTATAATTGTTGAAACTGCTTTTAAATCTTGGTCGGTTCTCACAGGAATATTAGTTCTAGTTACTAAGAATTTATCAGAGTGCTCATTAAATATTTTAACTTCGCCGAATTTTGGTTAATTATAATCTTTTATGTGTTTCCTAAGATTATCTTCCGCGCCAGTTTCATCAAGAGGTAATATAATAATTTTATTCCGGATAGTTTTATCCTTGAATATAGAGTCAGGTTTATCGATTAAAATAAGTTTGTTGGTCCCGTTAAGGTTGGATTCCTTATCGTTTTCGCTTTTAAGTGGGGCGTTGTCTTTCGTGGTTTCAGCTTCTTGCTCAATTTCTTGTTTTGCCTTACTTCTGGTCGTTACTCTGACATTGTTCTTATCGTTAGTCTCTGTTTCCTTGTTGTCACCTTTTTTGATACGGCTCAACGCATCAGCATTTACGTTACATTTTCCAGGCTTGTAAATAATTTGATACTCGTATTCTTCGAGAAGGATTCTCCATCTGGATAATCGTGAGGTAGGTTCTTTTAAATTCACGAGCCATTGTAGTGGCCTATGCTCCGTGAGTATAGTAAACTTCTTGCCAAAAATATATGGTCGAAATTGCTTGATTGCGGAAACTATAGCAAGCAAGTCTTTTTCGGTGGTAGTGTATCTTGTCTCCGCGGCATTCAAGGTGCGGCTCGCGAAGCAGATGGGCCTATCTTTCCCTATCTCTCCTTGAGATAGAACAGCTCCGATAGCCAAGTCACTAGCATCGGATGTAACCAGAAATTCCTCATTAAAATTTGGATAGGCGAGTACCGGTGAGGTTATAAGCTTTTCTTTAAGGATTTTAAAAGCTTCATCGCAGAAGGCATCCCACTGAAATTCTACATTTTTCTTTAGAAGTTTCGTTAAGGGTTTTGTTATTTTGGCAAAGTCAGGTATAAAGCGGCGGTAGTATCCCGCGAATCCTAAAAAGGATTTTACGTCCCTTGTTTTCTTTGGTATGGGATAAGTTTTCACCACTTCAATTTTGCCCGGGTCTGGTTTAATACCTTCTTCTGAGATCACGTGTCCCAGGTAAATGAGTTCTCTTTTTATGAAATTACACTTTTCCGGCTGGAGCTTTAAATTATGTTTTCGTAATCTGTTGAAAACATTTATTAGTTTTGCGTTGTGATCACGTAAATCGTATCCGTAAATGACAATATCGTCTACATAGACGAAACATTGAATACCCTGCAAGCCCGTTAATACGTTGTTCATCAAACGCTGGAAGGTTGTAGGTGCATTCTTTAATCCAAACGGCATCCTATTGTACTCATAGTGCCCGAATGGCGTACTAAAGGCTGTCTTTTCTCTGTCCTTTTCGTCGACCAAAATTTGGTGAAAACCGCTAGCCAGGTCTAGTGTGCTAAAGTACTTAGATTTGCCCAGCTGGTCCAATATATCCATTATATTGGGCAGCGGATATGCATCTCCTACAGTACTGTCATTTAGGCCACGGAAATCCACCACCAATCTCCATCGCCTATTACCTAAATTGTCAGCTCTTTTTGGCACGAGGAGTAGGGGCGAGTTCCAAGGACTGAAACTTGTTCTAACGACATTGTTTTGTAACATTTCGTTAACCTGCCTGTGAATCTCTTCCCTATGTGACTCTGGAAGTCTGTAGGGGCGTTTATACAAGGGAGGTTTTCCAGGGTGCGTTATTATTTTGTGAGTAATTGCGTTGGTGTAAGACAGACGATCTCCTTCCAAATGAAACAGATCGTTATAGCATCTGCAGATATTCAATATAGAGGACTTTTCCTCTGGGTTACAGTGCCCCAGCTCTAGTGAAGTTCTAAGTTTACTCAGACGATTCTCAACAGAATCCACTTTATGTTCAGGTTTCATGACGTCAAAGTTTTCCAATTCTTCCCATTCAAATTCCAATTCGTCAGGTTGTAACTCCACTTCATTGTCATTCGCGTTCATTATTAACACCTTAATTTTGTTTTCTATCGGCCTAACCATTGTTGCCCCGAGATATACACCTGGTCTAATTTCCTTTTTGCGCAGTAAGGCGTCATCAGGATAACTGAAGGGAATTTCTACAATCTGTTCGCTTCTAGGATGCAGTACTATGTATCCATTGTCTACATTTATTAGCCTAGTGATTTCATTTCCACCACTAGATGTGTTGCTTGCTTTAAGCTCCATCTTGTCTTCCGATGGTCTCTTATATTCACAAATGTTGCCACATCGGTTCTCGTTAGAGTTAAGTTTTTTTGTTTGGATTTCGGGCTTTGAAATCTCCATTCTAGAGGTTTCCCCGTGGTTCCCTAAATTACAACCGATCCACTGAGTGTATTGCTTTTCCATTGATTGAATATCAGGATTTGAATACTGACGTTTCGAGTTTTCCCCGATATTCCCCATAGTTTTTTCCATAGATTGGATATCAGGATTTGAAAACTGAAGTTTCGAGTTTTCCCCGATATTCCCCATAGTTAATTCGTTTTTTGGAATATTCTCCATAAAGTTAGTTTGAATCTCTAGCTCGCCGTTGCTATAATTTATAGAACAACCATACTTCTTCAAAAAGTCATTGCCAATAATCCCGTCGTAAGCAAGATTAGTATTAGAAGGAAATAAATGAAAGGGGTGCCGTAGTTGTGGTTTAAAATTTTTGCTTGGGAAGATGAGAGTTCCCATTAGAATACCCAGGGTTGCCACCGATTCTCCTGTTATTGTAGAAACAGTGCAATTCTCCGTTATTACGTCACTACTTCTGGTTTCCGGTTGGTATCTTATCAGACTGATATCCGCTCCGGTATCTATAAGAAATGTTGAATGAGTTTTGATTGAGGGAATGAAGAGAACGCAAATGGTCGTTCCATTCGGATAAACGGAGGGTGACACTGTTATCTTAAGGGGGTGTCTTGGGCCTATTGGTGGTGAACATCGGCTGAGTGAGTAATTACGGATGGAGCGCCGATTTTCTCCGCCCGAAGATTTTCGTTTCCCGTTTTAGATGAAAGATGAGGAAATTCGTCATGCAATACTTCTACTCTCGGGTTTCTCCTGGTGACATTATCATGATTGCCAGGCGTGTAGTACTGAGCGATATTAGGCTTATTTCTGAAGTCTTGCCTTCCCGTTTCGAAGTTCGAGTTGACCTGGCCTCGCATGAAGGTATGTTTCTGACTTCCCCGATTCTCACGAGGTTCATTTTGAAACATTCGAGCATTCTGTGCCAGTCGTTGTCGGCATTCTCTTATACTGTGATTAGGCTTCTTACAGTAGTTGCAAAATAAACGATGCACTTCCGTTTTGATTTGCCTAGGCGCAAAGTTTGAGTATGACCCTCGCGATTACATATTTGGCAAACAGGTCTTCGCCTGGAGAATTGTTGTGAAGGTTGGGGTGTTGACGGCGAGGCATTTTCCAAACGCGGAGCTTGCTCCGCAGCATATGATAAGGCCTTTTTTAAATCATCGGGACCATGGGCCTTTACCAATAGTTTCAGACTGTGGCTCCTCAGCCCATCTTCAAAAGATCGAATTGCCAGTTTCTGGTTTTCTTTTAGTAGAAATTCGCGCACTCTACTGTCCTCAATGCTGGAATATGTAGCTGAATTTAAGCACATCAATAGTTGCGAGAGTCTGTCACCAAATTCTCTGACAGCCTCTCTGTATGATTGCTTTGCTTGGGAAATCTCATTTTGGATCCCCGTTCTTGACTTTTCGTCCTTAAAGTTGTTTTTTAATTCCTGTGCCAGGTCGTCCCATTTGGCACAGGTCTTATATTGGACTAATTCAAATGCCGGGCCCTGGAGTTTTGTTTTGACAAAGTCAAGGAAAAGTGTTTTCTCCGCGTCGGATTTTGTTGAAGAAAATAGTATATTGCCACAAGCAATAAATTTTTCCAACTCTTTGGAGTTTCCATGGAAGGTTGGAACCATGGAATGGACATCAGACAAATTAAGTTTAATTTCCGTCATTTCAGAAAGTTGGTTTTCGTTAGGAAATGAAATCAGTAAATGAAATGGTAGCTCAGCAAACCGGCGTATGTTTCCGGCTTGATTTCGAGTTATTACTGTATCTATTGTTAGCAATTACTAGAAATCCAAGTAACTACAATTAAAGATCGTTATCCAATCACCATAAAAAGAAAGAGGTCACTAGGTTAAATAAATTTGTATAACCTGTTGTGACCCAGGTGCCCATTGACCCGAACCACAACCATAAAACCAATACACCAATACATTGCCCTATGCAATATATTGGCGTATCTCAGAAATGACCCTGAAAATAAAAATATTTTAATTCTATTTCAATTTTAAACGCATTTAAAAATGCATTTTCATACTGAAACAAAATGCAATTTAGCATAAATTGCATTTTGGTATCAATCATATATTCAGTTCGCACGGCATGATACTTACCTACATGCCGTACAAGGTACATACATATCTTTCATGAACTCCGTCAAATTTCTTGCATGTATATACATGCAATTCCTAAATTCATAAGAATTAATCGTATGTACATACAGACATACAATTATTCCCGTCGGTCTACTTAAAATATCATTTTTACAAGACACAGTGCATATCAGATTTCATGCATATGCACTGCTTCTAAATTTTTTGTACTTTCCCACGTACGATTCTTCACGTCGTGGGAAAGCAATAAAAATAATAAAAAAGCTTTTTTTTGAAGCTATGCTCGGTACCTGGGTGCAATATCGCCGATCCTCTGGGAGTTCGCTTTTAAAATTCGTTGGGCAGAGTCGAATAGAAATAAATCATGTGCGAATAGAAAAATTCCTATGTGTACTTGCTATAATTGAAAGATTACTAAAATTTTGTGAAATACATAAAGGAGAAATAAATATTGTGCAAATACTTAGATAAATTCCTATGTGTACTTGCTATAATTGAAAGATTACTAAAATTTTGTGAAATACATAAAGTAGAAATAAATATTGTGCAAATAGATAAAACCCTATGTGTACTTGCTTTAATTGAAAGATTACGAAAATTTTGTGAAATACCTCTACCTGAATAAATATTGAAAACTACTAAAACTGTGTGCTCTCTATTACGAGCATGGCACCCAGTATACATCATTATGGTGGCAGCGGAACCAACAAAAATCAGTGCCCAAAAAAATAATAATAAAAAAGAAAAAAAATTCAATAAAATCTGCCACAGTAACATTTTGGTTTCAGCGGTATTTTTTTTTTATTTTACAACAATCAGTGACATAAATTAAAAAAAAAATAGCAATAAAAAAAAAATTTAATCCAAACAATAAACTGGAAAATATTCAATCAGTGTTAATTACTGAAACCCATAACAACGTTATGTACAAAAAAGTGATTAAAAAAAATTATTAAGAGTAACTGTTAAAATGTGATGCCTTGTGCTTTGCTGAGAACTAGACTGACAGCTGACGTCCTGAAAACAAGAAAATCTGAAATGCTCAATTTTCTGAACTTTACCCAATTTCGCTGTTCCTCTTATAGAATCGAAATTGTTCATAAATTAAAGCTTTGTTGTTGACTACTCAGTAGTCACCTGTAATGAAACGATGAGTTGATTTTCGAATGTTTACGCACTAGTGCAACTTCCTATAAGTTACTGCTAGTGTAAACGTCCTTTGTGAAATAGCAACTCAAACACACTGAATCTGCAGCGTGTGGATTATAACAATGAGATTTTAATAATCCACCCAAAAACTGCCACGTCTGGGTGATGCGTGTAACTTCCAATAAGCTCTCACGATACCAATGCCTACTGTCTCGTGTCAAACAACGTAGAAACCAAAAATGAAACCGATGGCCGAGCACAATCACACTTAGATGGCTTAGAAAGGAAAATAAACTAAAAATTAACAAAACTACTTTAATTTTGAAGAATGAAAAAAACTGACTTTAAATGAAAATAAAAATAAATGATGATACCAAAAAAAAAAAATTCTAAGTGAAATTACTAATAAACGATAACAACAAAACCGAATAAAAACTATAAGTCCAAAATGTCACTAGGCACTGATGAAAAAAAATTGCAAGTTGAGGATACTATGTCTGATATAGCATGTGTATTCTCTTTGACAATTTGTTGAAAATAGAAGACAGAATGAACAAATGGCCTCCTTTTTGTAGAAAAATTCGTTCCATTTTCGCTGTCTATAAAGTGAAATGTTCGAAATTTTCACTGAAACTGACAAAAAGTTGAATTTTTCTTCTTGTCAATCGATAGCAAATTTAACGATCTAAATTTTGATACCTTTGTCGTAAAAATTGATTGTCAATTTGATGATTTTAATCAATTTTTGTAATTTTTGGAACATTTGCTATAAAAATGTCGATTCGTTACGTTTCATTTCTATGTAGTAGATTTTTCTGTCATTTGTAATATTTTTTTGTCTTCTTCCCACTGTGAGTCTCTTTCGCACTCATTGTGGGAAATATATAACTAAAAAATCGCGAATATCGCGTTTCCCGTGGAAAATATCGCGAAACGAACGCTACCATTGAAATCACGGTTCGATTTTACGTGATTTTGATACGTCAAACGTCGCGGTAATATGGAGTTCTCGTTGTTTTGACACTTTCGCGCGCGAGTGTCAAGTGTATTTTTAATGTGTTTTTTAAGTAATTTTTAGTGTTTTTTCAGGTACCTTTCTTCACTGAGGATATTCTTTACAACAGGTAATTATATCTATTTATTTACTTGGTGAATTTAATGTTTAATTTCATGATTATGCGATTTTGTGAAAATTTGTGGACAAATGTCAGGTGAGTGCTTGTCTAGCAAATTTCACCTTATTTGCCCACAAATATTGACCATAATTCTTTTAATTATGTAATTTGTCGTTTGAATTAATGTTTTATGTTGACTATTTAATGTGGAACATGAATTCATTCATGTTTTTTCATTTATCCAAATTTCCATGGCATTGTTGTTGTACATATGTACATACAACATTGCTTTTAGTTCGTGTCAATAACCTTAGTATGATTATTATAATAAAATTCTTGATTTATTTTGTTTTTAATCCATTTCTTTATTTCGTTTCAGATTTTCGCTGGAGTTTTTTGCACCTGTGCAGTCTCTGGGTGCAGGTAATATTTTTATATATCGTAATTGGAAAATTTGACTATTTCTTTCCCTTTTTTGTTTCAGGTTCGCTGAACATTCTCCCTCCCGTTGAACGGTCCTGTTCAACAACCTCTTTTTAATTTTCTGGATGCCTCGTTTGCGGTAGTGGTGGAGCTTGAGTGATCCATTGGCAAGAACACGTAACACTACCTGATAACGATCTGGTAGGTTTAGTGTCTTCTCCTTATTTCGCCTCGTCTGGATCTCTTCGAAGTTTATGCGTTTGATGACCTCGCTTGGGAGAAAGATGCTTATTCCTTCACGGGTAATAAACTTCTGGAATGAGTTCTCCAACCTCATTTCAGCTTCTTTTATTGTCGTTGTTGTTAAAAGGCGTTCCAGGTTGTCTACTTGGGCCCTATTGGCGATGATCTTTTCTGTCACCGTCGGATTTGTTTGTGGCGTGTCCACTAGTAGCAAATCATGGGCGTTGGATGTTGATGCCTCTGCTTTAGCTGCTGCTGATGTACCAGCCTTTGATGTGGATGCTTTTGTTGTGGATGATCCTGATGCAGATGCCTGCTCTGCATCTGGTTCCGTCGTCTGATCCACCAACCTTGACCATAGCTCCTCGAATTCGCTGGCGTCAAAAGGTGCATCAATGGGGTCATCTGGCAGCAGGAAATTCATGTTGATATCGTCATAGATATCCAGGATATCCTCGTCTATGTCGTACTGTTTTGACATCTGTAAAATAAAATAATAAGTAATTTGTCTAATCAAATATGACATTCACAAACAGATAACAAATGTGACGACACATATTCATTATTGTTATCTAATTGGTACACGACGCACTTTGTTAATGGGTCTTGTGAAGATACTTCTCTGGGTTTTGATTTGCACCACTCGGACTAGACCATCGGATCCGGGGTAAATCTCATTAATGATCCCTAATGGCCACAGTGTTGGTGGTGTATTTTCACATCGCAATAACACGATATCTCCCTTTTGTAGATTAGGTTGTTGAGTGAACCACTTAGGTCTATTCTGCAATTGGCTGAAATAATCCTTAGACCAATGGTTCCAGAATTGTTGCACCATCTGCTGGACGTGCTTCCATCTGGTTGCATATGAGGTGTTTTGGCTAGTATACTCGAGCTCTGGAAGTGCATTGAACGATTGTCCAATTAGGAAGTGTCCTGGAGTTAGGATAAACGTGTCATTCAGGTCATCTCTCAGATGACATAGTGGCCTTGAATTTAGGCAGGCCTCAACTTGAGTTAACAGCGTAGCATACTCTTCAAATGTGAGGTTTGAGTTTCCAATGGATCTACGTAGATGGTGTTTAATGGATTTGACACCCGACTGGTGGATTCATATGCCATGTAATGAATTTTGAAGATAAAAATTCAGCAGCCATTGGAGTTGCTTGTTTAATTGCTTGCTGTAACTCTTTCTCCAGTATTGCCTTTCCTCCTACAAAGTTTGTGCCGCAGTCTGAATAGAGGTCAGTGCACAGACCTCTTCTGCCTATGAACCTTTTCAAGGCTGCAATGAAGGCTTCTGCAGTTAAGCTAGAGATTAATTCAATGTGCACTGCCTTAGTTGCCATACATACAAAAATACAGAAGTAGGCCTTTTGTAGCTTTGCATTTCTGTGACTTGCTGTCTTGATGGTTATTGGTCCAGCGTAATCTATTCCAACTTTAGCAAAGGATTTTGTTATGTTTACTCTTGCTGCAGGTAGATTACCCATCAGTTGCGTTTCTGTTGCTTGGCGTTGTCTAAAGCATGTAATGCACTTATGTATTCTAGTTGAAATACAACGCCTTCCATCTAAGATCCAGACTGAGTTTCTGCTTGTATTCAGAACTAAAGATGTGCCACCATGTAGTGTTTCCAAATGGACCTTGTCAATGAAGATTGACGTTACATGGTGATCTGGTGATCACGAGGTAAGATTACTGGGTGTCTTCCATTATAAGATAGTAACGCGTTATCCAATCGTCCTCCTACTCGTATCAATCCATTGTTATCAAGCATTGGATTCAACCGTAACAGTTTGCTACCCTCAGCTACAGTACCCTTCTGCAGCAGTGCCTGATACTCGTCTGGGAATGTTGACAGCTGCACTAATTTGAATACAGTTTCTTGTGCATGTAGGCACTCCTCACTGGTTAATATTGTAATCCTTTTGTTATCAGGATTTTTACAATTGTGTACGAATCGCTGCAGTCTTGCAATAATACGAATTAATCGTGTGAAAGAAGAGTATCTTTCCAGAATGTCAGTTTCACAATTTATTAAAAAATTAGTGACAGTTGGTGCTCTTTGCTCAAGGATAGTTGCTTCCTTGATTTCGTTCTTGATTGGCCAATTATCTTGTGATTGTGTTAGCCATGAGGGTCCATGCCACCAACACGGAAAAAGTGGACTCCCGCTCTTCCTAGAAGCGACCTCTGCGGCAAGACCTCGTGAGCTTGTTGGTCAGAGGACTTCGACAAAAATCAAATATCAATCACCTGCGGTAGGACTTCGTGAGTCTATCGGTCAGGAGAAAGATAGTGATTGGAAGAGCAATCAATTAACAATCTAGAAATTTACAGATTAGATAATAAAGTACTTTTCCTCTTTATTGCATACATATGTGTATAAATCTAAATTTTTTTTTATATTCTATTGAAAATACGCACTTCATAAAAAAAAAAATCGTTGATAATAATAATAATTCCCTTTTGTGTTGTGATAGAACATTTTTTTTCTCTTTTTCTCCTCCTACAAGTCCAGTTCTCCCGCAAAAAAAAAAAATTAATTAATTAACAGAGATATTTAAAAATAAATAAATAAAAATCAGTTTTCTTTATTATACAAACATAAATTCTTAGCATTCCTTTTATTAGAAATCGAGAATTTCGTAATACCCAAAAAATTCCAAAAATTATCATAACCCCCGTTACTGTACTTTACTCACTTCCTACAATTTACAAACTTTTTCTTTCAAAACAAAAATAATTACACATAACAAACTCGTTTTTTTTTCTTTCGCAACTTATTACTGTTTAGAAATTTGACGATTAGTTTTCTACTCGGCTGTGTTTTTTTTTTACATACAATATTCTCACATCTTGTATAGTCCCCCACAAATCAACCAAATCGAAGCTCGAAACTAACTCCCTTAATATTATAAAATCTCATACCATATCTCTACTAAATTTTCCGTCTGTTACTTCACAAAGCCACATAGACTGAGGAAACCATTTCTTTCGATGAGCTATGCTCATCTCAAGTAGAAAAAGAACAGTTTAACTAGGCTAATACTAGGGGCTTATCACCAAGCCGGTAAAGTGAAGCGTACCAATACCATTGTGACAGGTAAATTACAACAACTCGAAGAAATATGGAGCGACTTCGAAAAAACAGAAGAACAAATAGTTCAGCATAAAGACTTCACGACCGACCACGATTATTTCAAAGAATCGTGCTCAGACAAAACTGAGGATTGGTTCATGTTGACGAAAGCAACACTTTCCGAAAGATTGAAATCAATCTCAGAAAGTACTATGAACAAGCAAAACCCCTTTCATATCCCATCACCCAGAGCTTCGTGGGGAATTCCAACCAAATCACAAGTTACAGAAGCTAATAAGGAAACAAATAGTCCACAAAATGAAAGTATTTTCAGAAGCCTAAATACAAAAATTAACTCAATTACAAGAGTTATACAATCATTAAATCCTGATACATTACCTACAGTGAATAAAACATACCTAGAACAAAAACTGGGTATCCTAGATAAACATTGGGCTGAATTCCAAGAACTCAACAATACAATCGAAATGCAATCTACGCCACAAGACCTAGAAAATAAATATTTTACTGAAGATGTTTTCGGTAAAACAGAAGCAGAATATGAAGAAACTGTAATTGCACGAAATAACTCATCACACTTTCACAATGAAAGCACAGAAGTCAAAATTTCACATATTTCTTTATCAGAAATTAAATCGTTAATACCAAATTTTAACGGCGATACAAAAGACCTCCATAAATTCGTGTCATGTTGCGATGATATTAATAGACTTTATCCCAATACCGACCAAACAACCCTGTTTTCAATAATCAAAAGTAAGCTATTTGGAGATGCCTACAATGTACTTAAGTACAATGATACAAGCAGGTGGTCAGATTTGAAGAAAACATTACTCGAAACATTCGATGTAAAATTAGAAAGGTCAGTACTCCAATCAAAACTCCAAAACACAAGACAAAGAGCAGGAGAGCCTGTCAAAGAATTTCTGCAACGTATATACAACATATATATATATATATATACATATACAACAGATAAACTACTGTTAAACTCTCTCGTAAAGGACAACGAAAAACAAGCTATTAGAGCAATAGAGGATGGACTAAATAGCGAACAACTACAAACATTAGCCAAACTCCATGAAAATAGAGCATTAAAGCCCATAACGTCATATATTGGGGAGCAAGCATTACGCCTAGAATCAAAGGCAACAAAATTAGCAGCGATTCCCAAATAAATATTTTTCAAATAATTTAAACAAAGGCAATCCTCCTAAGCAGGCTAGCACGTTCAACAGCACTACTCCTACATGCAGGTATTGTCACAAATTAGGACATACCATAGAAGTATGCAGGGCAAGGATAGCAAACCACGGGAATTTCTACAGAGGAAATATAAATCCCGTTGATCAAAACTTCAGAAAGCGAACGGAAAGTCCCAATAGAACTACAATCCCCCAAAAAGAGGTCAAAGAGGTGCAAAAAAGAACTTGTTAACTAATAAGAACAATGAAAATATTAACAAGAATAAATCGCACGTTACAAAACAGGCAAGAAACACAAAACAGAAAGACTTTCCTAAACAAAAAATTCCACAAAAAACGGAATACACCCTAGAAACCAATAAAAACAAAGGTACATTGAATAACTTACATAATAAAATTATTTCAATTCCCGCTCGCTCTGAATCCATAATTTAAATTCCAACTTTATCAACTACGGAATCGGTATATTTTAAAAAAGAGGTAAAGCCAGGGTTGTTCATAGGTAATACCATAGTCAACCCATCACAAGGAATGGCAAAAGTACTAGTTCTCAACACGAATGAGCAGGACGTCGAACTGGCAATTCATGAATCCAGAATGCCATGACCTTAATGACTTCGATTGCATCTCTACAGATTCCAACAGAGATCCAATTAGGGGCAGAATTAAAAACTGCACACCCTGATTAAATTGGATCACTGTAATTTGGAAGAAGCCGAGAGTATTCGGAAAATTTGTAAGGATTTCAACGATCTCTTCTACTTAGAAGGGGATTTCCTAACGTTTACAAATGCAACCGAGCATAAAATCGAAACAGTCCCAAATAAACCTCACATATACACTAAACCGTACAGACTTCCAGAAACAAACCGGAAAGAAATTACTCGACAAATAAATGAAATGTTGGATTCGGAGATAATAAGCCCTTCAAATAGTCCGTGGAATTCTCCCCTACTTCTAGTTCCCAAAAAGCCGGATTAGCATGGGAACAAAAAATGGCAAGTCGTTGTAGATTTCCGCCGAGTAAATGACATTACTATTGGCGACGCTTACCCATTACCTAATATTACAGACATATTAGATCAATTGGGTAAGTCTAAATATTTTACAACGCTAGACCTCGCCAGCGGATTCCACCAAATTCGCATGGACGGAAAGAATAGAGCAAAAACTGCGTTTAGCACTCCTTATGGTCATTACGAGTTTAACCGTATGCCATTTGGATTAAAAGGTGCACCCGCAACCTTCCAACGTGCCATGAATAATGTCCTTTGCGGACTCCAGGGCATCTACTGTTTCGTATACATGGACGATATTGTAGTCCATGGATACAATCTGAAAGACCATAATATCAGGCTAGCAAACGTATTTGGCCGCCTTCGGGATTTCAATTTAAAACTACAACCCGATAAGTGCCATTTACTAAGAAAGGAAATAATGTATCTAGGGCACATCATTACGGAAAATGGAGTCAAGCCAGACCCGGCAAAAATTAAATCAGTTCAATCTTATCCCAGACCCAAGAAGGAAAAAGACATCAAAGCCTTCCTTGGTTTCGTCGGCTATTATCGCCGCTTTATTCCCAATTTTTCTAAAATCGCGAAACCTCTTACTAACCTTCTGAAAAAGGACACACCTTTCAAGTTCGATACAATTTGCGATGAAGCTTTTTGCGAATTAAGAAAAAAATTAATATCAGCACCAATTTTATCCTATCCGGATTTCGACAAAGGATTTTTTGTCACCTCCGATGCCAGTGACTACGCCATCGGAGCAGTCCTTTCCCAAGTAGATGATCAAGGAGATCATCCAATCGCCTATGTGAGTCGTGTTCTCAATGATGCAGAGACTCGTTACTCAACAATCGAAAAAGAGATTTTGGCAATTGTTTTCGCAGTTGAGCAATTCAGGCCATACGTTTATGGTAGACAGTTTACCATCATAACTGACCATAAACCATTAGTATGGCTAATGAATCTAAAGGACCATTCCGCAAGGCTAATGAGATGGAGAATACGTCTTGAGAAAATTGACTATAAAATAGTTCATAAACCTGGAAAACTCAACACATATGCAGACGCTCTCAGTAGGGCTATCCCAGAAAATTCCGTAAAATCAACGGAACCTAATACCTATGTAAATGTGGTAACCAGGAATCAAGCCAAAGCTCAGGCGAATTTAGATGCACCCAATCCAAATATTACTACTCCAAATCCAGATCTATCAGTAGTAAACAGTTCCTCAGTGATAATAACTGAGACCAATTTCCCATTACTTTTAACTAAAAACACAAATCCCAAATTTTTCATCTTGCCAATGCAGGATACAGAACTTGAAAGAGTGTTAAAATCTAAACTAAAACTTTTAGACAAACCTCCTGTACTAGAAAACAATCTGAACTTCTTTAAGAAGAAAGACTCCACAGTAATCATTTCAAAAGTCAATCTACCTTGCCGATCACAAAGAGATAGATTAGACATTGAAAAGATTTTAACTGAGATCGGCTCATACACAGAAGCAAATCAGTTAAATCACGTAAAAATCTCCTTCCCGGTATTAGACCAACAAAATCTATCAACTATTAAAAACATTTTTACCAAGATCTTCGTTAACAATAAAATAAATATAAAACTTCATCAGGATTCCATAAAGTATTTAGCTAACAGCAGTGATATTAAGCAAGTTCTGAAAGATTTCCACTCTTTACCAACGGGAGGCCATCAAGGTGTCTCCCGTACAATTAAAAGAATTAAAAAACAATTCTATTGGCCTGGCATGTCGGACGATGTTGTAAGATATGTAAGGAAATGTAAACTTTGTCAAGTAAACAAAGTATCCAGAAATCCCAAGATTCCTATGAAAATCTCAAGCATAAGCTCAAAACCTTTTGAAAGAGTGTACCTAGATGTTGTAGGACCTCTCCCAATTTCCCATTCTGGAAATAAATGCATCCTTACATTTGAAGACGACCTTTCCAAATTCTCTGAGGCTATTCCCATAGTCAACACTGAATCTAAGACATTAGCGGAAGCCTTCACGACAACAATAGTTTGTCGACATGGCATTCCAGAAAATATCCTAACAGATCAGGGATCTAACCTCATAGGTGGCATGTTCGCTTAGGTATCTAAACTGCTAAAGATCAAAAGGCTCAAAACTACTCCATATCACCCTCAAACAAATGGTGCATTGGAGAGAACTCATAGAACTTTAGCAGAATACCTCAGATCTTATGTAGCGAAAGATCCTCAAGACTGGGATACATGGATTCCGTATGCCAGTTTGTCTATAATACCACACCTCACTCGAGTACAAATTATACTCCCCGCGAACTCCTGTACGGATTCCCAGCCGAAATCCCAAATAACTTAAAATCATCTCCGACCGTTTGCTATAATTACGATAATTATGCAAACGAGTTAAAAGCACGTCTACAACACAGCTATAAAATTGCGAAAGATATAGCCATGGCCCATAAAGAAAAGTCCAAAATCCAATATGACAAAAACACAGTTCAAAAATCCTTCAATATTGGAGACAAAGTCTTAATAAAAAGCAGAGTACGAGATAACAAATTCTCACCACTCTGGACAGGTCCATATGTGATTATAGAAATCAATTCTCCTGAGAACTCCACGGTGAAAATAAATAATAAACATAAAAGAGTCCATAACAATGACTTAAAACTTTTCGCATTTCTTCTACTACAAATTCACCGCAAAGGCTCGGGGATAAAAATAAATCAAATAAATGCCAGCGCAGGCATTTATTTCGAAGAAATTGGCAGAGCCAATTTCTACACCAACGAGTGGAAGATCGTTACCTACTACGATCTAGAAAACTTCAAGTCAGAATTTAGGAACATCAAATTCATCACTGAGAAAATTACGGCTATCTGCAAGAAATTGGATGGAAATTCAGCAATGGCACACACTTGTAACGGTACGTTGCTACAGATAAACCTTATCATAGCAAATATAGAATATAAAAATATGCTCCTAATAACTAAAAGCAGAAAACAAAGAGCACTTTTAAATGTAATAGGATCAATTTCCAAAGCTCTTTTCGGCACATTAGATGAAGATGATGCCAAGCTATATGATGAACAAATTCACAACCTCACTTTAAACCAGGATTCCCTCCTTTCCCTCATGAAAAGCCAAACCGCGATAATAGAAGCAACAGCTCAAATTTTTAATAAAACCAAGGCCGCAATTGAAAAGGAATTCCTGACTATGCATAAAAAGCTAGTTTCAATACAAATATCTACTTCATTAATGGAAAATAGAACACTGGATAATAAAATATCCATCGAAATAGAATCATTAATCTCACTTGTTTCATTAATGACATTCAGATATCAAAATACACAGCCAGAATTAATAGATATTTTAATTGATTCCAAACATGGAAAATTTCACCATACACTAATATCACCTAATAAGATTGAAAAAATTTTATCAAAAATTAGGCAGGAGCTGCCGAGTTCAATAATGCTTCCCATAAATTCCAGAGACAATATATTTTCACAAATCTACAAATTAAGCACAATATCTGCAAATGTTTTCAACAACAAAATAATTATAGAACTTCGAATCCCACTTCCCTTTAAAGAATCCTACCAAATTTTCAAAGCAATGCCATTACCGACAATCCTAAACGGTTCATTTATGTATATTGAACCATTAAAGGAATATATATTAATTGATTACAATCGTGATCACTACATCGAATTAACATTACAGGAAATCCACAATTGCGCAACGTTGGACCATACTCACTTTTATTGTAAAATTTCATCACCCATCCTTACTACAAACAATAGAGTAAATCAATGTGAAATCAACTTAATAAAAAAGGAGCCTATTACATCAAAATGTAAAATTTTGACGTTAAAACAGAACTACTATATGAGACAATTATCGCAGCAAAATGCATGGCTTTTCTCCCTCAAAAAACCTTTCCATATAGATATCGTTTGTGAAGATTCAATTAGTTCAGAAACCCTGCAGGGAACAGGAACAATATTTATCTACCCAGGTTGTTATGTCCGCAGCAAAGAATTTATCTTGCACGGACATTACGTAAAAATATCAAAATTTAATTCCCATTTCATCCCAACAACAAACATTTCCAACATAATCGAAAATATGACGCTTCCCTCTTTGGAAACGTACAGAAGAACAAATCCTTTAAATATCACAAACAACATGGACGTTGATGAAATTTTAAAATCCATTCATCTTCAAGAAGAACGGGAAGCAAATCCACTAAACCCAATTAACAAGCATCATATCCATCACTATGCGCTATCATATTTGACATTAGCATTAGTGATGACTATCATATTTATCTACATTTACACGAAATACAAATCGAAAACCCGCAAAGGTACAAATATACCCCCGGATCATATACTTGAAGATGTTCCTGCGGCGGCACCAAGAAGACCTAATTTCAATATAACCCCTGCTCCCAACAGAAGAACTGCAGATAATTCCACCAAATAGTTCTAATATATTTAAATATATGTACTGCGTATTAGCATATATCCCGTGGACTCATGCTTCCAATCAAACAGCACAAGATACCGAAACTATAACGAACAAAGACTAACACAATAACCATTTCCATCCCCTAAGTCCTTAACACTTTCCCCACCAAAAGATCAAACAAGAAAAAAAATGAAATTTAAAGGAACAACACAAAGTTTTTCTTTTCTCTCTCTCTAAGAAACATATTTCTTTTTGTCAATGTTCTTTCATTCCCACTAGAAAACAGTCTATATGATAAATAAAAATCAACATAATTTTTAAAATAAATAAGTATTATGCCAAGAAAATTCGAAAAGCCAAAGCTGTAATTAGAAGAGAATGCTAATCCATATAAGAAACAAAACCTATTATATACATAACGGCTACCATAAATAAAAATATAATTAACAAGAGACAAATAAACAACTATTAATTAACGACAACTTTGAAAGTTGCAATACTACATTTATTATGTTACTTAACTAGAGTTAATATAGAGTAATTAGTAGCAACATCTATTTTATATACGAATTTTTTTCTCCCTCTCCACTATTTCCTCCCTTATCCAACAGCATCATTAAAATAAAGCTCATAAAGTTATAACACTTGGGTGAAATTCTCCAGAACAAACACACCAATTACAACCAACAAATATAAAAAAAAAAACAATGACCTCTTAAAAGTGAAAACGAAAGCGGAAAACATAAGCAAGCGACACAACATACATATCGAAGGGAACCAAAAAAAAAAACCATATAAAATAACAATAAGTAACAACACGTCATCCTCAGAATTAAATCATTTATTATACAAAACCAATGAAAAAAAAAAAAAACAAAACTTATAATAATAATAATTATAAAAAAATGGAATAATAAAGGGTTTTTTTTTAATCCGAATGATCAATTGTCCGTATCCCAGTCTTCCTCGCTTGACACCGAGTATTCATAAATGGACCCCCACGGATGAACAGGAACGGTGGGAAAGGATTCCCCGATGAGCACGGCGTACCCACCTAAAGAAAAAATAGAAAAAAATAAATAAAATTGTACAAATAAAATTCCCGTAAAACAATCCCAAAAAGCGACCACTTACCGAGGAAGGAGACTCCCATCCCATAGTCGGGAGACAGCACGAAATCCAGCTGGTGGTACACGTCAGGGAGCCGTGGAACACCCCAAAGGGGCAAACTTTGTCGCCCACCAGCATGCCAAACCACCTTCAACGGCCCCATCCATCCGGGGAAAACATGTAGAACATATATACCGGTAACCCGGATTGAAAAATAATTAGGGGCGCGGTACACGCCACGACCAACTTCTTGAACAAAAATCATTTTTGAAGTGAGGTCCACAAAAGGCAAGAAGACCTCGACAGCCAAAAACAATTGTAACCAAACAAAAATAATCCTACAATCATCGTCGCAATCAATGAAACCGCTTACGCTAACACAAATAAAAAAAAAAAAAAAAAACTATCGCTTCTGTCCCAAAACATGCCGGACTATGCCAAAGTAACTATAACACCACGACGACATCCATATTAAGACCAAATCAAAAAAAATATAAAGGGCTATAGAAAACCTCATGCAAATGCTTATCAGCTAGCTGCTTAATAACGACGCTATCAAAACAACTTCAGAAATTGTACGACTACCTCTCCCATTTCCTTCTCCTCCATATACCTTTTTTTTATTATTTTTTTTTTTAACAGAAACTGAATATGAAAATGTATATAAAATAAATAGATAGCTACAACAAAAAAAAAACAAATATGCAACCTAGATATATGTATATATATATAAAATAAATAAAAGGAGAACATCAAACTACTTAGAATAATTAAGTATAAAATAAATTCAAAAAAAAAAGGGGCTTTGCTAAAATTAACCATTAATATTACTATATCACAATAAATAAAGCAAAAATAGATACCTAGAACTACACTGTACATATTATAGATATATTTGGTAACTTCATTAATTAATGATCCAAACCATGTCAACAGAATATTTTGATTAATGTATCATAGATTTATGGTTAACTAAAAACATTACCTTATTTTAGAATTTGAATAGGTAATTTTTTTTTATTATTAAAAAGAAAGTTTTCCTCTTAAAAAGAATAAAACTTTCTTTTCCCCAGGGGGGAGGGATGTTGTGACCCAGGTGCCCATTGACCCGAACCACAACCATTAAACCAATACACCAATACATTGCCCTATGCAATATATTGGCGTATATCAGAAATACCCTGGAAATAAAAATATTTTAATTCTATTTCAATTTTAAACGCATTTAAAAATGGATTTTCATACTGAAACAAAATGCAATTTAGCATAAATTGCATTTTGTTATAAGTCATATATTCAGTTCGCACGGCATGATACTTACCTACATGCCGTACAAGGTACATACATATCTTACCTGAACTCCGTCAAATTTCTTGCATGTATATACATGCAATTCCTAAATTCATAAGAATTAATCGTATGTACATACAGACATACAATTATTCCCGTCGGTCTACTAAAAAAAATCATTTTTACAAGACACAGTGCACAGCAGATTTCATGCATATGCACTGCGTCTAAACTTTTTGTACTTTCCCACGTACGATTCTTCAAGTCGTGGGAAAGTAATAAAAATAATAAAAAAGCTTTTTTTGAAGCTATGCTCGGTACCTGGGTGCAATATCGCCGATCCTCTGGGAGTTCGCTTTTAAAATTCGTTGGGCAGAGTCAAATAGAAATAAATCTTGTGCGAATAGAAAAATTCCTATGTGTACTTGCTATAATTGAAAGATTACGAAAATTTTGTGAAATACCTCTACCTGAATAAATATTGAAAACTACTAAAACTGTGTGCTCTCTATTACGAGCACGGCACCCAGTATACATCATAACCAAAGTCAAGCGCTTTCACAGTGAATCGAGATGATTTACAGAATACAAGTTCGACGGAACTTATTGGACTACGGAAAAAAATTAAAGTGAGATCAGTTTCACAAATTCGTGTGGATTTGAGAGTATTCAATGCAGTCTATCAGCTTGAACATTCTCCACTTTAAAAAAACAAATCATTTTGGATTCTAGTACTTTCATTAATGCAAAAGAGCCTTCAGTAGAAACTATCCGTTATAAAGGATGTGATGAATTAAATGAGAATCAAAGGACAATTTTATTAAGTCCCTACTTGAATTGTGTTGACTAAAATGAATCGAATATTTATCTAAGAAGGACCACCTGGAAAGGGCAAATCACGCCTAATCACCAATTTAGTATTGCAAATATTCTATGGTGATGAAAAAATGGATGGCGTAAAAAAAAAATATTGATTTGTTCGCAAAGTAATTCAGCAATAGATGTTATAGTCTCAAAACTCTTGAAAATAAGATCTAAAATGCGATCAAGAAATTTTAGTCTCGCAAGATTTGAAGTTTAAGAAAGAATGCACCTAAAAGCCAGAAGTGCTGCTGTACAAACTTTGATTTGCAAATTATTTAAGGCCAAAAGATCAAGGAATTCGAGATGCCTTAAAGCAAAACGAAATGATTAAAAGTTAGACCCTTTTACGGTCCTTGGGTTAAGTAAAAGATGTGTTTTTTTTTTGTTACATAATAAGGTTATCTTAAATTCATTGTACTTCGCATTTCTGGATGAAATTGTAGCAAAATGTTATTAAGAAGAACAGGGCTCAAACTTGAGCTATGTAGGGGTTAAATATAAGGTCATTGCCTATTAAAATGGAGCAAAGTGATCAAAATTCGGACCACTATGATAAGTCAAAGAGAAAGAAAAAAAAATTCGCTTGATAACAAAACTGTTTTGCACACACTTGTACGAGCAGAATGAAATTGTGATCAAAATAATTGGTAGAACCAGGGATCAAACCCTTGCTTTCACTTTTAGCTAGTAAGTTAGAGATCTTAAGAAGAAAAAGGTAGTTTTTGTTGTGTATGTATGATACTATGATACTACGTGTGAATTATTATTATATTTTTTGTTTGTTTCAGGAATAATATATATAGTACTAATTTACATAGCTAAATGAAATTCACGAGATAATTAAACTGACACCTTACTTGGAGAGATGCTGGTTATACTTTTGTTTCTTCAAACAGGAGTAGAGTTGATGGTGAAAATTGTTTATTCTTCCTTCGGATGCTATACTTCTTCTTCTGTCCTCCTCCACGTATTTCTGCTCTAATTTTTGTTGTTGTTTTTTTTTTCCACTGTTTAACCTTTTTCTTTTTGTTTTCGGGAAGGTTAGTGAAACCCAGAATTTATTTATTTATTAATTAAAATATTTTCTTTCACTTTATCAGAATTTATTAGTAATTTGTTGATTTCTACTTGTTTTTTTTTTATTTATTATTTCTGAATTGGTTGGTAGAAAGTTTTTGGAATTCAATTTTAAATCATTTATTTTTCAAAATCTTTTATTATTTATTAAAATTTTTTTTTTTTTTTTTATTAACGGATTTGTGCCGTGTTTTTGAGAAAATTATTTTAAAGAATCATATATTAACGGAATCGCACCGTGTTTTTAATAAAAGTTTCCTTTTTATTATTTTAGAATTTGTTTTAACATAAAACTTGCTCGGAGAGACTTTAGAAATTTTACGTAGGAGGCTTTTTAGAAAATTATATTTAAGGAATTGTAGATTAACGGAATCGCACCGTGTTTTTAATAAAAGTTTCCTTTTTATTATGTTAGAATTTGTTCTTGCTCGGAGAGACTTTAAAAAATTTACGTAGGAGGCTTTTTAGAAAATTAAATTATTATTAGCACTGTATAACTTGTTTGGCGAATATGTTCACACAAGAAAATCTTCACCGCTGCCACCAGTGTTACGACTGTGCTCCAAGCTTTCCCGTTTCTCGAGGGAGAAGAGAGCACAGCGGGGTCCTAGGTTTGGTCTGAGGATTTCAAAATACAAGACGAATTCTTTTGCACCACTTTTATTTAATAAAAGAAAAATATATTTTTAGTAAAAATTTCTCAATTAGAGATAAGACACTTGTAAACTTTATTTAAATAAAAATATTTTCAGTAAAAATTTCTTGATTAGAGATAAGACACTTGTAAATTTTATTTAAATAAAAATATTTTCAGTAAAAATTTCTTGATTAGAGATAAAATACTTGTAATCTATGAGAATTTCTTTTTAGACAAATTATTTCTTCCTCAGAACCAACGCACGATATACTTTCGATCTGAAATTGTCGCGACTTTACCCAAGACTGCCCATTTTCTTCCTTGTGCATTTCTTTTAATATTCGCAGTCAATATTAACACATCGCACCATCATCAAAACTTCCCACGATCGCGATGATCACGTGGTATGTTTTGGTGATAAGCGAGGCGTGTTATCTGATACACTACTTGTGGCGTGTGTTTACATAAGAGCGCGAAAAGGAAATTGCTTGCAATAAAGTCTACAATTTATGTGACTTTATGTTTGGAAAAATATAATTTTATGCTGACAAATCCAAGTGGATGTCAGGGATTTCATTTCAAGTGATATGAAATGAAATCGAAGAAAATTGTATGCACTTGAAATGGGTCATATGCAAGCTATGAAATATAGGTATAGTTATGATATGTGAATATCATAACAAAAGGAAGCCCTCCATTTTTTCTTAGAAATTTACTGGAAATTTTCTCTCAGAATTTATTCGAATTTTTGAAAGCCGACATCAATGGCTCGATCCAATATAAAATCAACCACGCGTCGACCCGCTGTAGGGAAGCCCTCAATTTCTTCCTACAAATTTACCGGAAATTTTTTCTTAGAATTTTATGCATAATTCGAGGCCGACAACGTATGCCTGGCCACCAGCAATTTTTATGAGCACGCGTAGTTGGGCAATAAGTATTCATTTCTTCTTAGAATTTCCAGAAAATATTTCGGCAGAATTTTTATTCAGTCTAGTGGCCGACTGGAGTTATTTTCAGATAAAATACTTTCATTAGTAAAAATTTCCTGTAAATTTCTAAGAAAAACATGAGGGCTTCCTTACATCAGGTTGGGCACGGTACACAAGGTATATGTATAGAAGACAAGATATTCTCATTAAAATGTTGACACATTGCAGCTGATAGCCTGAGACGTAATTCTGTTTTTAAAGTACGAGTATATACATTTTTATAGGAGAGACAGAGAGAGGAGATAGAGTATTGTGTACTCTGTGCCGTAGCCGTACTTTCCTATACATTTCACAATATTACGTCAGCTAATAGGGGAACATGGTTTGTAATGGGAATATCTTGTATTCTATGTATATACCTTGACGGTACAGAGAATACAAGGTATTCTAATTAAATTCCGACACATGTGCTGTGACGTAATTTCGTCCACTAATGTGGAACGACGTGCGTCGTGGTTCGTACAGAGAATACCTTGTATTCTTTGTACCATTAAGTGGAGGTATCGTGGATTTTATATTGAAGCGAGGCATTGCTAGCTTGACCCTTGTTTACGTCATCAAGTCGAAGCATCGTTGATTTTATTATTCCAGCGCGACTTGCTGGCTTACCTGGCTGGCTGACTTATTCAAATAGACAACATTGTAAAGTTATGTGTGTTTGCTGCTGCGAAATTAAGATAAGAAAACAAATTCGGACAGGTTAGATTTGTTTTCGTCTCATTCTTATAATAGCTGAACTTGTTGTGTAACGTCTCTGAGGGTTGACGAAATCGAAGACGAAGACTTAGATTCTGACAAGGATCTCAGGGTGCTTTAAAATATAATTTAATTACATTCTAATATAAATTCAGTTAAATATATTTTCTGTATAAAAATTAATCTATTTTGCAAAATACCTTCCTTGAATGGGCTTTTTTATTGCTAAATTGGGAATCAAAAGTGATATATAGTAGGTATGTAATTCTTAACATAATCTCTACTGGAATCTTTTTTATTATTCTGTTAAATTGGACAATGGCGTAATATTGTGTAGATAGTAATAAAATAAAATTTGCAAATTCAAGTTAAATGTTTTTATTACTTCTGTTGTATTGAGTACAACTTACCAAAACTGTACAATGTACAAATTTTTAGTAAAATAAGATTTAAAAGAAATGTGTTACAACAAATAATTTAGTGTTGTGATAACATTTTAATACATTTAAAACATACTGCCAAAACATTCAATATGTGAGAAGCAATGTTGGAGCTACAACTTCGCAGACCTGTAAAGTACTTAAGTACTAGTAACAGTACCAGTACCTGGACTTGTATTTGAAAAATTTTAAAGTACCAGTACCGGGACTTGTATTTGATTTTTTTTAAGTACCAGTACCGGGACTTGTACTTGAAATATTTTAAATTACCAGTACCGGGACTTGTACTTGAAATTTTTTTAAGTACCAGTACCTGGGACTTGTACTTGTACTTAAAATATTTCAAGTCCATGTACTGGTACTTGTACTTGGAATTTTACAGGTACGGACCTGTAAAGTACTTAAGTACTTTGGTACTTAAGTACTAGTAGCAGTACCAGTACCTGGATTTGTATTTGAAAAATTTTAAAGTACCAGTACCGGGACTTGTACTTGAAATTCTTTTTAAGCACCAGTACCGGGACTTGTACTTGAAAAATTTTAAAGTACCAGTACCGGGACTTGTACTTGAAATTTTTTTAAGTACCAGTACCGGGACTTGTAGTTATACTTAAAATATTTCAAGTCCAGGTACTGGTACTTGTACTTGGAATTTTACAGGTCTGCAATTTCGTTTATTTTGAATACACCTATTATGTTTATGTTTTTAAACATTTGAAAAATGTACTATTTACAAAACCCTTTTTTCCGTGCGTTGTCTTCCACGCTAAGACACTCTCAGCGTCTAAAAAAGGCACAACTTCATTAGCTATACTTTAAACCAAGAAAAATTGAAGAAAAACAAATCAAATTGAATTTATTTCTACTTACCTAATAAATTATTTAAATTCCGTAGATAACTCATGTTTCACCTATACCGCGAATAACAAATGAATATGTTCTTTTCACTACAAAACAGAACTGGTTCAGGTACTTTACTCTATTCCATATTTTTCAGCTGCTCCGAACGGGGCAGGGCTAAGTTCGGTCTAGTTTTGACAGCTTCTGGTTCTGTTCGGTTTTGTTGAAAAAATTCACCATTAATATATATGTCTGTAGCTGCATAGATTCCGCCATGAAGGCAGTGGAGACTTAAGTGGTACAGGTCTAGCGATAATTTATGTTATTAAAGCATTAATGTTAGATTTACAACAGTAATACAGCAGTACTGAAATTCTTAACTTCTTCAGAAGGAAGGAATTATATATTTCTAAACTGATGCGGTACTGTTACATCACTGGATATTTGAATTTCGAAAAATTTTCTCAATTCAGATTTGCGGTATTAATTCCATACTACTCCGATATTCAAAAATAAAATGGCGCATATTGAATCTCTCCAGAGTACCGAGAGCCTTGGCTGTTGAATACTGAAAATTGTTGCACGGGGAGGGTTATTTCGGAAATATGTGCCAGAAATATGATAGCATATCACATGGCTGTTAACGTGCTGCACGAGGTCTTGAGTTTGCGTCATAACAAGACACTGTATGTAGGTAAGTATGCATATACCGTGTGAGTGGAATGTGTGTCTGATAAAAAAATGCAATTTATGCTAATCCCATTTTGTTATAATATGGGAATATATTTTTAAATGCATGTTGATCTTAAATTTAAATTGAAATGATTTTTGCTTTTCAGGGTCAAACTTACGATTCATCAATATATTGTATAGGACAATATATTGATCTTATAGTTGTGATTCCGGGCTTTGGGCACCTGAGTCACAACAGGCTTCCTTGCTCTCAATTTTGTAGGCTTTCAGTTTCTGCAAACTTAGCCTTTCTATTGTTGAGTTGGATCGGATGTCTGAGAAGATGGCTAGGCCTTCGTCCCAGTAATAAAACCAAAACATGCAAAGTATCCACACTGGTATAGTCGTGAATTAATCCAAGCTTTAAAAGAAAAGAAAATATATCGTCTTGAATATATACGCTTGAATCACCCTGAAATTTATAAGAGCTTTTCATTATTTCGTCTATTATCTAAAAGCTTGATTAAAGATAGTTATAGAACCTATTTGCATGAAATTGAGAAACCTTTACACAATAATGTGAAAGCATTCTTGACATACTCCAAAACAAGGAAATCCTCAAACTCCCTTCCTAGTGAGATGTACTATAACCATACAATATCTAATACGCCCCAGGATACTTGTAATATCTTTGCTCTCTACTTTAAATCTGTTAATTGTGACAACATTTCAGGCAGTAATCACTCAACATCCAGTTATGCCACAACACCTCCCTCTTCTCATCCAACCTCTTTTTCCTTTTCCATAACTACGATTCCGATTTCTCCCGAGGATGTGCAAACTGTCATTCTAGGTCTTGATTTAAGTAAGAAAGCTGGCCCCGACACCATACTGAACATCTTTGTAAAGAACTGGTCCTCCGTATTTAGCACTCCTATAAGCGTACTATTCAACTTGTCATTGAGCCACAGAATTTACCCATCTGCATTCAAGATATCGTACGTTACCCCAATTTTTAAATCTGGTGATCTTAAATTCGGAAATAATTATAGACCTATATCAATTTCTAATAAGTTCGCCCTTATATTTGAAAAAGTTATTTATAATCAACTCTTACCCCAAACCCTCTCCATCTTGAGCTCTAAACAGCACGGATTTCTTCCAGGAAAATCTACTACCATGAACCTGGCGCTTTATACCGACAAAATTGTAGTAGCACATGATGAACGGAATCAGGTTGATTCTATTCAAACCGATGTTCCTAAACCCTTCGACAAAATTTCCCATTCTCGTATACTCCATAAAATATCTAATATAAGTTTCTGCGATAGTTTAGTTGCGTGGTTCGCATCATATATCCGCGAACGACTGCAAACAGTAGTCCTTAACGGTCACCAGTCCTGCCCTTTCATACAAACCTCCGGTGTTCCACAAGACACAATTCTTGGTCTTTCTCCTCTACATCAATAACTTATCGCACCAACTAATCACTGACTTATATGACTTATATGCAAATGATGCTAACATTTGTAAAGTCATTCGCGCAGTAGAGGACTGTAAATTACTTCAAAGAGATATTCTTACCTTAGAAAATTGGAGCAAGGACAATTTGCTGCCGTTAAATATCTCCAAATGTAAAGTTATAACCTTATATTATGACTACATAATGGGTGATTCATCTCTTAACCGCGTTACCGAAATTTAAGATTTAAGGGTAATTTTTGACCAGAAATTGTCATTTTTGTCACATATTAACTGGATTACCTCCAAGGCTTTTAAACTTTTGGGTTTTGTATTCCGAATTTGTAAATCATTCAAGTGTACTACATCACTAATAGCTCTTTATAATTCTCTAATAAAAAGTCATCTAGAGTACTCATGCTGTATATGGAACCCTTTTTATGGTGTATATGGGCAGCAAATTTAAACAGTTCAGAGAAAATTCACCAGATTTCTTTTATATATAAAACAGAAGGACGCTATCTTGACTATTTTACTCGCCTCGACAAATTTTCTATTCTTTCTCTGGAAAAATGTCGTCTTTTCTTAGATGAAATGTTTTTATTTAAAATAATACACAACCTTATAAATTGCCCTGAATTATCCCGTATAACATTAGCTTCCTTGCTCCATCTGGACTCACCCGCTGCCCGTTAACTTTTCAAATTACTACTGCCAGGACCAATTTACGGTATAAGTCCCCTTGTTACAGAATCCAAAAAATCATAACGACCTATTTAACGAAATCGACATCCTCGGTCTTAGTCTCTGCACCTTTGGAAAAATCATTAGAAATGAGATTCAGACTCCCCTCTCTGAATAATCACTGCACTACCCAATAAATGTAATTTTTTCCTCCATTCTTCTCGAATCATTTTTACTTTTTAATTATTTCTTTTTTATTCTTTTTTTCTTTTCCTTTTTTTTTAATTCCTATTTTGTTTAAAACTTCTCTTGCTCTATTTTTAAGTTATTCTTATACTGTTGCACATAACTGGTGTCGTATCCCAAAAGCAATCCAGTAAAAAAACAATTAAAAACCAATAAACTTTATCAAAACTCACGTATTTCAAATGTAACATTTATTAATCTGCTTAAATTAGTTTTATTACAAGAACTGATACTCGCTATCGAACTCCCGAATTTAAACTAACCGAACCATTATCTTAAAAACACACAACTTATAACTGCGCAACCCGATCTACCGAATCGACCGTGCTCACCTCGATTCAACCAGGCGGAAGCGACTTTGACTCAGTGTCCTGCGCAATACATTGCAATCATAATTACAAAGTATTACGTTAATCGCTGCCGACAGCTGGAGCCCCCAATACTGCATATAAACAAACAGTGAGCCCAGCTGAGTATTTCACTATGCGAAGTGAATTACTTAACCATGACTCAATGCCCAGTTACATACAGCAGTGGATGTGACAGTTTTAAGTAAACAATTCGGAATCGTCAGGCATTTCACTGTGCGAAGTAAAATGCTTAGTTATTGCAAATCGTTTAATTACCTGTACACCTGCTGCTAGCTCTAGTCGTGATGTCACAATTTCACCAATTGAATATTGGGTCACGACACTAGTCTACAGTCATAGTTAGTAATTAGTATTATAAATGAATACTTATTATTAATATTTTAATCTTCTTCTCAATGAAATATGAAATAATCACATATTTGTATTTCGATATTAACCGGTAGCTTTTAATCGAGACTTTATTACGAACAATACGGCAGAACAAGGTTCCTCCTGTTGTCGATGGCAAATGTACACATTTTAAATACAACAGTATTAATAGTACCAACATTTAATTTAGTTACATAGTTACTTAGTTAAGTTAAGCGGATTTACTAATTAGTGTAATTTTGTTAATGATTTTGTAGGCTTAACAGTAATACTCAGTTGTCCACGGGTGCAAGTATCAATCACTGAAGGATTTCAGGGAAGGTTATAACACGCTGATGACGTGATGGCTGTGCGTAAGACGACTCAAATCGTAAAGAAAAAAAAAATTAAGGGACCTCACACTTAGCTCGGCGGCATAAAGACGCAGGCATTGAGGGGATCCCTGCCGTGTGGCAATAGCGGGCAGTACTGCATTAAGTGACAAAATTCCATGTGAGAAATCCATGTGGAAAGAGCCTAGCAGTAGCCGCTGTAAAAATAGTCCGGGCCGGAAACAACGATAGCCTAAATTTTTCAAGAAGGTGGAGCTGGAAAATAGGGGGAGCAGCGGTTCCGCTCTCTCTGTCGTAGGCCGTCAAAGTAGTCAGTTGTGGCAGCGTGATTCTTCCCGGAAAAATAAGAAAAGAAAAGAATAAAGGAAAATCTTAAAAAGGAAAGGAAGTTTTCAGGCAGCCAGCCATCGTGTCATCAGGTGATGTGTTTAAGGTCATTTATTTATTAAAAATTTCTCAACGATTGGTACTTTCCCGGGATTTTGAAATTGAAGTGGGAATAATTATAAATTTTCATTTGCTCGGGTATTGCGTTAGCCCATTTTTAATAGTAGATAATTAGATCTCTACGCTGTGTATAATCAAACAATGAAGCATTAAATATATATGTTCAAGTGTGAATGTGATAAGTAACATCCTGGTGTTTCATTGAGAATAAGAGTTTCGTGGTATCTCATACAAAAATCACGTGGCGCCCATAATATTAGCATATTTCATTTGCGATCCAGGCCGTCTCCACTGAGCAACCATTTCTCGGACCGTCCAAAACCGGGTGTCTAAGGAACTGTTACTGTACACTTCATAATAAAATATATGTACATTTAATAGAAACGTACTTTATTAAAATTATAAGTCAAGTGTTAAAATAACATAAGATAACTCTTCTAAAAAAAAAAAAAAAAAAAAATGTCACATGCCGTATATTTCCGGTTTTATCTAGATGAACTCATCCAAATCTTCTTGTGGGCAGCCCAGCCCGTACAGTCTTCGTGGGCCCACTTTTGGCATGTTATGCGCTGCACCCATTTGAAATATTGGCGGAATTAGATTTTCTTTTTTAATATCTTTTTCTGCTGATTTTCGATGATATCTTCTAGCTCAGACTTGTATGTTGATGACGTTATTATATAACAGTTTTTCCTCTACGGAAGTATCAAGTATCGATAAAATGTATAAGCCATTGAAGGAATATCTCGAACTGGATCCATCCGCTAGGGTGACAAGCTGCGACGGCCCCGGGATGTGCACCATCAAGTAGTTCTGCTTTCATTCTCTTCCAGGGGAATATTAGAAGAGGCGGTACATACTGTCCGGACGCCGAAAAACAAACGAATACAGAGGTAAGTGTTCCTCTCTCTCTGCGGAGCTAATAATACCAACTTGTTTACGGCCTTTCATGGCAATTATTCTAGACTGTTTTTTAGGTACAGTTGTCATGCCTCGTTCATCAAGGTTGTATATTTTTGTCGCTTTCAACTTGTTTTGGTCTATTACGCATTTTAAAAGAACAAAAAACTTACTGAGATTACCTTATTAAAGCCCATGGCTCTTGCCACTGACGTTGGTTCAGGTGCTTGCTGACTAAGATTTGGGTCACGCTTAAGAAAATAATATAACCAGTCATCGCCTGACATTTGTATTTTTTTTTAAAGTTATTAGTTATTCCATTTAACTCCGTCATTTGGAAGGCCAGTTTACGCAAATCTTTATATGTAAGTCCGAATAAACGACTTTCCATAGTCAAAACATGAGCAACAATGGTATTTTCCTGTTCAGGAGTAAAAATTGGTTTGAATCGTCCCGGTCCCTTCTGAGAAGTAGTTTCTATTTCTCCACATCGGCGATATATTTTAAATCGGTCTTCTGATGTGCTCTGAGGAACCCCGAACTGATTAGCTTCCATTTTATACCCCATTCTTCCATTCACAACTTCTAAAACTACTCGGCATTTTTTATCTGAAAAGTGTAGAAAACTAACGTTATTCAGATATTATATTAACGGAGGGTAATTCTGTCCAATGTTCTGTTACACCTTTTGACTGTAGGAAGTAACAAGGACCGTGATTTACTTTCCTCGTGAGGAGAAGTTCACTAGCCCTGAGTAATATCACTTTTGTTCACTGGAAGTACCTCAGTTTTGATGGGAGGCCACTGTCTTGCTATTACTTCGTGGATGAAAATGAAAAGAGCACTTGGTTTGAGTAAAATACTGGATTCTATTACACTTTTTAATTTCGGTACAAATTGATAAAAATAACGTACTAACTCTCTTATGTGTTATTATTGGGAATAGGTGCCTTACCGCTGGTGGGGGGTCAACCTTATTCCTTACATTTCACTTAGACTGTTTAAAGTCGAACTGCTAAAAACGAACTGCCTCTGGGCTTAAAACGCACCTCTTTTATATTTTAGGTGAATCAATTTTTAGAAGCAACACCAAGGTTGCGAAGTAGAAAAGAATTGGCATAATTGCCTAAAGGACTGTATCATCATAATAGATATTACCTTTTCCTAGAGTTGTGACACCTTTTGAAAATTTTATGGTGCCCCAACTCATGAGGTAAGTGTCATAACGCGAAAAGGTGTCATAACACGAAAGATTATTTTTATTTCACGTGACAATAAGAATACAGCTGCTACGGGCATACGAAATATTCGTGGTATATACTTCCGTGTATACATCACAGAATATCAACATGCCGCACCGCTAAAGCTGTTCAGAAGGTGAACATTTGAATTTCCCAACATATGTACTGCAAGCGCCACTGCGGTTGCTTAAGCGAATTTGTACATATGTAGGTACGCTGATGCTGCTGCCATTGCATGGGTGAGGCGCAACAATTTGGCTTGCCGGTATAGAGTAGGTCAGTACATTACGTGTACGAAATCGTCATGAGGGAGTTCCATGAGGATTTCCTACTTTTGTATTTATATAGCCGTAAAGGCCAAGAGTATGCCGGCGGCGAATTATTAAGAAATTGATATTGCTGACTGAAATAAAAGTGTACAGTATTTATGACTGTAAAATATGCCTAGGAGATTCTTAGGAGGTTTTTGGGTGATGCATGAATTATTATATGAGTCATTAGATCATGATCATATGATGTGATTGATCATGCATTAATAGATCTTGTGATTGATTATGTTAGTGATGAGTGTGGACTCATTACAAAACGATTTTGCCCCGAGATATTGCGTCATCACAACAACTCACCAAAAGAGTATTCTGGAGTATTCTCACTAAATATGCAACCAATATTAATCAGGTAAGAACACTACCAACAGTACAATATATGCAACATATCACTTACCTTCTTATTATCAAATGCACTAGCACATACAATTTCACCTAACTAACATCAAACGCAATCAAAATATACAAAAATTTGTAGCCGACTCGTTCGCACGTGCGTTGCGTTAAGCATATGTTTACAGACTAAATGCAAATGGCGCCGGGGAATGCTCACGATGGCATGGTACCCGGTTTTACCCAGGTACCCAGTTTTGGACGGTCCGCCCCTATGTGATTTGTTTCGGGTTGGATTATGGTTGTATTACTCATACTGTCTTCTAAAATGCTGTAGGCTGGTTTGTTGAACATTAATTTTGGATTCGTTCGTTTTCTCTTGTTGGCCAGATTCTTTGCAGAAGTCTATTCCCTCGATTTTTGGGCATATTTCGTTAAGATATTGAAACTAATTCATATATATGTTCTTCGAATTTCGTTTCAATAGCTTGGTTACGGAATTTGTTATTAATTTCTGTTAGTTTAGTGTTGTAATATATCTGATTTAAATTTTGTATGTGAATGAGCAGATCGGATTTGGTTAGTCATTTGTTCATGATAGTAACTCAAATATTTTTGCATTGTATCCTGTCCTTTATAACAGACCATTTATATTATTAAATCTTTCTATCATTTGTTTATTAATTCTAGTTTGATTATTGATTTCGGATTGTAATTTTGATTGGTTAGAAGTTAAATTGTCTATTTGTTCGTTTAAACGTTGAGCATCGTTCGCGTACATGTTTTCAGTGATGAATTTTATAGCTATACCTAATCCATTTATGATTCCTCTTTTATACCTTAATTTCGGCGAGAGAGACTCTAACTTTCGGTTTAGTTCCTGAAGTTTGAATTTAGTTAGTCTCACAGAATCTTATTAAGATTTTCTTCATAAATTTCTTATTTTATTATATGTATTAAATTTCCGTAGCCGTATGTTGTTCTTGCAGTTCCAAGTCATAGTGGAAGTATCGCTTGTCCGTTAGTCAGGTCCCGTAACTCCATGTTCTGTCCATAAGTTGTTAGTAACCTGTAATAAAGGTTCGCTTTTTATTCTAGATTTATGTAGTTTCTTATCATTTGTAGTTAAGACGGTTACTTTCTTATTTGCTTGAATCTTTTGTTTATTTTTAAATGTTTTTTTTATAAATGCCTGTCTTAAACTCTTTAACGGCTATTTTGTTTTTAAAACCATCCCAGTTGCTCTCTAATAAAACCTCAGGGGAAAATATTAAATCAAAACACTTCGATATATTTGCTTTGTCAATTAATTGCTTAATGCTCACGATCTAAACAGAAATATCATACATACATACATTTTTTACTGAATTAATTCAAATTCTGAAGGTAAAACACTTACTGCTTGTACCTCAGGTATATTTTGGACAATCTTATCCATGTTTTGCAAATCTTGGCATGTAGCTAGGAAAGATATTCAATTTAGCTGATTGCGGATATATCTTTTGTATGGTCTTTTCTAAATATACATTGTGTTTCGCAAGAGCTCTCTGTTGCTGCGTTATCTTTTCCATCAATATTTTGTTCATTTGATCTAAATTGTAAATGATTGTGTATAGTATGGGAGTGTCGTCAGGGTTGGATACCCATTTTACTTTTGCACATAGATTCCGTTTAAGAAAGAATTTTGTCAATCCAAGGATATTTTTAGAAAAGTCTGGGAAAAAGGAACCCATTTGCTGAACATGGCAAATTGATTGGGTGAAAAATGAAAAAATATATGCATTTAAAAAAAAAAGAGAAATGCTGTCAATGTTGGCCAGTGTTGTCTAGGTTGGCCAGTCAATGAAAAATGTACTGAAATGATTGAAAATGACCTGGAAAAATTAATTGAATGAAATAAAAAGCTGAATTTGTTGCATTTTGCACGCACTTCAAATGCACATCTCTCTTGTATATTGTCCTAAGACGTCTTTCCTGCGCTTTTTTTGGCGGGCATCTTCCTTTAGCGGGTGTTTCGGTGACGAACTTTGTTTGGATTAGTGCTGGACGTTTTTTGGGTATCATCCAAGCACTCAATCACAGTGGGCCAAACCTGACTACACAATGTGGCCGACCTTGACGACAAGCACCATTTTCGCATCACGTGGCACCACAACCAAACATGTTACAGGATTGAATTTTCCTTTTGGTTTATTTTCAAGCATGAGTCACATTCACAATGCTTACCTTGATGATTCCATATTTTCTCCTCACTTTCTAGTTGTATTCACATTTTTAACCACTGAGTGCGCATCACATACTTTGCGTTCACGCTCCAAATCTGTAATGTCACGAAAACGCTCCAAATCTGCAATGTCACGAAAAGTTCGCTATCAGTGAGTGTACAATTTCTTGCTTAGCAGAATTAATAATTACCAGAATCAACCTTAAGTTAATTTTATTAAGGTAAGTGTATGACGCCTCGAAGAGAAATTGTATGTTAGAGATCGCGTAGTATCAAATTAACACTCCGTTTTTTTTTGAACTGTGAAAAACTTTATTTCGTCCACTTATTTATATACATAAAAAATTGCTGGGTTAGGTGAATAATTGATTGAATTAATTGTTTACGAAAGAAATTAAATTGGTTTGATTGTTTACATTGCTTAATGCAATTGACCCATAACATTTATTGTGCACTTGCTGTGTCAGCAAATTGTGCCGCAGAAATTGTTGCAAAACATAATCGAACTAAATTTCTTTTTATGTTATGAGTCAATTGCATGCAGAAAGAAATGCTTATGCTAGTTACAAAAAAAAAAAAAAAAAAAAAATATATGTTGAAGTATTTTAGACCTTATGAATATGACGATAAAAAATAATTGTTCACGTGTGAACACTGAGAGAAGTTTTTCCGCACTCGAACATTGGTGGCGCTACTGGTCAAAATTAAAAAAATCGCAGATTAGTTACTAATTTGCAAATTTTTATATTAACCAGTTGTTTGCATGTTCCACATGACGGCTTATTCTTTTTCTTTGCCCGTTTTTCTGTAATAGAAAAGACATTTATATTTTGATAGTAGCCGTGTGGTTTCATCAAATGATCACCATCTTGTTTCGGCTACAGGCTATTACTTTCATAATGATCGGAATGTCACCCACATTCAAATTATATCTCTTTATTGTCACTTGGCCCTTCCTGAGTTATTCCTAGTGTGGCGTTGCATCTGACAATAGGGACGGCTTTAAATGGTTTATGAATTTTAAGTTTTCTGGTAATTGGTTTCATATTTCTGTTGAATGAAATGCATGAAGATCAATAGGAAGAAATATTTAAAAGTGCTATGTAATTCTTTAAGAAATGCACTGATGCTGTATTGGTATAAATGGTAAACCGTCGCTAACTAGTAAACATAGAACTTTGCACAGTAGGTCTTCGATTTCAAATTGCTCTTCTTCTTTGCTGATATTACTTACTTCATATATACCCAAAGTTTGCATGGAATCAAAAGGCTCTTCTTTTTGATGTTGAGAAATTTTAAACTTATAATGTATTCTTTCGCATCAAGTCCATGAAAAACCCTAATATTTTTCTAAGTATAAAAGCTTTAATATAACAAAAATTGTCAGGCCTAGTATTGCTCAAGTAAAGTATTCCGAAATAGCAATATGTGTATATTGGCAGGGCTGTAGTATTTAATGTTTTTCTTGATAATATCCCTACGCCTGATTTCTTCATACTATTTTCTGCAAAACAATTTCTTTCTTCAATTCAACAATATTTTTCTTTGGGAATATAAATACCAATTGAAGCTAGTTTTCCATTTAAATATTCTTTTTGGGTAGCACTAAGTTTCGATCTGTTATGTTTATTTTGTCATATGTAACCAATTATTTTCTTTGCAACTCCCAAATCAAGCAAATGCATTACGTCTAAGGGAAACTGTGTAATCATCTTTATATTAACTTCTTCTAAGCAATACGCATTATTATGGAAAAATTTATCATCGCGATTCTTGTAACCAATATCTGCCCGCGAGGAAGCAACTGTGATGGTATATGTAAGCCGATTATTAATTTTGCGACGTTTTCAATACATTTTGCACAACCATTACTGGAAGTATGGCCAGCAGTGCCAGTCAAAAAAGCCCTGGCAGATGTGTCACAGCAATCTTACTTTTACATTTATCAGATTCCCATTTATTACTAAGCCTTCAGTTTGCAGTTTTTTAAGTTCTTCGACCAATTCCAACAAGAAGTCAGTTGGACTCTCAGGTTTTTTAAGCCCAATGTATGTTCCTATCAGGAAAGGCTTAATTTAGTTATTGTTGGAAATGGCCCCTAATATTGGCCATAAATTGTGGCCCGAACTCTTGTACAACGGTAAGCCTTCTACGCCAACATCAATATATAAAGTGTGAACAGAATCTGATAACGTAAGACTTAACATTTTGATACTATTTTCCAGCCCAAAGTGGTACTATTTCCCGGGTGAAACCGTTCGCGTTTTAATTTGAACCATTTTCCTTGATTGCAGCATAGTTTTTGAGCATGTTGGAATATCTAAATTTGCATTATTTAAATTACATGCGCTCCTTGCTATCTTATGTTTAACGCACCAGGTCGCTATACTATTAGCAAGGCTGTTGTTTTCACTAACACTAGAAAAATTTGAATCATTTGTGTTTGTATTTTCACAATTAATTTCATTATTTTCCATTTCGAAACTACCTTTTGATCCATTTCCTTCACCTCTACTTATTTCTTTTGTCACTAAACGTCTTAGGTGCCTCCAACTATTTTATCAGTCATTTTTATTTTCATTTATAAGCAAACTTCATACTGCAATATTTTGAAAACCTTCCTGCAAACAAAATAAAATTTCAGTTCGCTAGGCCAATGCAGTTCCAAGCTTGTAAATAGTAGGTTCTATGATTTCGTATAATGAAAATTTTAAAACGAATAAAAAAGATTTATGGGTCAGACCATTTCAAGTGGTCCACTGGCTGAAGATACTTAAGAAAAAGTTTAAAACATTTACATAGAAAGGGTTGCATTTTGGATACAGTATGTGATGGATCATTCTTTGTGCTTCTTATATCCGATATAAAAAATGGTGTTGATAACGTCTTTGTTGAAAAAAGATCTACTTGCATCATTATGAGGACCTGGAAGAGGATATTGTTTTATTCATTTGTGAATATGTGTGAATATGAAGCTTTTATATTAATCTGTAAAAAGTTTCAAGTCGTTATTGTGGACTCTGTTATTTTTATTATTTATTTTTTCAGTGGAGTTTTCAGGGGAATTGGTTTCTATGATCACATGAGAACCTGTCCATAGTGGTGAGAATTTGTTATCTCTTACTCTGCTTTTTAGCAAGACTTTGTCTCCAATATTAAAGGTTTTCGGGATAGAATTTTTGTCGAACTGGAGTTTCGATTTTTCTTTGTTGACCATGGCTAAGTCTTTCGCAATTTTATAGCTGTGTTGTAGACATGCTTTTAACTCGTTTGCGTAATTATCGCAATTATAGCAAACGGTCGGAGATGATTTTAGGTTGTTTGGAATTTCGGCTGAGAATTCGTACAGGAGTTCGCGGGGCGGGGAGTATATTATAGACAAACACTGCATATGGGATCCATGTATCCCAGTCTTGAAGATCTTTTGCTACATAAGATCTGAGATATTATCCTAAAGCTCTATGACTTCTCTCAAATGCACCATTTGTTTGAGGGTGATATGGAGTAGTGTCGAGCCTTTTGATCTTTAGCAGTTTGGATACCTCGGCGAGCATGCCACCTATGAGGATACTTTCTGGAATGCCGTGTCGTCAAACTATTGTTGTCGTGAAGGCTTCCGCTAATGTCTTGGATTCAGTGCTGCCTGTGCGAATAGCTTCAGAAATTTGGAAAGGTCGTCTTGAAATGTAAGTATGTATTTGTTTCCAGAATGAGAAATTGGGAGAGGTCCTACAACATCTAGGTACACTCTTTCGAAAGGTTGGAGCTTATGCTCGAGATTTTCATAGGAATTTTTGGGTTCCTAGATTCTTTGTTTACCTGACAAAGTTTACATTTCCTTACGTATTTGATAATATCGTCTGACATGCCAGGCAAGTAGAATTGCTTTTTGATTCTTTTAATTGTGCGGGAAACGCCTTGATGGCTTCCCGTCGGTAATGAATGAAAATCTTTTAGAACTTGTTCGATGTCTTTAATGTCGGATAAATATTTAATCGAATCTTGATGGAGTTTGATGTTTAATTGTTTATTAGCGAAGATCTGGGTAAAAGCGTTTTTGATAATTATTAGATTTTGTGGGTCTAATATCGGGAAGGAGATATTTATTTGTTTTAACTGATTTGCTTCTGTGTATGGGCAGATCCCAGTTAAAATCTTTTCGAGGTCTGATCTATCTCTTTGCGATCGGCAAGGTAAATTAATCTTTGAAATTATTATTTCGGAGTCTTTTCTTTTGAAAAAGTTCAGTTCAGTTTATGAAAGCTGGGATTTATCTGAAAATATTAGTTTCGAATCCAACACTCTTTCAAGTTCTGTATTGGCAAGATGAAAAATTTAGAATTCGCATTTTTAGTCAATAGTAGTGGGAAATTTGTCTCAGTTATTATGACTGAGGAATGTTCACTTGTGATGGAGTTGGATTTTGATTAATGACACTCGTGTTGGGAGTATTCGAATTCGCCTGAGCTCTAGCTTGATTCCTTGTTACCACATTTACGCAGGTGGTAGGTTCTACGAAATTTTTCGGAATAGCTCTACTGAGAGCGTCTGCATTTTTGTTGAGCTTACCTGATTTATGGACTATCTTGTAGTCATATTCCTCAAGTCGTATTCTCCATCTCATCAGTCTTGAGGAGTGATCTTTCAGATTCATGCGCCGCCATACTAATGGTTTATGGTCAGTTATAATTGTATACTGTCTACCATAAACGTATGGTCTGAAGTGCTCAACTGCGAAATCGATGGCTAAGAGCTCTTTTTCTATTGTTGAGTAACGAGTCTCTGCAGCATTGCGAACTCGATCCACATAGGCGATAGGGTGATCTCCTTAATCATCAACTTGAGAAAGAACTGCTCCGATGGCGTAATCACTGGCATCGGAGGTGATAAAAAATTCTTTGTCAAAATCGGGATATGATAGAATTGGTGCTGAAATAAGTTTGTTAAGTTTGCTCTACCTGTGTGCGTCAAGGTGCGTGTACTTTGATCACCTTCGTCGAAAAAAATGGCCAAAGGTGCTTAGTACCAAAGCCGTGTTAATAATGCAATTGGTGCTTGAACCGATTGCAAGATGAATGGTTGTTAGAGCTTCTCACAAGATGTGATTAGCTAGCCGAAGGTTCTTTGTACCAAGGCTTTGTGATGAGTGTAATTGGTGCTTGTACCAATTACAAACTATACACTGGAAATTGCAACGAAAGAAATTTAAGTAAAAACGACCGCTCTCTTAATCAAAAACTGAATGATAATCTTATTTGACATGTATCCTACTTATAAAGAGAACTTATGCTTACCTAAACAATTTTATTGTAGCAGAGACGACTCCCATGAAATACCGTGGCACATGTACATGAGAAGTACACCGCCTCAAATCAGGATATTCCGACAAAGATCGCAAAAAGTAAAGACGGAGAGATGTTATTTGTGAAAATGGTGCACAAGGAACCTTCTAAAGTCATGTTGGTCTAAAGGCATAAGGAATATGCATTATAAGGATCAGTCTATATCTATGAAATCTAGACTTTCCTGAGATAAAGAAAAAATACCTTAAAACAAATTATTTCATTAAATGGCATTATAACCATAATACAATTTTTATTTTTTCAAATATGGTAAGATTTAAAGATGAATAAATAATACTTCCATATCCTACTAGACTTATATCATTCCAAATACCCACTCTCAACATCGCGGTCTTCACTATTGAACTTGAAGCATATCAACTTTTTTTCGACCTTCCTGATACTCATACAACACCATTTCGAGGAGATAAATACCAAATAACATCCCTCAAAATAACTTACGGTAGGTACTCTCACCCCCCCCCCCCCCCCCCCCGATCTTTACTATGAACTTGGAGAATTATCAAATATCCAGCGTGATTGCTGATTAGGATTTTATTGCTTATTCATAGCTCCCATACAACTTCCACTACTCACCTCAGACAACATATCATAACACAGCATTCTTCTATCAAAGCTTTTAATTTGACCCTCTCTTAACTTAATGGTAAGTAAAAAATGTACCTGTCCCAATAGTATGAAGATAAAATTATCATATTCTTATCAGCTTCATGTGAACTATGATATCGGGGATTAATCAAATCTTATAACAGTGTGACTGATTGAGAAATTTTATTGAAAATAAAAAAAACAATTCTTCATAAAATGTAAGACTTTTCAATACAAACTCCTTGATACAAAAAAACATTATTCGCTCAATTTGTCTGCTTTACTCGGCTATATTTGTTTACGCAAGATATCAAATTACCAGCCACCTGGCCACCTTCTCTAATGCTTTAATTTCCATGTGTCTTACCATCCCAAGCAGCCGTGATCAATTTTTACTCATCGAATATCATAACATGATCACTCTTGTTTATAAAAGACACCTACAGACCCCAACTTACGTTAAAGTTGTTGTTGTTGTTTTTCGGCAAAAGAAATTTTCAATTATAACTTCCACTACTCATCTAAGACATCATATCCTACAGATTAATATCAATTTGTCTGCTTTACTCGGCTATATTTGTTTACGCAAGATATCAAATTACCAGCCACCTGGCCACCTTTTCTAATGCTTTAATTTCCATGTGTCTTACCATCCCAAGCAGCCGTGATCAATTTTTACACATCGAATATCATAACATGATCACTCTTGTTTATAAAAGACACCTACAGACCCCAACTTACGTTAAAGTTGTTGTTGTTGTTTTTCGGCAAAAGAAATTTTCAATTATAACTTCCACTACTCATCTAAGACATCATATCCTACAGATTTATATCAGTTGTTGTTTTCAGCTAAAGAAATTGGGAATCTTACATTAAAAAAACATAAATCGCTCAATTTGTTTACTTTACTCGGCTGCTGTGCGAATTTGTTTACATTATTCAACTGCAAATTTGTTTACTTTGCTGGTCTGTGCGAATTTGTTTATGCAAGGAATAAAATTAGAAGCATTCCACCTGAAGAGCAAAATTATACATTAACTAATTTCCATTACTTATCTAAGTGAACATATCTACCTACATTCGCCCAAATCAGCTTCGCCTGATCTATTTCTAGATATATGATCATATGGTGCAATCTTGTTTCTAAAAGACACCAACAGATTAATATCATCAAATCTTTAATCCACAACTTAGGTTATAGTTGTTGTTGTTGTTGTTTTTTTTTTTTTTTAGCTACTAATATTAATTACACCTGAGAAGGTAAGATCGCTAATATCTCGAACCATAGCCCGCAGAGGATTTCTGATGAAAATTTTACCCCCCCCCCCCCATCCCTACCCTAATTTTAACGGGACTTATAATAATCGTGTAAGTCCCGTTATAAATTTAGAAGTCGTATAATACTGTTCCTAATTTACTGTATTAGCAACAGTTGACGCCCTTTACCGTCGGGATGCTAACCTGTTCACAGCCGATGTTGCCATAACTTTTATTTTAAAAAAACTTAAAAGATGCTAACAACGTTATAAGTCAAAAATTGCATTCAGCTCTTATTCTTCGAATGCAACGAAGACGAAGAGATATCAGTGGGGTACAGTAGGGTGGGGTTAAAAGTGCCACTTTTGACACTTTATGGTATTACGCAACTACAAATAAAAAATCGCAGGTTTTTTTTTCAAGACTGTATGAAGATATCTTCAGCCTTCTATTGCACGAAATCATTTGCATGTATTTATATTCTAATAGGATATAATCTACCTAGTTTTACAAGCTGACATTTGCAACTTTGTGCCCCGCGAGAGGGTAAAAAGTTCCAGGGTTTGGGGTAAAAAGTGCCAGAAAGGAAAGAATTTCAAAAAACACATATTAGAGGTAGAAAATCATTTATATTTCGTTTTAATTTTCATCACTTTCACAATTAAGGCATACAAAAGTAGTTAAGTTTTTGGAAATGCATTTTTGTGTGCCCAATTCTTACATAAAATGCATTGCACCCACCTTTCGTTAGGCATGCTTTCCGAAAAAGGGTCACAACATACTAAACAAAAATTTGCTTCATCTTCAGAACTTGACATTCTAGATGCTTTCTTTCCAGGGAGTAATTTCCTCTTCACTGGCTTCTTTTTGTTTTGAGTACGATGTTTTTCCTTGATGGTTTGCTCAAGTTCAATATTCTCTGGGCTATCTGTTAATATAGCAGCTCGACGACGCTTTCTTTTTCCCGTTGCTGCCTTTCGTGGGCACGCTTTTGGCAATGGTTTTACTGCCTCGGGAGAAAACTTATGGCTGTTCGAAGATCTTGATGTGATGGGGTCTGCTGCATCAGTATGATATGAAGTGTTGGCTACAGGCTCGACTCTCTTCTGAGAAGATGGAATATGGATCACAGCAGTTGTTTGTTGAAGCGGCTCCTCTGGTATGAGCACCGTAGATGTGTCTTCCGGCGGTTGTGGACGATCAGTCACGTAAGATGGCGCAAAATCACTTTCATCAAAAACATGCATATTAAATGGAAATATGCCTGTTGTTTCGAAGCCTTTAATTACATTTACAGGTGATAGTGCTAGTGGCAGAGCAGTTCGAACGAGTGATGGTATATCATAAATTGTCATGCTAATTCCAGCATGATTCCTCATCCAAGCATCTTGGGCAGATGAAAGATATCTTTTAAATGGACCATAAACGGAGACATCAAGAGGTTGAAGTTTATGGGAGCAGTGAGGAGGGAATGACAACATAACGACTCCATTCTGTTTGGCCAAGTCCAACGTCTTTACATTAAGATGCGACGCATGGTTATCCAACAAAAGGAGAACAGGCTCTTCCTTAGTCGGTTTTGTATATTTTATGAAATGTTTCATGAAAAAGTAAAATTCTGCATCTGTCATCCAACTAGATCCATTGCCAATACCAATACAATCCGGTGGTCCATCCCGTATAAAATGTTGCTGAAATTTTTTCCTTGGAAAAATAAGCATCGGCGGAATAGAAGTTCCCGCTGCAGAAACAGCTACAGGTAATGTAACATTCGTTCCCCTTTCTGCAGAAGTCATAGCCCACGGTTCTTTTTCCCTTTTCGGCTACTATTTTTGTCGGTTTTGAGATTGTTGACACACCAGTTTCATCAACGTTCCTTATTCTCGATGCAGTGAAGTCATTACGAGTCAAAACTGAAAGGAGTATATCAAAAAAATTATCCACGTTGTATTTATTAAAAGCCGTTGCTCGACTTAGGCTGGTGGCTTCGGGCTTTCTAATACTTAGTCGATTATTTCTCTTTAAGAAGGCGTTAAACCAATCTTTACCAGCCATTTTTTTATCATTCCAACTTTGAGGATGCTTCAAGTCATATGTCATTACGCAATCGTAAGCAAGACGACCGACATCTTTTGGGGTCAAGCCAAAAAATATATGAGAGCATTTTTTCAAATAATCCACAAGAGATGCTTCTTGTTCACTATTAAAAACCATACGTGAGAAGTAACCGAATTTAACATTTTCAGGATTTTCTTTTACACGATCGATAAATCTCTTTAAGCCGACTCTGCATAATCCCAAATCTGCAGCAACAGATCGTATAGATTTTTTCTTCTTTAAAACCAGCTCAGCAACGGTGCTGTCCCACGTTGAGTCTTTCGGTTATATGTACGCATACTAAAAAAAAACCTTATTAGTATAAATTAAATCTAAAACTTTCCATTACACGTGGGGGCAAAAAGTGCCACTTGGCACATTTTACCCCACTAGTAACCTCGAGAAAAATAAGGATTACAAATGAAAAAGCGCGATTATTTAAAATAATTAACTTATTGAAGATTATAGTTCACAAGTTAAAGTGTATATATAAACTTACGTGATCTCGGTATAACTCCACCTATATTCGCTAAACCAAATCCTTTTGAATTTCAAATATTCACTTTTCTTCCATAAAAACTTTGGCAGGCCCTTCTGTTCGCATTGAACGACAGATAGCTACTAAAAACGCATTTCACAATCGTACTAGATTCATCAAGTGAATGGGATGATGCAATAGTTCATCGGAAATGCCGTTCTAGGAAAAATGACAAGTGGCACTTTTTACCCGCGGCACTTTTAACCCCACCCAACCCTACTTCAGTATCTGCACAATGGTAGAACAAACATTCAGTCCGAATCCGAAATAGAGCTCGTAACAGTTCCTTCTTCCATAAAATGCTGCAAATTAATAGTTGAGTTACTCGAAAGACTAGACGCTTCAAATCCAGCTATATCACTAACATTTCATGAGTCCGAAATTATAATTACTGTTTCAAATGAGGCACCTCTCGCAAGTGTTTCAGATTTTTCTGAGCTTCCATCTGAATCTCTTTCTTGTTCTCTTGAAGAACCTTTAAGTATTTCGGACGAGCTCAACAAAGCTATAAAAAAGCACATTTGCCGAGGATAGCAATTCGATGTGAGACGCTGTCAGTGAAAATTCAAAGAGAAATGCTCTTATTTGAGAATGGAGGAACACGTGGTGACTTTTTGCAAAGAGCATACGATTTTTTAATGACTATTAAGCCAACCAGTGTAGAATCTGAACGTGCTTTTTTTGCGGCTGGATTTTTTGCAACTAAAATAAGAAGTCGTTTGGACGATGAAACTTTGGATGTGCTGTGCTTCCTCAAAACGTATTTTAAAAATAATAAAAAATAATTACGTATGAATGTTATATCTATAAAAACAATGAACTTTTTATAATATAATTACGAATGCATAATATTATAAAAACAAAAATTTCCTTATAATTTAATAAATTAACCTATTTTTGAATATGTCATGTCATTAATTTTGTTGAAATAATATGTTAATATCTTTCAAGAACAAATATTGGAATATCCCGGGACTAATCCCGGGATCCCAGGACTAGGTAAATGCAATCCCGAAATCCCGGGATTGAAAATAAAGCACGGGATTGCCAACCCTACTAGGAATACCAATAAAAATTCTAATTGTTTACTGAATTAATTACGGCACTAACAAAATACACACCGACTTATTCGCATGACGCTTCATGACCGTCTGTCTGGTTACTGAGCAAGCGTGTCTTGTAATGTTGATAAAAGTTAGGAGAAATCTGAATTTTATCCAATGTTTATCTCAACTTAGGACTTTTAGAGGACAAAGTGTGGACGAAGTTGCGAAGAATCCAATGTATGTCTCATCTATTTCGGACAAAACTTGAAAAATTCCGTTATTCAAAATAATCGGACAAAGAAAATACATCGGTCCAATATTTTTACTATAAATATTGGACAAAGATAGGACATTGGACTCATGATTACTATTGTAGATCCCAATTTATTAAAAACGTTGTAAAACTTATAGATACAAGCTTTACAATAATATTTGAAACAAAATTTAAAAGATTTATTTTGTTAGAAGATATTGGGGGGGGGTCATCTTTTCCCTGGAGGGATGTCAGGGATAAACAATCTGTCATGGGATATTCCTGTCACGCTGCCAAACCTTCCGCATGAAGAATCTATGTGTTATCCAACCACCCCTCATCGCCGGTGGTGATGAAATCCGCCGCATCTTTCTTCCTTAGACTCAAGATTCTGACAAGATGTCTATTATCCTTACACCAAGTTCCTCTGGCGCCAATTATTAGTGGAAGGACATTGATTGTAGGGTGTGGGTACCTCCTCTTTAGCTCCCCGACGAGGGGTTGTTCACTGTAAATAGAATGTTTGTTAAAAAAGTGGTTGGATAAAGGTAGGGACCCCTCTCAATGAACAGCCACATCAGATACAACTAAATTATTATCTTTTAAGAAGATATTGTCTGGTTTCCTTAGTTTACAGTCCACACACCTAATATGCGGTTCAACCATTGTTGTCTATTTCAGCTTCTTAGCACAATCTTTCAGCATTGTGTGAAATATTTTTCGTTTTTGGCAATGAACAGCCGTTTAACTTAAGAGGACGTTACCGTCGAGAGGCATGAAAAATGCATGAACCTTGGAAATTTTATTTTACATAAAATAAAAACTTTTGGAAATGGATTTCAACGTATTTTATGCTTCTATAAATGGAGAATAAATTCCATTACAAAAAAAAAAAAAATCCAAAATGGCGGCTCCAGTTCCAATCAAACAAAACCGTGCATGGCGCGTTTTGGTCTGCGCGGGGCGCTCCACAGCTCTGCTAGTTAATCCGAAACAAATGGGATTGAAAATGATTAAACTAAGTAAAATATTGGGGGCCTTACCGGTTTTTGTTAAAAAAAAATCGCTAAATAACAAAATGCCATCCGCTTAAAAAAGAAACCCTATTTTTTTATACAACGGACGAAAAAACTATCTCTAAATCAATTTTTGACAAAAACTGCTTCTGATGCTTCCACAAATTGAACTTCCTTTCAATTGCGTAGAGATTCATGTGAATCGGTTGAGCCGTTGAAGTTGAAGAGCGCCCCGCGCGCTAAAAAATGTTGTTCCCAGAAAAACTCATATAAGTTAAAAAAAAATCTTTGATAGCTTACTTCAGTTATTCCAGCACCTTACAGAGGCCGTTTTTTTCCTCCAAGAACTGATTGTGCTAAATCTAAAGGTTAACACTGTCCCGAAATGTACGAGGGTACCTTAGTGCGCTCCGAGCACCTCAGGAACTTGTTTTCCAGCTGTTGGACGGTTCTGCTTTCAATCTTAGAACATCTTACTTCCTATATGGCGTTTGCTAAAATGCTAATTTTTACTGATAAGCAAACAAACATGCTGCTTTCATTATTTTATTCGTATTTATAACTATTTGGAATATTTGGAAATACCCTGGAATATTATGAAGCTAAAAACATCTACGACATTGTCTGGCATTAAAATAACGTTTGGCTACTGGGGAGATGTGTATTGTAGAGCGCATCTCTATGCACACACAATTTCTTATTAACATGCACACAAAAAATGTAAATTGATAAATTGATTATGTACATGCAGAATGATATACAAAACAGCAGAAGAAAATAAAAGTCATGTCCACCTGTTTATGGACAACCGAAGTGCATTATGCACATATAAGTGTCATGTATCAATGAATACCCGGCGACAAAGCTTTACGCTATGTTTATGCTTTGCAATAAAAAAACACAAAACCAACAGCACATGGTACTTAGAGAATAGCATTACATTGTAGCTTTCTTTGTTTACTTCTACCTGGCTGAAAGTTTGGGTAATGCCCGCAGTGCATTACTTGCATACACAACAAATGATCAATAATGAATAAAGAAATGGCCGAAGGTGTGTGTGACTGGTCAAAATAATTGAAATTAGTAATGTCAGCAATTTTGAAAGTGTATAAATTCAGTGTGTTTAGATTAAATAAATCAGAGCTAATTTTTAACTGCAGGTGTTTGATTCACTTTGTGACCTAACTGTAGAGTTCTCTTAGCTCCAACATGGAAACACCCAAAGGTAATTGAGCTTCCTCAGCTCTTGCCTTTGCATTACTAATAGAGCTCTTTAGATCTGGTAATTTTTCTGGCTCCTACCTGGATAAGCCTCTTGGCTAATAACGAACTCTTCAGGTCCTACCAGTCAAGCATATTGTCACACAGCGCATTACGAAGCACTCCGACTATACCACAGAAAACTCAAAAATGTTCTTTTCTATCGGCAGATTCAAGTAACAAAAGAACAAGTTTTCTACATGGCGACCCTGTGGCTCCCGAACCAGCAAATAAAAAACATATCGAAGTCGACACGATGATAAGCCAGTGGAAAGAATTAAAAGAATCAATTAGGAGAGCAAAAGCAGCTGACTCCACCTGAGGACCGAAACCCATTAGTATTGGAGAGTATAGAAGAAGGAATAGCCTACTGCCATGGCAGAAACTGCACGAAGTAGAGATACCAGTGCCAGTCAAACGTAAAATTAGAGCTGGACAAGAAACAAAAATCAGAGCCGAGCTGATAGAATATAATCGTATATTAGCAATTTCGACAGGAGAGCAAAAAAATGAATTTTCCAAACAAAAATCGAAGAGAAACAATTATAAGAAAAATAAGAATAAAAAAAATATATAACAAAAAAAAAAGAAGAAAAAAACAAAAGTTTTCAAAAAAATATATGTATTAAAAATAATAGTACACAGTCACTAAATTTTTATTTTTTTTTCGTTATATATCTTTATCTTTTTGTGCTTCGTAAATTTTTTTTTTCTAATAAAAATCACTTTATAAATTTCTCTTTTCGATTTTGGTTCTTCATTGATTTTAAAATGGGTAAAAAGGCTGGAAAGCAAACGGCTGAAAAAGTTATAATAAATAACAATGCGGTTCTACGAGCAACAATATATGTAACTCAAAATAACAGAAATCTTTCTGATCTGGAATTAATTCTAATTGTATTGGGAATCGTTGTCATGACTGCATGGATAATATGGAGATTAAAACAATTACTCCAGATACACATACGAAAGCAAATAACAGCAAACAACGTATAAACTTCAATAGATAATGAGCATTAGAGAATTAGTGACTCAAATAAAGAATATCGTCGATTATTTCAAGAAAACCCCAAACAGGAAATATACTTCGGCACACATTCGGGCAAAAACAACCGAAGTAGAAGAGATAAAGGATTGCTTTATTACCAAATACAAAAAATTGTTAAAAATAAGGAATGATTTAGTCGTCAAAGAGAAAGAAGATTTTGACCAGCTATACAAGACTGTGACTGAAATTTTGCGAAAAAAAGCTAGCGATACTCGAACGACATCATGGACAAATTTGATATATCTACGACAATAAAAGTCATACCGGAGAGTAAAAAAATTTAGATAATTTTCTAAATCTAGTACAATTTCTGCATGAAGCAGAAGCAACGCAAAAGATGAAATTGATTGTTTTAAAAACACGTATCGTCCACAGTACGGAACAAGCTATGCACTTTTGCAGTTCCTACTGACTTCACAACATTACAAAAGAACTTACATGAAATCTTTAAACCAAAGAAAACGCCGCTTAGTATACCCTTAGAATTATCACGAGTGATACAGTCCAATAAAAACATCACTGACTTTGAAACAAAAATCGAAAGTCTAGTTGCTCAACTAAACACCTTACAAGTAACTGAGCAAGGTGAAACCAATAGGCCACTGATCGTAAAACTGAACGATCAATTAGCTTTAAATTCATTCAAAAATGGTTCAAACGAACCACTCAAAGCAACAGTCTTCGCATCAAGGCCCAAGACTCTAGTTGAAGCAATACAAATTGCATCGGAAATAGAAGTACCGAACAAAGAGGCAAACGTATTTTATTATAACAAATACAATGTCAAAAGAAATTTCAACAAACAAACCTTTGTTGGCAATAAATATCATCAGAATACAGCTAGGAGTAACCACGAAAATGGTTACCAAAGAAATGCAAAAGATCCTAGGAAATCGTATCAATATCACAGATCACAAAATGGTAATAAACAATCAACAAATGCCAATGCCCAGTCGGGAAACGAGCAAAACCTCGAAGTGGTTTGCTGGGGGGAAATAAATTAAATCAGCAAATAAAAATTTATAAACTTAATAACCATTTAACAAATTACATAACAGTATGTACAAACGTAGCAATCGGCAAGAAAACATTCCGAATAGATAGGAGCCGATATTTCCATATTAAAAATACGTGCATTGAAAGAAGCAGAAGGAATTCTGAACCATAAAAATTGCAAAATAAGAGATATTACCCAATCAGAATCGTATTCTCTAGGCACATTGCCAGCCTTAATAAGGATAGAAGACCAAGAAATTCCACAAGAATTTCACATCGTTGATGAAAGCTTTCCAATTCTAACCAATGATATTTTAGGAAGAGATTTTCTAGTAAACAATTTATGCAAAATTGATTACGACAATTTCACTATTTCAATCTTCTTTGAAGATGTCAATTACATATTGCCCATCACAATTACCTGATTCAAAGCAAATAAGAACCCCACCCAGAACTGAAATAATACAAGCAATAAATGCTAACATTAAAGAAGATAGCACAGTTCTAAACGAACAAATACAGGAAGGAATGTACATAGCAAATTCCATAATCCCTGCCAAAGGCATCGCGCACATCAAAATTCTGAACACATTAGATACGAGAAATAACATTAAATAATTTTGAACCAAAATTAAAATCACTCCAAAATTATTATACATTAAATGCTAATCCTAAGGATAACAACAAAGAAAGATTCAGCAATCTTCTCAAAGAATTAAGTATAGAGAATTTGGATCAATATGCAACTGATTACGTAGTTAACATCTGCAAAGATTTCTCAGACATTGAGCCACCAAAATCTTTATTTCTCTGTAAGTATTGCAAGGATTTCCGTAATTTGTTTTTGTAAACATAGCCAGGATACGCAGAAAATCCGTAATTCAATTTGAAAATCCTAGGTATATAGGTACCTTCACAAAGGATAATAAAACAGACAATGCTGTCAGTTGAGATATATTTTTCTTACTTCTCCAGAACTAACCCAGCCGAGAGTTTTACTGAGTGGAATAGAGAAATTGTTAAATCTCAATACAAATTCCCCGATGTTATGGTATTATGAAAAGTGATTGGTCAGGACGTGAAGTCCAAACTGCCAGCATGAGCTGACAGATCACTCGGTAACAGCGTTGACAAAGGGCGGCATGCTAGTGTGGGGGGGGGCTCCCAAAAAAAATACCTGCCGCTGTCACCAACCATAATCGAAAAATTCTTCATGCCTACATACAAAGCCTAGCACTCACTCAGTCCTGAAGGGACCTTTACGTCACTTACCTACATTCCAATGAAGGCGCAGATGGTCTGCCTTCTTTGCCAAGCCCCATCCTCCCATTGACTTTGAGTGGCACAATTGTCCAAAGTCCCTTCATTGACCTGTAAAGAGGTTATAGCGGACCTATACAACCTTCATGCTAGAGGGCTCCAGGAAGGGGAAGGAGAAATTATAAACTCTCAACAATTCATTTCTACGTTATAATTGAAAATATCCAACGGTAACACTAGATAATAAATGTTTTGGTGTGTCACGCAGTTCTCAAAAAAATACCTTATCATGAACTTATTCTAAGTACATAAATGCTAAATTAAGGTTAATTCTAATGAAGTTGGTGTGAATTGACTTCATATTTTAACTATTAAAGAAAATCCTAAAAATATATTTGCAGTAAGGAAATTCACAAAAGCAAACAAAAAGAAAAAGTTCCTAATGCTGAGATATACAATACAAATCATTCGGAAAAAGTGATTTGCCTACAACATACCTATTAGCGCTGAGATATCTCTTTAAACACCTTAGGCTTAACTTGATAGAATGATGCAGGATAATATAATAGAGACGTGTGAAAAAACTTAATCTTGATACAAGTGCTATTTTGATGAAAAGCTCGATAAAACACGAGTGAAATGTACTAAACCGTTTATCTAGTATATGGACCTACTGATATGTCGATATATCGCTCAGCTCAATTTATTATTAAGTATATTGAAAAATTCATGCATCAGTTCTATAATAGTGTAAAATTTTCGGTTATTTCATTCTTGTTCATATAAAGGTATCCTCACTCTATAAGAGAAATTCTATTTGCCACCGTGGTGGAGCGTTTATGAACTATAATTTTACACACCGTATACCTATTACAAACATTTATATTTACATAGATGGAACTAATTAAATCGATGAAATTCCCTTTTAGATATATGTCATCAGTTCATTTTTAAAAAGATTTTCTTTCACATATCGTAAAAGTGGAAAAATTTCTTTCTTCAGTTGAATATAATCCTATCCTAGGAAAAGTCTGCGTGTTTCATTTTCTGTAGTTTTAAAGTCTTATAATAAATTTTTTTTATAATTTTTCCTTTGTTCTGGTCTTTCATTTAATGACTGAAGGTTATTAGAATGCTCATGTCATTCAAGTCTGCAAAGACTATTTCTTCTACTTTTAAATCAGGAAATTTAAACCTATATACACTCGCAGCACGTAACGAATTCAAGCAAGAATATAAATTAATTCGCTGCCTTTATTCTAATATTAACATACGGTAATAGTTAATTCACTGCCTTTCTTCTATTTGCATAAAAAAATTGTGGTATTTAGTATATTTATAAGTATATAATAAGGAGACGAGAATCCAGTAAGAACTCGTATATGTAAGCATTAAGAAAGAATTCAATAATATACTAGATATTTCTATACATTAGTTCCGATGACAACAAAAATCAATATTCATAGCTATATGTAACCACAAAAGAAAAAATAAAGGTAAAAAAAATCAAGTTGTTTATCTACTCTTGCTTCCATTAATATGATAAAAAAATTGCCATTCCATAGATATGTATAGTATATACATATGTTGACAAAAAAAAAAATAAAAATTTAAGTTATTTCTCTACAGTCGTCCTACTCAGGAGGTAGAGTAGAATTTATATATGTACGAGTATATATGTATACATGGAATGTACTTTAATAAATCTAACATTTAGAACAAACAGCCAAATACAATTTGCCGACACTTACATGTTGTTGAGGATCCCTCGCTGAGGCGCCTCCGTGAGGTTTCGCTGTGCTCTGAGGTCTATGTATAATGCTTTAGAATCTAGCCATGCAATATAGCAATGAAATACCTATCCCGTAAGACCATACAATTATTAAATTTTAATTCTACCACTACACGTGCCAAAAAAATGTTTAATTTAAATTTTTAAATTTTGTGTTGTTTAGAATTTTACCACAGAACTTTAGCTTCTGCTAGACTGAACTATTCAAACCAAGAAACTGATGACGAGCGAGAACACCTCAGCAGTGTGAGGTTAGACATGGCTACCATGTTGGTATCAATTTTAGATGTATTTTGTCATATAAGACACACATCAACGCCGGACGATTCAGCGCTAATAGGAGTCTTCCACATGTCGAGACGTTACGAATTCCCGTTGACCAAATCCCAGGATAATTGTTCCTCTGTAAGCGCTATTAGAAGAGTCTCAGACGTATTTGGCGCACGAATGTCTACGGCCTCGGTGCGTTCTATAGGAAAATGAAATGCTTCTGCCCGGAAAGTAGCTTATGCCACAGATTCCATTGATGAGCTTCTTTAGTTTGCACTGAAGAAGCTTTTTCTCTTTTCTATTACCCCTTGAGTAGAAGGCCCTATTAAAATGTCCATATTAATTTAAATTTGTCGAATAATTTTCTCCCCATTCGATTTCAATAGGAAAAGATTAGTTACTATTGTCCTCACCTGGTTTTAAGGGTTCGCAGTTTCCTTTGTCAATTTTTCTTCTGGTAATTTTTCCGGATTTAGATTGGCTGGTCTGTTGTATCACAAACAGCTTTGTTGCTGACCATTCAACTATTTCACTATTATATAAAAAAAAATCTTCTGGAATACTAGTTCTCTAGTCATTCGGTACTTTACACTTCCGGGAGATACGCACGTTTTCCACACTTGTTTAAATTTGACCTGCAATCCAAGGTTATGTGTGACTTGTACCATAAGGTTTAGTCTTCTTCTTTTTCTTTTCTTCACTGACATGTCACATGAGCTTGAGGAAGCATTACTCTCGGTCGGGTGCATTCATTCTGCGTTTTACTTTAAGGCCAGCTTACATGCATCAGCATTTTACCTGTAGCATATTGCTATATGCAATAGCTACGACCATAACACCGAGTTAAATTAACAGTAAATAATTTTTATAGCCAACAAATATCCACAATAGAAAAAATCCAGTTTACATAAAAAATTATAGACTGCCTCAAACCCAAATAGAGGAAATAAGCAGTCAAGTTGAAAAACTTCCATTCGCCCATATAATTCTCCACTGCTAATTGTATCAAAAAAAGCAGAGAATGATATACAAAAAATTGCGTCTTGTAGTTGACTTTAGGCAGTTAAACAAGATAATTGTAGACGAGAAATTTCCTTTAACAAGACTAGAAGATGTACTTGATAAACTTTGAAGAGCTTAATACTTTTCCACGCTAGATCTCACAAGTTCTTTCCATTAAATAGAACTAGACAAAAAATCTAGGCCATTAACGGCATTTTCAAGTAACAAATGGCATTATCAATTCAAAAGACAGCCTTTTGGATTAAAAATTTCAACTAATAGTTTTTAACGAATGCTCTCAATAGCTTTGTCTGGATTAAACTCAGAAGCATTCTTGTATGTGGATGACATTATAATTTTTGGATGTAGTTTAAAACATCACAATCAAAATTTAGTAAAAACCTTTAATAAACTGAGAAGATGTAACTTAAAATTGAATCCACAAAAATGTATATTTTTGCAAACCGAAGTAACATACTTAGGTCATTTGATAACAAAAGAAGGCATTAGGACATTTCCAAAGAAATTCGATACAATATTGAATTATCTTGTACATGAAAATGCAGATGAAACAAAAAGATTCATAGCTTTCTGTAATTACTACAGAAGATTTATTTTCAATTGTGCTCATATAGCAAAACCCATAAACTCTCTATCGAAGAAAATACACCATTTGTTTGGACAAATGAATGCCAAGAATCGTTTACTAATCAATGCTCCAATTCTAAAATATCCAAATTTCGATGAAAAATTCATCATAACCACAGATGCTTCTCAATTCGCACTTGGAGTAGATTTATCTCAAGGCGAAATTGGATCAGATCTACCAGTCTCATATGCTAGTAGAACGCTAACTAAGCATGAGCTCAATAAACCAATTATTGAAAAGGAACTTTTAGGCATCCGGCAATTAACTATTTTCGACCGTAAATATATGGTAGAAAATTTATAGTGGTTACAGACCACAGACCTTTAGTGAATCTCTTCACACATAAAAATCCATCTTCTAAATTGACAAGAATTAGGCTAGACTTAATCGATTACAATTTTGAAATCATTTATAAGCAAGGCAAAATGAATACCAATGCTGATACTCTATTACGAATAAAAATAGATTCTGATACCGACTTCAAGTATAAAAGTAGCTACAAGGGCAATTACCCATAAAACAAATGAAAATAAAAATAAAACCCCTGATAACGTAAAGACTGATCACCTTTATGCATGGGAATGTATATCCATAAATGAAATAAGAAGAGTTAAAAAATTCAAATTCGAGCTCAAGATAAATAATAATAACAAAACGCTAAGAAAAAAAGATAAGTAATACAGTTTGTCACATATGATAAAACATAAAATGGGAATATTAATCGAATTCAGCAATAATCCATATCATGCCTTAGGTTTGATCTTGGAGACACTGATTTTCGAAATGATTAAAATGAAAATAGAGTCACTATCTTTAGCGAAAGATGACATCGTATTTCATTATATAAGCGTGCGTCGATGAATTTAAAAAATTATTTAATAAGCTGCAGCACAATCTGAATAATAACAAGTAAAAAAGCTAGAGTTGGTCTAAGACCAATTCTTATGATACCCTAGATGAATGCCCGTATTAAATTTCGTATGGTCACCGATCTATTCAAGTTTGATTTTGAAGTTGTTTTTCGCATATATTTCTAGAACGGTTTGTCGCACAGAACAAATGATTGTAATCAATTTTATAGGATTTCGTATTCTGCAGAGGTTTTTAGTACAATAAAAATGTCTTGGACTTATCGTTTTCAAAGTATACGTAAAAAACCTAAATTTTTATATGGCAACACCAAGAAGGAGTTGCCCGATTTAGTCCTTTTCAGACATTTTAATTGCTAATGTAGTAAAAACATCATGTACGAAATTTCAGCTCTCTACAGCGACGTGTTCTCAGGCAGTGTCCAAATATATAGCGAAAAACGAAATTTTTATATGGCAACCCTACGAAGGAGTTGCCCGATTTGTCTCATTTTCGAACTTAATTTTACTTTTTTTTTAAAGTCCATATACAAAATTTCAGCTCTCTAAGTGTACGCGTTCTTGAGTTATCGTGCGCACGGACGGACGGACGGACGGACGGACGGACGGACGGACGGACAGACTGACATGCAAAAATCAAAATAACTTTTAATATTATGAATGGGTGTCCAATCCATTTTGCTCTACCATCATTATTTCGAGGTGTTACAAACGGAATGACAAACTTAGTATACCCCTTAGATTTCATCTAGGGTATAAAAATAGGCAAACAACACTAAAAATAATTATATACAAACCTCCAAAAGAATTGAAGCCAATGCAATAAAAACTCAAATAGTTGAAGAATTCCACAACGCACCACATGGCGGACACTCAGTTGTCAAAAGAACAATTAATAAAATCAAGCAAAGATACATATGGAAAAACTTAAATAAAATGGTTAAACAATATATAAATAAATGCAAAATATGAAGAAAAAATGTAATAAGAGATACACCATCAACAAGTTTTAAGGTGATATCCATAGATACATTTGGACCATTAAAGTATCAAATGAATTCAGATACATATTGCGATACAGTCTGACTGCACTAAATTCATCGAAGCTATTCTAATGGAAACTAAAGAAGCAATAAGTCTAGCAAAAGCACTAGTTAAGGAATGCATATTAAGACGCGGTAACTTCAAGACAATAAAAACCGATATGGGAACGGAATTTGTTAATGAAATTTTTTCAAGCATATGCAAGTATTTGAAAATAAATCACACGACATCTACACCATACCGTCACCAAACTTTATGTTCAATAGAGAGAAACCTCAGAACGTTGAACGAATACCTTTTATCATTCACGCAAGACTATAATTGAGATGAATGGATCCCGTATTATACATTCTGTTATAATACAACACCTCATTCAGACTACAGATAAAATAGATAAGATAGATAAAATTAAGCAAATTTGATAGCCCTAAATACTATCCCGTAGCGATATAGAATCAATGTCAAATCCTGAGATCACTCATTCCAACCAAACAATATTTTTCTCTTCAACACAACAATTTTTTTTTTATTAACGGTGTGGATGTAGAGCGCATCTATACACACACACCATATCTAATTAAGATGCACAAAAAAATATATATTGATCAGGCAACACACCCATAAGGTGATTCACTGCATTTTATGTACATGCAGAATGATATACAAAACAGCAGAAGGAAATAAAAGTCATGTCCACCTGCTTATGGACAAGCGAAGTAATGTAAGAGATGAAAATTCTGGGTCAACTGCAGCAGAAATTGGGCCGGATGAGAGCCTCTTCGACTGCTCTGATAGTGATATAGTGGATACTATCTTCACGTTCAGCCCTGACCTAGGAAGTTCTGAATCGCCCCAGCCATCAATTCCCTCAAGGAGTTCAAAAAAGAGAAAGCCGCTAAGTGTGCAGCAGCAAGCTACGCTATCGAAAGCAGAGGAGCAATTCAAGGAAGTGATCAACTCATTCAAAGAAGCGATGAAGCCTCCCACAGCTGTCCGAGAATTCCTGGAATCTCTTATATGCCAAATTGAAGAAGTGAATTTGAACCACAGAGCTGGACTAAATTTACAGCAGCAATTATTCAAAATAACTTTAAATGCAAGAAGACAAAATGCCCAGATACTTTGAATAGTTAGTTTCTGAGCTCAATTGCATAATTAAGCACAATTACGCAATTTAGGCTAATTATGCAATCGGGTCAAGAACAAAGTATTTTCGGTCATGACCTATATGATTCGCGCAATATGTCTTCCTATATATATATTTATATATAAATAAAATTCAATAAAAAAATGAAATTTTATTTTCAGGGATTCATTAAATAATTTTTCAGCACGTCTCTTTGGCGGTAAGCGTTTCTTGAGGCGTTATGACCTGTAGGCTGCCTAAATGATGATAACGGGCGAGTTTCCTGTCTCCACAACCCCTCAACAATTCCATTGTTAGTGTACTGATCTGAATACTCAGCGGGGCAATATTCAGTGTCATTCAGTTTACAAAAGTTATGGAGCAAAACAACTGCTTTAATAATTTTATCAACATTTCAAGCTCCATGTGCTACATAACTATAAGAATAATCAAAAATTTAATATAAATTAATAAATTCGGCTTAGGAAATTTAAAACAATAAAATCTTTATTTACAATTACTACGTTTATTTTATCCGAATTTCACGAAATCTAAAATACAACTGAAATGCGTAATGATAATCAAAAGCAAAAACCTTTTACAATTTATTTTCCTAATTACTAAAAACGTTGATTCAACATATTTTGCATGAGAACGACGATTCCATGTTAATGGACTGCAACGTGCCGCCGTTGTAGATAATTTGACCTAGTTCGTAAGTTTTTATCGGTTTTCGTGTTTTGTTGTCATATTTAATGTCTTTAGCCTGTTTACTCTTTAATTTCTCTATATTACTAAGCCTGATACTTTCAAATTGTTCGGGGGCCTACATTACGGTTTTTTCCCTGTACTAGAATGTATTGAATGATTATATTCGTTGACTGATCTCTCTAATAATTCTTCAAATGTCCTTTCTTTTCTACGTCATCTGACTTGAGACATCTCATTATTTCGGAAAGGGTAGAGTGAAATTTTTCGATTTGACCGTTTACCTCGCTTTTGTATCGTGGAGTCTTAAAAATTTTGATTTTAAAGGAGACTTCCATCATTGATACTATAGAATTAGAATTTAGAGATTTTTCGTTATCAATAACGACTACTTCTGGAACACTAAAGAAAAATAGGATGTCTCTCAAAGGCTGTTTTATATCTTCTATTGCTCTGGATTTTATTGGCTTGCAAAAAGCTAATTTATTGAATTTGTCGATCGCAGTTACAATTAATTTATTCTCGGTTGAATAGATATCGATGTGAAGGGTATGGCCTGGATAGTTTGGAATCGGTGTGGGTTTTATTATTTGCTTGTTGGGATGTCGATCAAATTTATTTTCTTTACACGTGGTACAGCGTTTTACTAGGTGCCTGATTTTCTTTGTCATTCTGGGGAAATAGTATTTTTCAAGTAATTGTTCTCTGTTCTCTTCAGCGTTGCGATGTGCTCTACGATGAACAGAGAGGATTTTTTCTTCCTGGTCATTTTCGTCAGTGATGCCTTGTACCATAGTTTGCGTGTAACGTACCTTATAATTTCGGAAGTGAGCTGGATAGATTTCTTGTATTTTTCCCATAATTAGTTCTTCTGTTTTAAGTCCGTTAATAGTGTTTGGGTTAAGATACCTTTTGAATATGTTTATTATGTCGGCCTCCGAATAATCGGGCTGGATAAAGATATGCCTGGTGTAATTTGGGAAAGGATTAATGATTTGATAGCTGCTGCTGTCTCCTCGTTTCAGTATTATTTGGTTTCGAAAGACGTTAATAGCTGTTTCGACTGACGGGATTAAATCATGTGAGGAGCTTTCGTCGCTATGTTGACTGACAGACAGGGATTCTGGATAGGGCGTCTGCAACGACATTGATTTTACCCGGTTTATATTTTAACTCGTAATTATATTCCTCCAAAATAGCTTTCCATCGTTTCATCTTGGAGCTATTATTTTTATTACTTAGGGCGTATGTCAGGGGTTTGCTGCGTAATTTTCCTCTGTTTTGTTAAGAGTTCTGGACAAGAATGTAATTGGCTTTCCATCTTGAGCGAGGACTGCTCCTAATGCAAAATTGGATGCATCTGTGGTAAGCTCGAATTCCTGATCAAAGTTCGGGAAGGAAAGTAATACATCTTCTTAAAGGAGGGAATTCTTGACCTTATTGAAGGCCTCGACTGCTTTGTCGTCTATTTGGATTACTTTTGACTTTGAGAGTTGTTTGGGCACATGTCCATCTTCCCCTCTTAAAGTGCAGTCAACGGTTTTGCAAGTTAAGCATAATCCTTGACGAAGCGTCGATAGTAACCTGCCAGTCCAAGGAAAGATCGAAGGTCTTTGACAGTTTTCAGGAGTGGATAGTCTGATATTGCCCTTATTTTTTTGGGATTAGTTTTTATTCCATTTTTGGAAATTATGAAGCCTAAAATTTCCACTTGGTCTTGAAGGAACTCGGATTTGTCTAGCTGTATTTTCATATTTGCTGTCTCTAATGTTTTAAAGACTAGCATATTTGCTGACTCTAATGTTTTAAAGATTAGCATATTTGCTGGCTCTAATGTTTTAAAGACAGGTTTTTAAAGTGCTCTTTCTCTGTCTTTCCAAATATGATAATGTCGTCTATGTAAACATCACAACGTTTTCCAATATGCTCGCGGAGGATGTCATCTAGAGCCCGTTGAAAGATGGAAGGAGCATTTTTGAGACCAAAGGGTAACTGCATAAATTCGTATTTGCCATGGTTAATCGAAAATGCTGTTTTTTCTATGTCTGATTCCTTTAATGGAATCTGATGGAAACCGCTCTTTAAATCGATCACCGTGAAGTACTTGTTATTTCCCAGGTTTGCTAAAACGTCTTGTATTTCTGGGATGGGATATTTGTCTGGAATTGTAACTGCATTAAGTTTTCTGTAGTCGATGACTAGTCTTTATTTCTTTTTCCCAGATGCGTCGTCCTTTTTCGGGACGATCCAAACTGGTGAATTGTAAGGTGATTTAGATGGTCTTATAATGCCATCATCTAATAATTGTTTGACTTGCTTTTCTACTTCGTCTTTAAGGGATAAAGGGTAAGGGTAGGACTTTGAGTAGACTGGATCGGTGTTATTTGTGCGGATTTCTCCCTTAACTGTTGTAGTGAAAGTTAGTTTTTCATCAGGTTCGGAGCAAAGGTTATGGCAACTATTGATTAATCTATTCAATTTTTCCTTTTGTTCTGTATTTAGGTGAGATGTTCGAAGATTGATGTTATTTACGGAGTCGAAAATACATATGTTGCTTTAAAGGGATATTTAGGTTTGGGTGAATTGTCATAAACCCCTTGTTCGTATGAATGGTTGCTCCAAGTTGTTTGAGGCTGTCATTACCTATTATTCCATCGAAAGATTTTAAACAGGGAAGAATGAAGAAGTAGTTAGCTTGTTTGAAATGGATAGAATGGTCAATATCCATCGGTTCGAACCTCTGATAGTGATTTCTCTAGGGTAATCTTGGGGGTTGTTGAGTTTGTTGTCGAGGATGGATGTGGATTATGGAGTAGTAGGATAGAAACTTCCTTTCCTGGGGCTGCACGAAAGCTCTTCTAGGAGTAATATTGTGACCCGGGTGCCCTTTGACCCGAAGCACAACCATAAAACCAATACATTGCCCTATGCAATGTACTGGCGTATATCAGGAATAACCCTGAAAATCAAAAATATTTTAATTTAATTACAATTTTAAATGCATTTAAAAATGCAATTCCATACTGAAACAAAATGCAATTTAGCACAAATTGCATTTTGTTACCAGTCATACATTCCGTTCACATGGCATGTATACATACCTACATACAGCTTGTCTGCTAAATTATCTGCATGTACTACACATACATACAGGTTCCTTTTCCTAAATTCATAAAAACTTAATCGTATGTTCATACATACACATAGTTATTCTCATCACCTAAAAATATTACTGTTTCAAGACACAAGTGCATATCAGATTTCATGCATATGCACTGTGCCTAAACGTTTTGTACATTGCCACGTACGATTTTTCACGTCTTGGGAAAGTAATGAAAAGAAAAAAGAAGCTTTCATGTGCCCCTGGGGGCAGCTAGCCCGAACCTCGAGGAGTTGGTTTTTTCACCCGTCGCGAGGTAAACGTTGATCTTTCTTTCTACTAAGTAAAAAAAATTTATAATTGTTGTAAATCAATTACTGCACAAAAAATGTATAAGTGCTCGTTAATTGTTATAAAAGTTGATCACTTTAGTAAATAAGTTGCTGCTCAAAAAAAAAGTTTACAATTTCTACTAATTATTGGTTGTAGGAAGTTTAAAAACTATTTAATAAGTGAAGTTGCAAAAAAATTCCAGAGTATAGCAAAAAATCAATAAAAATAAAATTATACAGTAAGTGAAAATAAAAGGTTTATTTAAGGATTATCCCAGATAGTGTTTTGTAATTTTCCCACAAATTTAACGGCTGTGTGCTCTCTTTCCCAGAGCACGGCACACGACATTAGAACATCTGGTGGCAGCTGTGCTCCTACCTAGGAAAATCAGTGCCAATAAAATATATGAAAACAAACGCAAATAAATAAACCAATAAAAAAAAACAAAAAATCAATAAAATAAAAAAAAAATTTGTTTTAAATCCTGCCACGACATTATAACAACTAGTGGCAGCGGAACTCCAGCTAAACACAGTGCCGTAACAAATACAAAAAAAATCAAAAGAATAAACAAATAAAGTTGATTAAAAAAAAAAAAAAATTAAGCCCGGGTACCCGAAAGGGTGCTTAGAGGAAACAATTTTATAACAGTTCAGAGTGCCATAGTGCTCTAACGTGGGAATTTTGCTAGGCTTCATCCGTGCCTCAATTAAGACGTTTCGGAAGGAAGGAAGGAAGGCAATAACGGTACGCCCCACGCAACAACAAATCTGTTTCGTTTAGTGTTCACTTCACCACCTACACATTCAACTTAGGAAACATCCTCCAAAACTACATTAGAAGAAAACGTAAGTAGCAGCATCTGCATCATTACAAGTGGATAAAGTTAAAGGTAGCGTGAAAAAATAATTTTCTTCCCATTTGGTTTTTTGTTTTTTCACTATATATATATATATATATATATATATATATATACTGTAACAATCGGAAGTCCCTCGTCAGCTAATCCATGAACCCAGGCGTCCACATACAAATATACCTCTTACCATATATGTATATATGAACTATTAAGTCCATAGGTCGGCCGCAAAGCACAACTTATGTTGCAAAAATTCATCCGCAGGGTTAATGTAGGGAGCGCACAGCTGTTTGCCCGCCAGCGATCAGCCGAGAGGGGAGGTTCTTGCTCCCTACACCCTTTGGATGCTCAAGTTAGCTGTGCATAATTTGAAAGAATTAACAGACAGACAGACGGACTAAGAAAACCGAATAATTGTATATAAGGACTGCGGACGGACAGACAGAAATGAAATTTGAAATTTTATAGAAGAAAAAAAAACTCCAGTTATTGAATCAAAAAAAAAAAATATCACCATACATATATTCCTTTCACCTTAACTCAATTAACGCTCCGGCCGGATGTATTATCCGTCTGAATAATATAAAAAAAATAAAATGCTAGAGAAAGATAGAGATGGATAGGAGCTCCTGGTGTCGATGGAGCTCTAGACCTTGATCTAATCGGGCCCAACGCCCCCAACCAGCCTGGCTAAGTGGATCAAAGCCACCGTACAACTTAGCCCCATTTTAATAATAGATTCTACGAATCCATTCTATAACAAAATCACTGCCGTCACATGTCCACACCTCAATCCCCAACTCCCCTCCTCATCCATAGCCAACTTTCCCTAAAACATCATTAGCGCCGAGACACAAAAAAAAATTTAATTTAGAGGAGCATCTTTAGTTTATGTAAATTGAACAATAATCTCATACCTGGTGTACCATGTACATTCTTCAATATTTCTGCACAGGTTCCTTTATCTGTTCGTAAAAACCTTTTTTTTTTTCTTTTATTAAATTCAAATATACAACGATAACTTTTATTAATTTATTAGTGATAACTAAAACCTTTTATAGATAGTTTTCCTTTTAAATCTAGGAAATTTTACAGAAACTCTTTTAATGAGAATTTTGTTAATCAAATTCAAATATATTAGAAACTTTTAATAGTTTTATTAGCGACAACTAAAACTTTTTATAGATAGTTTTCCTTTTAATCTAGGAAATTTTACACAAACTATTTAGTGAGGAACTTTTTAATCCAATTCAAATATATATCAATAACTTTTAGTGATTTTATTAGCGATAACTAAAGAAACTTTTCCAAAATTTTTTTTAACCATTTATCCTCTTAACTTCTCCCGATCATCATCCAAAACTCGCTGCCGTCACATGTCCTCCTCAAAACAAAATTTCTTCTTTTTTAACAAAAACAAACGTTCTGTCCAACCCCCACTCTTAATTTTCTTTTTTTTTTCAACCGCAACCAATCGCCGCTAGCGTCTAGTTTTCTTCGAAAATTTTTAATAGCTCCCTTCTCGCCCTATCCACCGGGATGAAAGAGAGCGGTTCATGATGTCATGGAAATTTATCATTTTTATTCAAAATCACGTTGCCTTTTTAGGGCATGAAATTGAATCTCATCAAAAATGTTCGATTAAAAAAAAAAAATTTTTTTTCGGTTGGTGAGCGCGTTTTAATTTTAGGCACAAACCTAAAATTCGAATTAATAGCTTCTCCCATGGACTCTTTTGCAATAGGCAAGAGGGGAACAAAATTAGTTCTTATGCTGATTCAGCCAAGTGAAAGAGATTGAAGTAGCGAAGGTGCAATTCGCCACAGCGTGGGGACGACCCACCGAGAAAAGAGTCTCAAAAGCCGGGCTCTGTATGAAAGGAACACCATTTCAGTAGTGTAATGCACCCCAAGGGACTTTGGAAACGCCCAACGTGCGGACAACCCACCAGAGTCTCAAGCCGGGCTCCGCAATACAAAACTCAATTGAGAAACCACTCCAGAATGCCCAAGGCGAACAACGGTTTATACAGCGACCGCGGTCTTAGCAACTGAGATTTGATGCCAAGAAACATCAGAAGATGTTTGAAGTACAGACACGAAAGAAAAATCCTCATAATGAGGCTAATCCAGAAGGGATTAGTTTGAAAACATCTACTCAATTAAGGTAGAGATGGGTTGTTTAAACTTTCGGAGTCGGTTTAACAAATGGAATTGCTACGGTAGCTCGGCTATCCGTAGTATACCATGTGGGAGTGAGAAAACGAAGGGAAAAGGGAAAAGATGGGTCTACTACCAAGAGGTATACCGGCCGCTAGGTTGGGTGGGTCCTAAGCGGCACATTGGTACCCTGTAGTTACCAGTTAAGCTGGCCGGATGCCTTTTTAGGGCTACCGGGAGGGTTAAACCTGACTATAATCAGGACTTTATGTCTTGGGCATGGAAAACTCCCAGAGAACGACCCTCACGAGTCTCAAGTTGATATGAAACATTACCTACACGCGCCGTAACAACGGCCTTTACGAATTTTGGAGCCAATTTAGCTGAAAAGTGATTGATAGCACTACTGTGGACATGGTTACGGACGAACACAGTTTGTCCAATACTGAACAACCTAATCCGAGTTCGCAGATTATAACCTTTTGTATACTTAAGATGAGCTTCCTTTAAATGATTCTTGACCTCATCACGGATCGTCTGAAGTCTTTGATTGTTGGGAACGATTTCAATGGCGCCATCAAGGTCTGCAGACAAATCGCGGAGAAGTTGATAAGCATCTCCATTCATCACGGGATGTCTGCCAAATAGTAAGAAATGAGGCGAACACTTGGTTGAGTCATGCACAATATTATGCATGGCAAAGACGATTTCGTTTAAATGACTGTCCCAGTTCCTATGATCATTGTTCAGGTAGGCTCGTATTGCTGGTAACACAGATTGGTTTGCCCGTTCCGAAGCATTGGACTGCGGGGAATACGATGGGGAAAGGTATGTTTGACTCCGTACTTGTCCCAAAATTGTGCGAAAGCCCGGGCAGTAAACTGACTGCCATTGTCAGAATGAAGATATTCAGGTATTCCGAACACTAGGAAAACTTCTTGTTCTACAAATTTTATAACCCGCGAAGATGTAGCTTCTGGCATGGCTTTAAGCAAGACATATTCGGAAACGTGATCTAGCAATATAAAAATGTATTTATTACCGTTTCGACTTCGTGGATAAGGACCGAGGAAGTCGCAAAAGACACGTTGCCATGGAAGGTCGGTGGAGCGCATTTCTCCGTGAGGAGGCCTGGGAGAAAAGTTGATTGGTTTAATTTGTTTGCAGGTATCACAAGAGGAAATAAACGAGCGGACATCGTAAGCCATAGCAGGCCAATAATACAAGCGTCGAAGTTTGTCTAGAGTTTTAGCAATCCCAAAATGAGCCGAATTAAACTATGAGTGAGGCCATCAGGGACCCACAGCTTCCAGATGACTTTGTCGGGGGACATAGTATACTTTGGAGATGCGAAGGAAATATACATTTTATTGTTCAGTACTCGTAGGTTAGGAAACTTATCCGGATCGGCCTGTATACGCTGAATTCTTTTAATATATGATTCTTCTTGGAAAGCAGGAGAATCTAAGTCAAGACTGTTGACGGAAAAAGGAAAGATTTTCTCTTTCAAGGGTGAATCAATTGCTTCCTCTGTGAATGCTCTAGAAAGAGCGTCTGCTACTACATTATCTTTGCCCTTTCTGTACTCAATATTAAATTTAAACGCTTGGAGGTTAAGGCTCGAGCGGGCTAACCTACCACTCAGATCCCTTTGGTCCATAAGCCATTTAAGGCTGGCATGATCAGTTAAGATCGAAAATTCTAGACCCTCGACGTAAGGTCGGAAACGTTTAACACTGACAACAGCGGCAAGACGTTCCATTTCAGTGATACTGTAGTTACGCTGAGCCGGATTCAACTTCTGAGACATAAAAGCAATTGGATGCTCGATACCATCATCAGAATATTGAAACAGCACACTCCCAACTCCGGTATAGAATGGTCTGGTGAAATCAGGGTTAGCGAGTACAGGAGCAGTAGTAAGACATTTTTTCAATCGGTTAAAGGAATCTTCAGCCAAATCATTCCACCGGAATTTAACGCTTTTCTTCAAAAGGTCCGTGAGGGGACTGGCTATTGAAGCAAAACTTGGAATAAAACGTCGATACCACCCGCACATACCTAAGAAACTTCGTATTTTCTTTACACTAGAAGGACGAGGAAAATTACGTATGGCCTCAACTTTTTCAGGATCTGCCCGCAAGCACCCATTTCCTACCACAAAACCGAGATATCTAACCTCCCGCATACAAAATTTACTTTTTTCCACGTTGATGGTAAGTTTAGTACTGCGCAACAGAGATGCTACTGTTGTGAGCAGTTCTAAGTGTTCCTCAAACGTGGAAGAAGTAATTAGCAGGTCGTCGAGGTAGACAGAGACTCGGTCATGTAACTGGTGGGTATGACCTTGCACATCAACTTGCACATGGTCTGCGGAGCATTACATAAACCGAAAGGTAAAACGGTGAATTGATATAGTGGACGGCCCGGTACTGCAAATGTTGTTTTGTCTCTGGAAGTAGTGGGAAGGGGAATTTGCCAAAAGGCATCTTTTAAGTCGATAGCCGAAATATAATTAGTTTCTTGGAGTCGACTTAACAATCCGTCGATAAGAGGTAGCGGAAAAGCATCTGGAACGGTGACGGAATTCACCTTTCTTGCATCTAGACAAAGTCTCTGTTTACCATTAGGTTTTCTAACCAATGTAACTGGGGAGGACCACCCACTCTGACATGCGATCCAATTCTTCATATAGGGATTTCTGAACAGCTGGTGAAACAGCATAATATCGCTGTTTTATGGGTTTACTGGAACCCACATCAATCTCATGCTCAACTAAATCTGTTTTCCCGAGACTATGTTCATTAAACGAAGGATAGGCTTTGATTCCTGATTTTAAGCTTTTATCATTTTCTTCAGATAATTCGTGACTTTTAGTACATACAGGGGGCGGATTTGCTAGTGAATACAGCTCCTCAATCATCACTGGTGACAAACCAAACTTTTCCCAGAAATCAATTCCGAGGTAAAGTGGTTGTTTCAGATTTGGAACGATGTGCAAGCGCATCATTCGAGTCTTGCTGCCGTACTTAACGAGTACTCGGACGTGACCCAAGACTTCTTGCTCTTGCCCGTTGAAATTTGGGTTGGGATTGAATGGAAAGGAATACCAGCCTTATCCAGAAAACGCTCCTCCCCAGCACCTATAACGCTAACACTTGCTCCACTGTCTAGCAGACCTATAATTTGTTGCCCCTCAATAATAACATTGGCGTAAGGCCGACGATCGCCGTTGGTTTGCAAAATAGTTTCTGCAATGTTAGCCTTTAAATTTCTGCGCAGGCTGAAATATTTAACTGAACGATGCCTGACACCAGGGAAGCTTGAACGCTGGGAAAAATCATTCAAACCAGAATCCACCGACGAATCAGTAGAGGACTGGTATGAGGAATAGCAACTGCAACTGTCCGACAAAATTTCGGTAGCTTTTGAAGTCTCAGTGACGGTCTGCACTCCAATATCTTGAGAAAAATGGGTTGTTTTACAGGGTTCCACCTGAGAAGAATATGTCATGCTGGATAATTTAGGCAATTTGGTTTTAGATAATACAGGGAAAATGTTCTGTCCGGTCAGTTTAGAATTATTAATAGCTAAACTCCTCAACGGTTCCTCTCGGGCTCCGTATTTGAAGCCGCCTCGCAAGTATTTTGTTTGGGAAGTTCCCGCCACGATCTGACTCCGCATCCGGTTTCCCTGAGAACAAACTGTACACTTAGGCTTTATCACACACAGCCGAAGCAAAAAACTTTTCTATATGATGATCGACAGTCCTGATATACATGGCCTTCGACAGAACAGTTCCAACACTTTAGAACTCGAGGCTGTGATGGTACCGGGTTGGACCGGGGATCGCTCCTTCTTAAAACGGGAAGCTGCAATCTAGGCTGAAAAGCTTCGACGGCCTCTTCGGCTTTGGTGTTATTTGTATAATACAGACTATCAGAGTATAATTCATTGATTGCGCGACGGGAGACAACCTCTCGAGGGTTTCCTATGTCGGATCATAGTCGCTCGAACTTGGCACAAATGTCTCGTAAATCCAAAATATTGTTTACCGGGTGCATAAGCAATACTTCTTGCAGAGCGGGCTTCATATTTCGCCGTAAAATTTCTATAAGTTCCTTTTCAGGAATGGGATTTTCCATTTTGCAGATTAAGGTATGTACTGCCAGACGAAAATCATCCCAGGTAATTGTTTCATGAGGTAGGTCCTTAGGGCCTGTCCAAAGACTTGTGCCATTAGTGCCACCATTTTTCTGCGACATAACCTCGGGCAATATTTCACTGGAATTATCCACTTGGTTTGATAATATGGAACGACTGCCCATGGTATCTCGGAATGCTGTGTGGAGGGATTTCGGAATGGCTCCAGAAGAGGGCTTACTTGAGGTAGCTAAAACAGGAGAAATCATATTTCTATTTTCAATATTAAGGGCTCCTCCCACTGCACCTTCCCACTCGATCAACTGCGGCACATCCATAAGGGATATCAACTTTGCCAGATCAGTAGCTAGTTTCCTTGACTTATCACCAACAGACGGTGACTCAGATAAACGCTGAGCTCGCCGCAATAAATGGTAGGCTTGAGCTTCATAAACAGACCGAGAGGTTGCATCCTTAATTGGAGCAGAAACGAGATTTTCTCGTAAGGCATCCACACGACTGAGGATATGCATTAGTTCCGTTTTTGGATTTTTTGATGCATGACTTTTAGTCGGGGCTATATCGGGATTTAAAAGCTCGAGTTGGTAGACTTGAGCCAATTGACTTAAAACATTCGAGCTTGGGTATGGAATGCCACTCACTGAGCACTCCACCTCCAACTCTTCCTCAGTGAGAAAGGCAAAATCCATGACAAAAAAAAAAAAATGTTATAAACTATACTATCAACTGGTACTTGAATAAATATTGTACCCGACCAAACAAACACGACTGGACAATGCACCAGATGCGGGAGCTGGACTGAGCACCAAAATTTTCTAAGTATTCCTTAATAAAGCACAAACTTACTAAAAATTTAAGTTATTTGTTTAAATAAATGAAAAAAATATATATAGATAAGCAAATTTGAGTATGGTATAATATCAGGCTATTTAGTATAATATATTAAATTGTTATATAAAATAAATTCAAATTTTATAGAGAATTAGAAGGGTGAGGAAGAGAGAGAAAAACAAACAGCATCGACATGCAACGCAACACAACCCTTAACATCCATCTCTATATTAAAAAGAAACACGACGAAAAGTTAAACCTCACAAATAGTCGAGAACTCGGTGACTAACAGAATGCAAGCATGAGCCAATAGCAAAAATATCAGAAGAAGAAACACATCGTTAATACTAGCTCAACTTGAATCAGTCAGATGCAAACTGAAACTTAGTTTTCAAAACGTATGCAGACATGTGCACACAAAGTTTGCTATACCACCGAGCGGCCGAGCATAAAAAAAAAAAAAAAACAAAAACAAAATAAATTTGTACGTATTTGGTACTAATATATATATAATTAAAGGAGTGGTCAAGGATCCCATTCTGACTGAAGCTGACATGGCCAGTAGATATTATCAACAGAACGAGGATATGCTCGCCCAATAACAGACCAATATCAGAACAGTACCAAGTCAGACCGAAAATTTTTCAAATTAGGTGGGGCAAATCATTCACAAAGTCAACTCAACCAACAGGAACCTGAGCACTCATAAAAAAAAAAACCACAACGGAGCCCCTCCGGGCCGAAACGTCCAGTGACAGATGAAATAAACTAGGCGATTTAAGTTTGAAGAACTATTTGATCAACAATAACACAAACGACAAAAGTATGCTGGTAATAAGCCAGAAAAAGAGAAAAAGATACCAAAAATTGAGAAAAGAGAGAAAAAAAAATAGATAAACCGTTAATTTGGGCGCCATTTGTAACAATCGCAAGTCCTTCTTCAGCTAATCCATGAACCCAGGCGTCCACATACAAATATACCTCTTACCATATATGTATATATGAACTACTAAGTCCATAGATCGGCCACAAAGCACAACTTATGTTGCCAAAATTCATCCGCAGGGTTAATGTAGGGAGCGCACAGCTGTTTGCCCGCCAGCGATCAGCCGAGAGGGGAGGTTCTTGCTCCCTACACCCTTTGGATGCTCAAGTTAGCTGTGCATAATTTGAAAGAATTAACAGACAGACAGACGGACTAAGAAAACCGAATAATTGTATATAAGGACTGCGGACGGACAGACAGAAATGAAATTTGAAATTTTATAGAAGAAAAAAAAACTCCAGTTATTGAATCAAAAAAAAAATATATCACCATACATATATTCCTTTCACCTTAACTCAATTAACGCTCCGGCCGGATGTATTATCCGTCTGAATAATATAAAAAAAATAAAATGCTAGAGAAAGATAGAGATGGATAGGAGCTCCTGGTGTCGATGGAGCTCTATACCTTGATCTAATCGGGCCCAACGCCCCCAACCACCCTGGCTAAGTGGATCAAAGCCACCGTACTACTTAGCCCCATTTTAATAATAGATTCTACGAATCCATTCTATAACAAAATCACTGCCGTCACATGTCCACACCTCAATCCCCAACTCCCCTCCTCATCCATAGCCAACTTTCCCTAAAACATCATTACCGCCAAGACACAAAAAAAAATTTAATTTAGAGGAGCATCTTTAGTTTATGTAAATTGAACAATAATCTCATACCTGGTGTACCATGTACATTCTTCAATATTTCTGCACAGGTTCCTTTATCTGTTCGTAAAAACCTTTTTTTTTTCTTTTATTAAATTCAAATATACAACGATAACTTTTATTAATTTATTAGTGATAACTAAAACCTTTTATAGATAGTTTTCCTTTTAAATCTAGGAAATTTTACAGAAACTCTTTTAATGAGAATTTTGTTAATCAAATTCAAATATATTAGAAACTTTTAATAGTTTTATTAGCGACAACTAAAACTTTTTATAGATAGTTTTCCTTTTAATCTAGGAAATTTTACACAAACTATTTAGTGAGGAACTTTTTAATCCAATTCAAATATATATCAATAACTTTTAGTGATTTTATTAGCGATAACTAAAACTTTTTATAGATAGTTTTCCTTTTAATCTAGGAAATTTTACACAAAACTTTTAATGAGAATTTTGTTAATCAAATTCAAATATATTATAAACTTTTAATAGTTTTATTAGCGATAACTAAAACTTTTTATAGGTAGTTTTCCTTTTAATCTAGGAAGTTTTACACAAAACTTTTAATGAGAATTTTGTTAATCAAATTCAAATATATCGGAAACTTTTAATAGTTTTATTAGCGATAACTAAAACTTTTTATAGATAGTTTTCCTTTTAATCTAGGAAATTTTACACAAAACTTATAATGAGAATTTTGTTAATCAAATTCAAATATATCGGAAACTTTTAATAGTTTTATTAGCGATAACTAAAACTTTTTATAGATAGTTTTCCTTTTAATATAGGAAATTTTACACAAACTATTTATTGAGGAACTTTTTAATCCAATTCAAATATATATCAATAACTTTTAGTGATTTTATTAGCGATAACTAAAGAAACTTTTTATAGATAGTTTTCCGTTTAATCTAGGAAATTTTACTCAAAACTTTTAATGAGAATTTTGTTAATCAAATTCAAATATATCGGAAACTTTTAATAGTTTTATTAGCGATAACTAAAACTTTTTATAGATAGTTTTCCTTTTAATCTAGGAAATTTTACACAAAACTTTTAATGAGAATTTTGTTAATCAAATTCAAATATATCGGAAACTTTTAATAGTTTTATTAGCGATAACTAAAACTTTTTATAGATAGTTTTCGTTTTAATATAGGAAATTTTACACAAACTATTTATTGAGGAACTTTTTAATCCAATTCAAATATATATCAATAACTTTTAGTGATTTTATTAGCGATAACTAAAGAAACTTTTTATAGATAGTTTCCCTTTTAATCTAGGAAATTTTACACAAAACTTTTAATGAGAATTTTGTTAATCAAATTCAAATATATTGGAAACTTTTAATAGTTTTATTAGCGACAACTAAAACTTTTAATAGATAGTTTTCCTTTTAATCTAGGAAATTTTACACAAACTATTTAGTGAGGAACTTTTTAATCCAATTCAAATATATATCAATAACTTTTAGTGATTTTATTAGCGATAACTAAAAAACTTTTCCAAAAAAATTTTCAACCATTTATCCTCTTAACTTCTCCCGATCATCATCCAAAACTCACTGCCGTCACATGTCCTCCTCAAAACAAAATTTCTTCTTTTTTAACAAAAACAAACGTTCTGTCCAACCCCCACTCTTCATTTTCTTTTTTTTTTTCAACCGCAACCAATCGCCGCTAGCGTCTAGTTTTCTTCGAAAATTTTTAATAGCTCCCTTCTCGCCCTATCCATCGGGTCATGATGGCATGGAAATTTATCATTTTTATTCAAAATCACGTTGCCTTTTTAGGGCATGAAATTGAATCTCATCAAAAATGTTCGATTAAAAAAAAATTTTTTTTCGGTTGGTGAGCGCGTTGTAATTTTTAGGCACAAACCTAAAATTCGAATTAATAGCTTCTCCCATGGACTCTTTTGCAATAGTCAAGAGGGGAACAAAATTAGTTCTTATGCTGATTCAGCCAAGTGAAAGAGATTGAAGTAGCGAAGTTGCAATTCGCTACAATACACACATATACAAATTGTTTAATTGTTAATTAATTCTCACCAAAATACGTTTAATGCAGCACACATTTTTCTTTTACCTGTAAACATATATATGTATATATATATGTATATTGCCTTTTTGTTTATTTTTTTAAATGAATATACATGGAAGAGACCTTTAGCTAAAAGAAGCGATCTATCAATAATTTGGGATTAGCAATTATTGCTATTCCTAAATTTTTTCTTCAAATGTGCGTGTTTACGGAAATTAATACCAAAATTCACTTGTTTATAGAAAGTTCATCCACACATTTTCTGATTATATACATATATTTACATTCGATGCCATTTACATATAATTATATATGAATATATAAATATGTATGTGTATGAAAAGAGAAAAAAAATTTCATCCATTCCCTTCAATTTTTGATTAATTTAAAGAAACGTTAAATTCAACACATATAAATTGAAATCTGCTCCTCCTAGAAGCGACCTCTGCTTCAAGACTTCTCGAGCTTGCTGGTCAGAGGACTTCGACAAAAATCAATATTCGATCCCCTGCGGTAGGACTTCGTGAGCCTATGTGTTACGCCCTCGAAAGTATTTGTGTGGTGCTGGGTTCCCTTGTAATTTCGAAACATTCGGTCAAAGTGTTGATTCTGCTGTGCTTTTTTAATTTCAGAACAAAATTCTTATGATGCGGAATTAACCACTATGCTGTATTGTCCAGACCGAACCTGAGGAAAAACAAAAACAAAGTAGAACCATACGGGACTTATTCAAGGGGATCACACCTATCTCTACAGAGGCTCTTTCGTCATCGATCTCACATGAACAAGTGTCCACATTTTGTTCGAGTTTTGGGATTTCTTGTTACATTAGAAAATTTTCTTCTTGAATTAAAATATTACTAAAATAGCTTCAGTATTTATCGCAAGGTTCTAATTAAGACATAACTCGAATTATTTAAAATTTATTATTATTACTGATTAAGCAAATAAGTTGCAAAGAAATGAATTTTTAAGCGCAGTCATATTGTAATCGCAGAGCCACCTAGCCACTCGTAAGTCAAAAATTAAGTCTAAAGCTCAAACCGTGAACTATGAGAACCTCCTGTCCTCGCAGCGGAAATAGAGAAAACAAAACGACTAAAGAAATGATTATAAGGTACGTGCTCCCGCCTCCTAAATACCTTGACCACTGGACACACAATATAAAATAGTAACAATACTTCCTCGAACTGTTGATTGTATTAACGACACAGAAAATAAAATTCGAACGTAGAACTTAATCGTTAGCCAAGTACACGATCGACGTCATATATCTTTCAATAGATATTAGCGCCGAAAGTAATAAAGTGGTTTCGACCACGAAACAAGCTGCTGGATTGCTGACTGGCGGAATGGTGAAATGCGCTGCTGGATTGCTGACTGGCGGAATGGTGAAATGCCGAGTCTGGCAATCATCTTCTTGTCGGTGCTCTCCCTGAAAAGCAGAGGCTTTTTTGTAAAGTGTGGTAAAAGAAGGAAAATTAAAAGAAGAAATTTAAATTTTAAATAGTGGAGATCTGAAGAGTGTGGCTAACGAAAGAAAAAAAATAGAAAAGGGATTTTAGCTAAAATTGCACAGGAGGATAGGCAGTGGAAAAAATTAAGGAAAAGGAGTCCGGACACGATTGAATCCGGGGTTGTTAAATTACTAGATCACGAGGAGTTGAGGTCTCGATACAGAGCTAAGTATTGCATTATTTTATTTTGGGTAAATTTTCGTAATTTCTCGGCGATAATTTTTTTTTAAAGAAAAGAGAAAATTGGCTGGTTGGTGACGGCGAATAATTTCGTGTGGTATTTCACAGGAACATCAGGCGGTAGAGTTTTTTTGTTATTTGGTCACAGCATCAAATAAGTCACATGGTGAATTTTTATGTGCTCATACATATATATTTGTTGGCAGTGCTATATTGTGATTTTTTTTAATTTTAAATACAGTAATTTCTTGATTAGAAGTAACGGGTCTTTGATGTAACAGGTTTCGTGATCTCACCTTCCTAGCGAAAAAGATCACGTGGCGCCCTAACTACACCTACAATCTGTAATCCCCACGCCCTTCTACTGAGCCAGCAGTTGCGATCCTCTGGGAGCGTTACATATGGATCAGGAGAAAGATATTGATTGGAAGAGCTACCAATTAAAAATTTAAAAAAGTTACTTTTCCTCTTTATTGCATAAATTTTTCATTTAAAAATCATTGATAACAAATATAAATCATTTTTGTGTTGTGATAGAACATTTTTTGTTCTCTCTCATACAAATTTAATTCTCCCGCAAAAATAAAATTATTAACAGAAATATCTAAAATAAATAAATAATAATTGTTTTTATATACATCAGAACTCTTAGCATTCCTTTTATTAGAAATCGAAAATTTCAAAACACCAACAAATCCAACAAATTATCATCCTCCCCATTACTGTAATTTACGCACTTCCTACAATTTATAAACTTTTTCCACTAAAACAAAACTAATTACACATTACAAACTGATTCGCAATTTGTTACTGTTTGGAAATTTGACAATTAATTTTCACATTTGTCACATCTTCTATAAGCCCATTCCCAAATTCACCCCAAATCGAAGCTCGAGACGGACATTCCTAATTTTAAAAAACTCTACATTATACTTGTACTAATTTTTTCATCTGTTACTTCAAATAACTACAATGACTAAGAAACCGTTTCTTTCGATGAGCTATACTCGTCTCAAGTATAAAAACAAGGAAATTAGGCTAATACTAGCGGCTTATCACCAAGCCGGTAAAGTGAAGCGTACCAATACCTTTGTTAAAGGTAAATTACAACAACTCGAAGAAATATGGAGCGCCTTCTAGAAAACAGAAGAACAAATACTTCAGCATAAAGACTTCACGACCGATCACGATTATTTCAAAGAATCGTGCTCAGACAAAACTGAGGACTGGTACAGGTTGACGAAAGCAACACTTTCCGAAAGATTGAAATCAATCTCAGAAAGTGTTACAGCTCAGCAAAAACCTTTTCATATTCCATCACCCAGAGCTTCGTGGAGAATTCAATTCAACACACAAGTTACAGAAGCTAATAAGGAATCAGATGGTCCACAAAATGAAAGTATTTCCAGAAGTCTAAATGCTAAAATTAAATCAATTACTCGAGTGATACAGTCATTATACCCAGATATCCTACCTACAGCAAGCAGAACATATTTTGAACAAAAACTAAATATTCTGAATAAACATTTGGCAGAAATCGAGGAGCTCAACAACACATTCCAAACACAATCTACGTCACAAGATTTAGAAAACAAATATTTCTCCGAAGATGTTTTCTATAAAACAGCTGCAGAATATTTGAAGCAGAATACGAAGAAGCTGTAATTGCAATACAAGAACAGCTAGATACCCGCTTCCTTAATTACCAACATGACACCAGAAATAACTCATCACACTACATAATGAAAGAACAGAAATTAAAAGTTCACATATTTCCCTATCAGAAATTAAATCGTTAATACCTAATTTTAACGGTGATCCAAAAGACCTCCACAAATTCGTGTCATGTTGTGATGATATTAATAGACTCCACCCCAATACTGACCCAACAACCCTGTTTTCAATAATTAAAAGTAAGCTATTTGGAGATGCCTACAATGTACTTAAGTACAATGATACAAGCAGGTGGTCAGATTTGAAGCAAATACTTCTCGAAACATTCGAAGAAAAAATCGAAAAATCTGCACTCCAATCCAAACTCGCAAACACAAGACAAAGAAGAGGAGAACCTGTCAAAGAGTTTCTGCAACGAATAAATATGACACATGCACAATTGAATGAAGCCACGCATTCATATACAACAGATAAATTACTGTTAAATTCCCTAATAAAGGATAACGAAAAGCAAGCCCTAGCCAAACTCCACGAAAATAGATCATTAAAGCCAAAAATGACATAAATTGGCAATGCTTATTGCGCCTGGAGTCAAAGGCAACAAAAATCGCAACGAATTCTTTCAGCAAAAATGCAAAACTCCTTCTGCTACAAATGCAGAACCCAGGGCCATTTAGCTCCAAAATGTCCACAAAACAGTCGTACAAAGCCAATCCCAAATAACAATTTTTCTAATGCCCTAAACAAAAGCAATCCTCCTAAACTGGCTAGCACCTTAAACAACTCCACCTCTACATGCAGGTATTGTCGTAAATTAGGACATACCCTGGACGTATGCAGAAGAAATGCAGAGAAAATACCAATCCGGTTGATCCAAACTTCAGAAAGCGAACAGAAAGTTCCAATAAAACTACAATTCCCCAAAAAGAGGTCAGCCTCAACCAGGTTCCAAATCTTAATTTTAGAAAAAATTCCCCTTCCTCGACAATACAACCTCAAAATGAACCAAGATCAAATAAAGATCACGTACAAAATCCGAGAATATTTTTAACACACTCGGAAAACAAATCAAGGCGAGAGGAATTAGTCGGCAGCCCCTCGCATATTCAAACAAAGCCGACATACATACCAACCCAAATTAGATAATGCACATTTATTAAAAGATCACATAACGCTGAAAATTCCAATTATTATCAACCCCAACTCCATTACTATCTCTCTATCTACCAATGTGTGCTTAATAAAGAAACAAAGTTCCTCGTAGACACAGGAGCAGAAATTAGTCTCATAAAGTTCAATACACTGAAAGCAGGTAGCACTTACTATAAAGATGCAATCTGCAAGATAAATACTTTATTTACGGAATCTAAAACTACAGAAGGATTAATATTGGTAAAATTGGCAATTATATCAAGCGAAGAATTTGTAATAGACCATCCCTTCCAAATAGTAGGAGAAAACTCAACCTTGGCATATGACGGCCTAATTGGCCACGACTTCTTGTCCCGATACAACGCTTGTATCAATTATAGAAACAAGTACATTTCCTTAGAGGTGAAGCCATGTCATTCATCCTATCCCATAGAGCAATATCGCTCAGATTACAAATACAAATACATATTTCAGATATGATATCCCGGACGAGAAGTCTCTAACAAACAACCTTCTGTATGCAAAAAAGAACTTGTTAACTAATAAAAACAATGAAAATATTAACAAGAATAAATCGCACGTTACACAACAGGCAAGAAACACAAAACAGAAAGACTTTCCTAAACAAAAACTTCCACAAAAAACAGAATACACTCTAGAATCCAATAAAAACAAAGGTACATTGAATAACAATTCCCGCTCGCTTCAAATACATAATTCAAATTCCAACTTCCTCAACTACGGAATCGGTATATTTTAAAAAGAGATAAAGCCAGGGTTGTTCATAGGTAATACCATAGTCAACCCATCACAAGGAATGGCAAAAGTCCTAGTTCTCAACACGAATGAACAGGACGTCGAACTGGCAATTCATGACATGAATCCAGAATGCCATGACCTTAATGACTTCGATTGCATCTCTACGGATTCCAACAGAGACCCAATTAGGGGCAGAATAAAAAAACTGCACACCCTGATTAAATTGGATCACTGCAATTTGGAAGAAGCCGAGAGTATTCGGAAAATTTGTAAGGATTTCAACGATCTCTTCTACTTAGAAGGGGATTTCTTAACATTTACAAATGCAGCCGAGCACAAAATCGAAACAGTCCCAAATAAACCTCACATATACACTAAACCGTACAGACTTCCAGAAACAAGCCGAAATGAAATTATTCGGCAAATAAATGAAATGTTGGATTCGGAGATAATAAGCCCTTCAAATAGTCCGTGAAATTCTCCCCTACTTCTAGTTCCCAAAAAGCCGGATGAGCATGGGAACCAAAATTGGCGAGTCGTTGTAGATTACCTAATATTACAGACACAACGCTAGACCTCGCCAGCGGATTCCACCAAATTCGCATGGACGGAAAGGATAGAGCAAAAACTGCGTTTAGCACTCCTTATGGTCATTACGAGTTTAACCGTATGCCATTTGGACTAAAAGGTGCACCGGCAACCTTCCAACGTGCCATGAATAATGTCCTTTCCGGACTCCAAGGCATTTACTGTTTCGTATACATGGACGATATTGTAGTCCATGGATACAATCTTAAAGACCATAATATTAGGCTCGCAAATGTATTTAGTCGCCTTCGGAATTTCAATTTAAAATTACAACCCGACAAGTGCCAATTCTTAAGAAAAGAAATAATGTATCTAGGGCACATCATTACGGAAAATGGAGTCAAGCCAGATCCGGCAAAAATTAAATCAGTTCAATCTTACCCTAGACCCAAGAAGGAAAAGGATATCAAAGCCTTCCTTGGTTTCGTCGGCTATTATCGCCGCTTTATTCCCAATTTTTCTAAAATTGCGAAACCAATTACTAACCTTCTGAAAAAGGACACACCTTTCAAGTTCGACGCGATTTGCGATGAAGCATTTTGCGAATTACGAAATAAATTAATTTCAGCAACAATTCTATCTTCTCCTGATTTCGACAAAGAATTTTTTGTCACCTCCGATGCCAGCGACTACGCCATCGGAGCAGTTCTTTCCCAAGTAAATGATCAAGAGGATCATCCAATCGCCTATGTGAGTCGAGTTCTCAATGGTGCAGAGACTCGTTACTCAACAAGCGAAAAAGAGCTTTTGGTAATTGTTTTCGCAGGTGAGCAATTCAGGCCATACGTTTACGGTAGACAGTTTACCATCATAACTGACCATAAACCATTAGTATGGCTAATGAATCTAAAGGATCATTCCTCAAGGCTAATGAGATGGAGAATACGTCTTGAGGAATATGACTATAAAATAGTCCATAAACCTGGAAAGCTCAACACAAATGCAGACGCTCTCAGTAGAGCTATCTCAGAAAATTCCGTAAAATCAACGGAACCTAACACCTATGTAAATGTGGTAACCAGGAATCAAGCCAAAGCTCAGGCGAATCTAGATACACCAAATCCAAATATTACTACTCCAAATCCAGATTTATCAGTAGTAAACAGTTCCTCAGTGATAATAACTGAGACCAATTTCCCATTACTTTTAACTAAAAATTCTAACCCCAAAATTTTCATCTTGCCCATGCAAGATACAGAACTTGAAAGAGTTTTAAAATCTAAACTAAAACTTTCAGACAAACCACCTCTACTTGAAAACGAACTGAACTTCTTTAAGAAGAAAGACTCCACAGTAATTATTTCAAAAGTCAATCTACCGTGCCCATCTCAAAGAGATAGATTAGACATTGAAAAGATTTTAACTGAGATCTGCTCATATACAGAAGCAAATCAATTAAGTCAAATAAATATCTCCTTCCCAGTATTAGACAAACAAAATTTATCAACTGTTAAAAACATTTTTACCAAGGTCTTCGTTAACCAACAAATAAATATCAAACTTCATCAAGATTCCATAAAGTATTTATCCAACAGCAGTGATATTGAACAAGTTCTGAAAGATTTCCATTCTCTACCAACGGGAGGCCATCAAGGTGTCTCCCGTACAATCAAAAGAATTAAAAAGCAATTCTACATATTGGTCTGGCATGTCGGACGATGTTGTAAAATATGTAAGGAAATGTAAACTTTGTCAAATAAACAAAGTATCCAGAAATCCTAAGATTTCTCTAAAATCTCGAGCATAAGCTCAAAACCTTTTCAAAGAGTGTACCTAGATGTTGTAGGACCTCTCCCAATTTCCCATTCTGGAAATAAATACATCCTTACATTTCAAGACGATCTTTCCAAGTTCTCTGAGGTTATTCCCATAGTAAACACTGAATCTAAGACATTAGCGGAAGCCTTCACGACAACAATAGTTTGTCGACATGACATTCCAGAAAGTATCCTAACAGATCAGGGATCTAACCTCATAGGTGGCATGTTCGCTTAGGTATCTAAACTGCTAAAGATCAAAAGGCTCAAATTACTCCATATCACCCTCAAACAAATGGTGCATTGGAGAGAAGTCATAGAACTTTAGCAGAATACCTCAGATCTTATGTAGCGAAAGATCCTCAAGCCTGGGATACATGGATTCCATATGCCATGTTTGTCTACAATACCACACCTCATTCGAGTACAAATTATACTCCTCGCGAACTCCTCTACGGATTCCCAGCCGAAATCCCAAACAATCTAAAATCATCTCCGACCGTTTGCTATAATAACGATAATTATGCAAACGAGTTAAAAGCACGTCTACAACACAGCTATAAAATTGCGAAAGACATAGCCATGGCGAACAAAGAGAAATCGAAACTCCAGTACGATAAAAATTCTACCCCGAAAACCTTCAATATTGGGGACAAAGTCTTGTTAAAAAGCAGAGTGAGAGATAACAAATTCTCACCACTCTGGACAGGGCCATATGTGATTGTAGAAATCAATTCTCCTGAGAACTCCACGGTGAAAATAAATAATAGAAATAAAAGAGTCCATAACAATGACTTAAAACTTTTCGCGGACTAATATAAAATTTCATCTACTACAAATCATCGCAAATGAATAAAACAATGTCATCTTCCAGGTCCTCACAATGATGCAAACGGCATTTTTCCTAATCTGCATCCCATTCATCTCAGGCTCGGGGATAGAAATAAATCAAATAAATGCCAGCGCAGGCATTTATTTCGAGGAAATCGGCAGAGCCAATTTCTACACAAACGAATGGAAAATCGTAACCTACTACAATTTAGAAAACTTCAAATCTGAGTTCAGGAATATCAAATTCATCACGCAACAAATTACAGCTACTTGCCCGAAACTGGACGGAAATTCAGCAATGGCGCATACGTGTAACGGTGCGTTACTACAGATAAACCTCATTATAGCAAATATAGAATACAAAAATATGCTCCTACTAACTCAAAGTAGGAAACAAAGAGCTTTATTCAATGCTATAGGCTCCATTTCCAAAGCTCTTTTTGGCACACTAGGTGAAGATGATGCCAAATTGTATGATGAACAAATTCACAACCTCACTGTAAACCAAAACTGCCTCCTCTCCGTTATGAAAAGCCAGACCGCGATAATCGAAGCAACAGCTCAAATATTCAATAAAATTAAGGCCGCAATTGAAAAGGAATTCCTCAATATGTGTTGTGAATATAAATCTTGATGCTGATCAATTGATGTTATCATAGAACGAAACAACTAATTGATCAGCATTTCCTTATTGAGTCATTGTTTTGCGAGATACTAAGTAAGACCTTGCACAATAAATACAATGCATCCAGGTCTTGCTTAAGTGTGCCAACGGTAGCCCCATTAAAAGTTGCAGTGTATCGCATTTCATAACAAACTGGAAATTATTTGGTTTGTTATGAAAGCGCCTATGCTAAACATCAAGTGGCTACCTGCTTAAAAATGTTCTAATATGACGCAACATAGCAATGGCCCAGATATGGAACGAATGAGTGAGGTGACATTGTGACTGGCCGGAGAAAGCTCTGTGAGTTCTTTCTAATATTGCTAAGAGTCAAGTTACGAAGACTCTCGTTCGTGCGGCTTTAGGTGAAAAATTCGCGATCGAAGGAAGAAGTTTTTTTTTAAATAAACATTTTTTAAATTAAAGAAAAGTTTTTTATGTGGTGAACTTCCCTAACCGAACGAAATACAACATATGCATAAAAAACGAATTTCAATACAAACATCTACATCACTAATGAAAAATAGAACCCTGGATAATAAAATATCCATTGAAATAGAATCATTAATCTCCCTTGTTTCACTAATAGCATTCAGATATCAAAATACACAGTCAGAATTAATTGATCTTTTAACCGATTCCAAACATGGAAAATTTCACCCTACACTTATATCGCCTAACAAAATTGAAGAGATTTTATTAAAGATTAGACAAGAATTACCAAATTCTATGATACTACCCATAAATCCCAGAGACAATTTATTTTCACAAATCTACAAATTAAGCACAATATCTGCAAATATTTTTAACAACAAAATAATTATAGAACTTAGAATCCCGCTTCCTTTTAAAGAACCCTAGCAAATTTTCAAAGCAATGCCATTACCGACAATCCTAAACGGCCCAAGCAGCAATTCGGCGTTATAAAACCGTGACAAAACCGTTTATCAACTCTCGTTGTCAAAACTGGGAAGTTTCAAATTAGTCACGGTAACTTCGCGGACACGGCATCTACCCGTTGTGGCAACTATCAGTGCTACGACACTTTGCTACCATCGTAACAAAACGTCGTTCTGACAACGTTATATGTTTATGTTTTGTGACCGTTGCTAATAGGAGAATAAATAACTTCAAGTAGCAAATTTGTAACCGCCAAATTACGGTATAAATGTAACTTCCGGTAGTAAATAAACCGTTGCATAATGGTAATTATGAAATGAATCGGTGTAGTATAACTTTATTTTTGAAGCTTTTCTCTATTAATTTTTATATAGGCAAAAGTTTCGATATTAATGATGAATAATTCACCCGAATGTTACATATGCAAAATCTATGTAGTTTTATTTAATTTGCAGTTTGAGTACATAATTCATAGTCCCAACCAAACGCCACTAGCATTGAGCGTTATCAGAATCGCTTTGCTGAAAATAAATCAAAATCTCATTACAGGATAATATATTAAAAAAAAATTTATGATAACAAAAATTTTATTTCAGATATAAAAACATAAGTACCTAACTCTATTTCTTACAGGTTTTATATAAATTCGTTCATAAATATGTATATGAATATGTACATACAGGGTGTCCCGTATGTGGTCTGGCACCCGAAGGCTACGGATAGGTCATGCTTAGACAAACAAAAAATTTTATTGGTGGGGGAGGGGAAATCGTAACGGTTACCGAGATATCGGGACTTTAAGATCTTTTGGTATGTTTTTATAGATCACCCTGTAACTTCTGAACGTTATACCCTATGATGATGATTTAAACTTTGATAGATAGATAATCGTTGGACCTTTCCAATGGTCTATACATTTTTTCTTCACCCTTTAAGTTTTGAAGTTATGGTTCAACAAAGCTAAAATTTCGGAATTTTTACTCGTTGTTTAACTACTATTTTTATCAAAAAAGACGTCATTAATATCAATTTTTCATATTCAATTTAAAAAGCCCAAGAGCTTAGCTTTAAAATGACCTACCACACTCTATACCGAAAATGTAGCCCTTTCTGCGTGTTCTGCACTTTTTCTTAAGCATTTCCAGCGAAAATGGCTGAAAAAGGTCATTTCCAAAAGATAATTGCCTACTTTCTGGCGATTATTGAACTTTCAATGAGTATTTTGTTTCCAGTTTTAAGCATTCGTTAAGCTCATATTCACGCGATTTTATTGCATGTAAAAACTAGACTGGTAAAGGAAACGTTATTTTTGCTGATGATCCTTCAAATTTATTTTTTTAACTCTTTGTGCAGCTATAAAAGTTTATAATATTTCCTTATCAATGGCACATAACATTTACGGCAACAGTATAGGAAGGTACTGCAAAATTGTATAGGAAAGAAGACTTCAGCGCTTTCTACTAAATAGGAATACTAATATTATATTGTTTTAACTTACCGATGTTTACACTGATGTTCGCACAAAACTTCCAACAAATCACACTATGACACTTTTTTAACATCCAAACACCATGAACTGCTCAGGCAAACTGAGAACTCAACTAATTTTAGGGTCCGGGCGCAACGTCTAAGTTACTCTTCAGTAATATTGTTACCAGATGATAACCAAAGTGTTAATCAGGTTTTAAAATGGTTACAAAGAAACTTATTTTGTCAAAATCGGGAGCAATACAACTTGAAAGCAATTCACAGTTAACGTGTTCTTTTGTTTGCTTTGCAACTGAAATGCAGCACTTTGGTTATGTAACTTATGAGGAATTTCGCAACGTATCCCAAACTCTTAAGTTGTTGGGGGGTTTCAAAAGAACTTACTGATGATGCAAAACACGTATGTGTAAAAAAGCACCGATTCACAACCGAGGTTACAAACGAACCGCGGTAATATTGAAATATCGGTTGTAAATTGCTGCTTGGGGGTTCATTCATATATATTGAACCAGTAAAGGAATATATATTAATTGATTACAATCGCGATCATTACATCGAATTAACACTACAGGAAGTCCACAATTGCGCAACGTTTGACCATACACTCTTTTATTGTAAAATTTCATCACCCATCTTAAATACAAACAATAGAGTAAACCAATGTGAAATCCATCTAATAAAAAAGGAACCTATTACATCAAAATGTAAAATTTTGACTTTAAAACAGAACTACTATATGACACAATTATCGCAGCAAAATGCATGGCTTTTCTCCCTTAAAAGACCCTTCCATATAGATATCGTTTGTGAAGATTCAATCAGTTCCGAAACCCTGCAGGGAACAGGGACAATAATTATCTACCCAGGTTGTTATGTCCGCAGCAAAGAATTCATCTTGCATGGGCATAACGTAAAAATATCAAGATTTAATTTCCATTTCATACCAACCACAAACATTTCAAACATAATCGGAAATATGACGTTTCCTTCTACGAAAACGCACATAGGAGCAGATCCCATTAAAATTGCAAACAACATGGACCTAGAGCAACTACTACAATCCATCGACCATAAAAAAAAACAGGAATCAATTCCTCTAAATTCTATAAACAATCACCACATTCACCACTATGCTCATCATATTTCACATTAGCATTACTGATGACTATCCTATTTATCTACATGTACATGAAATACAAATCAAAAACCGGCATAGGTAAGAATATACTCTGGAACCGGAACATATACTTTCAGATGTGCCCACTGCGGCACCAAGAAGGTCTAACTTCATCATAACCCCTGCTCCCAACAGAAGAACTGCAGATAGTTCCCCCAACTAATTCTAACATATTTAAATATATAAAAACATATGTTAGCATATACATATCCTGTGCACGCGTGTCTCCAGTCGAAAGTAAAAAGTACCAAAACTATAACAACAAATAACAGACGCAATAACCTTTTCCATCCCTTAAGTCCTTAACACCTGCCCCTCCAAAAGATCAAATGAGAAAAAAAAAATTTAAAGGAGCAATACAATTTTTTTTTTGTTCTTTAAGAAAAATAGTCCTTTTTGTCAATGTTCTTTCACTCCCACAAGAAAACAGTCTAAGAGACAAATAATACCCACACATTCCATTGCATATGCACTGTGATATTTTAATTAGAACCCGCTGTGATTTATGAGCACATGATTTATTAAATTAATTCTTACAAATGAAGTTAAGCTTATGACTGTGTGTATCTCACTGACTTGCTTTCAGTGGGAGAGATCTAGAATAAACTATTAATACTGTGGAGATCAAAGTTCTACATCCGGTTAAGGTCTAGAGTTAGTATTATACCTATGGTTACATTTGGTTCTAATCGAGACTATAATATTTAAGCTTCGGTTACATAATATCTTACATGCACTTATGTACGTGTGTAATTGCATGTAAGGGAAAATGTAAATATGCAAAAATGATAAAGGATAAAGAAATATATGTACCTATACATAGTATAATAAATAAAATGAAAATATTTTTTTTTTTTAAATATAGCTTAGAAATAAGTATAATTACGAAATTATAAAATCTATCTAATATGGTATAGCACCACCCTTTTTTTTAATAAATTAATTAATAAGTAGCAATTACAAATATTAATCTACGAAATACAAATCAAAGTAAATAAATAAATAGGCAAAAAATGGTAAAAATAGTAATTACAAAAAAAAAAAAAACACACCAAAAAATGTAAATAGATTACGGATTTTTAAACCCATACCATAGAATACAAATAACTTCAACCAATGTCACGAATATAAATATAAAACACCCCTTCCTGCAAATTCTACCATTTCACTATCAAAATTCACTACTGAATTATTTTCCTCTCCCCTACCAATCCACCCCCTACCTTTCTCCTTTGCTATTTCCCTCAAATACCACACAAAAAAACATAACAGCTACCGAACAGAAAAAAAATAATAAACAACAACGAAAAGAAACAAAAAAATAAACAACAACGAAAAGAAACAAAAAAATAAACATCAAATCACTGAATTCATAAAAATGGCATATTTATTGAAAACACATTAATGAAATAAGAAAAAATTACAAAAAATATATATGATAAAATATAAAAAAAAATTCGTCAGCCTAATTATCGGGCGTCTCGGGAATAGCCACCATACACGGGGCTACAACGAAAGATTCCCCGATGAGAACAGCTGTACCACCTGTAAATAAAAAAAAGGGATTACTCATTTAATTTTGTCTTCCTTAAATAAAACAAAACTTACCAAGAAAAGTTACCCCCATGCCAAAATCAGGCCGCAGAACAAAATCCAGGGCATATTGCCGATCGGCAACGACCTCGCCTGCCCACAAAGGGTATCTAGGGCATCAATCTGCGTGCCACATAAGGCGCAAAGGCCCCTCCCAGTAGCGATAAGCCACAAGCACAACAATGCCAGTCACCCTAATAGAATAGGGTGCTGGCGAGCGGTAAATAAATTGCCCGACTTCCTTTAAAACAATCATGATCGCAACTGACCAAAATATATTTAAATAGAAACCAGTCACAAAGAAGGAACCCTAGAGCATTACAAATTCGTACAAATTAATTATGCAGACACTGCATAAATATACTAAACAAAAACATCGCACTTATCCCAAGCCATGCCGGACTACGCCAACGTAATCATAACGCCACGACGGCTTCCATACAAAGACCAGATCAAAAAAAAAAAATTCATGCAAATGCTTATCAGCTAGCCAGCTAGCTGCTTAATAATGACGCTATCAAAACAACTTCAAAAAATTGCACGACTACCTCTCCCATTTCCTTCTCTTCCATTTACTGTTTTTTTTAACACTAATTGAATATGAAAATGTATATAAAATAAATAGATAGCTACAACAAATACCAATAGACAAATATGCATCATATATAATATACAGGGTGTTCCGTAAATGTCTTTAATCCTTTAAGTGGATGAAAGTAGAGGTCATTTGGGTTAAAAAAGTCTAGATACTTTTATATCGAACTCCGCTTGGTTTTCGAGTAAATCGATAATATCGATTTTCGAGATTTTGCATACCTTTTAAGAGTAATTTCATTATAAGTTCTATTGTAGGTAATGGATTGTGACGTTCAAACCTTTATTTAAAAGAACACATATTGGCCTTTCTAAGTATGTAAAATAAGTTATAATTATGCCTTCAATCATTTAAAAAAAAACAGTTTTCTCTAGAATTTTTTATTTCACCAAAAATGTTTGTCGCGCTTCAGTGCACATTTATTCGAAATATCACCATTCCACGAACTTGGCAAAACTATGAAAAAATTTGCGCATTATGTCCCCTTTCCAAAATGATCTCCCTAAGTGCTATCAACTATAACAATCAAAAGTTATAAGCAAACAATTGGAAGATGTGCCCATCGAGGTAATCTTCAGTTTTTTCGTAGGATTCTATCTCCTCCTACAGTTTTTAACCTACGACAACCATTTATATGTCATTGTACGGGAATCTGAACTGGCTATTAGAAAGGGTACTTTTCGATTTCGAATTTCGAAAATGGAGGGGGTAATTTAGAAAAAACACTTTTTTCCCAAACGTGATATTTACGTAGATTTCGTTACTCCGCATCTTCATTTTTGCGGGAGGGGCAAGCACTGGGAGGGCCGGGAGTTCAAAGTTTCAACTTTAAGCGGCTATATTTTCTCAACGAAGCATTGTTCTAGCAAGTAAGTCCTAAATTCGTAAATGGAAAAGACTTTTTTGGTGGTTTTTATTCAAATGTAGCCGCTTAAAGTTGAAACTTTGAACTCTCGCCCCTCCCAGAGCTTGCCCCTCCCGCAAAAATGAAGATGCGGAATATCGAAATCTACGTAAATATCAAGTTTGGTAAAAAAGTGTTTTTTCTAAATTACCCCCTCCATTTTCGAAATTCGAAATCGAAAAGTACCCTTTCTAATAGCCAGTTCAGATTCCCGTACAATGACATATAAATGGTTGTCGTAGGTTAAAAACTGTAGGAGGAGATAGAATCCTACGAAAAAACTGAAGATTACCTCGATGGGCACATCTTCCAAATGTTTGCTTATAACTTTTGATTGTTATTGTTGATAGCACTTAGGGAGGTCATTTTGGAAAGGGGACATAATGCGCAAATTTTTTCATGGTTTTGCCAAGTTCGTGCAATGGTGACATTTCGAATAAATGTACACTGAAGCGCGACAAAAATGTTGGTGAAATAAAAAAAATCTAGAGAAAACTGCTTCTTTTTTAAATAATTGAATGCAAAATCTCGAAAATCGATATTATCGATTTACTCGAAAACCCAGCGGAGTTCGATATAAAAGTATTTAGACTTTTTTGACCCAAATGACCTCTACTTTCATCCCCTGAAAGGATTAGGGACATTTACGGAACACCCTGTATATATATATATATATATAAATAAAAGGAAAATGTCAAATTACTTAGAATAATTAAATATAACATAAATCCAAAAAAAGGGGCTTTGTTAAAAATAACCATTAATATTACTATATAGCAATAAATAAAGAAAAAATAGATATCTAGTAATTACATTATACATATTATATATATTATATTAATTAATGATGCAAACCATTTTAATATATAATGATATATCATAGCTTTAGAGTTAACTATAAACATTATCTTATTTTAGAATGTGAATAGGTAATTTTGTTATTAGAGAGAAAGTTTTCCTCTTAAAAAGAATAAAACTTTCTTTTCCCGGGGGGGGGGGGGGGATGTTGTGACCCGGGTGCCCATTGACCCGAACCATGTATTGTAATGTATTGGCGTATATCAGGTATGACCCTGAAAATCAAAAATATTTTAATTTAATTACAATTTTAAATGCATTTAAAAATGCATTTCCATACTGAAACAAAATGCAATTTAGCATAAATTGCATTTTGTTACCAGTCATACATTCCGTTCACACGGCATGTATACATACCTACATACAGCTTGTCTGCTAAAATATCTAAATGTACTATACATACACACAGTTTCCTTTTCCTAAATTCATAAAAACTTAATCGTATGTTCATACATACACATAGTTATTCTCATCACCTAAAAATATTACTGTTTCAAGACACAAGTGCATATCAGATTTCATGCATATGCACTGTGCCTAAACTTTTTGTACATTCCCACGTACGATTTTTCACGTCGTGGGAAAGTAATGAAAAGAAAAAAGAAGCTTTCTTGGCCACCTGGGGGCAGCTAGCCCGAACCTCGAGGAGTTGGTTTTTTCACCCGTCGAGAGGTAAACGTTGATCTTTCTTTCTACTAAGTAAAAAAAATTTATAATTGTTGTAAATCAATTACTGCCCAAAAAATATATAAGTGCTCGTTAATTGTTATAAAAGTTGATCACTTTAGTAAATTAGTTGCTGCTCAAAAAAAAGTTTACAATTTCTACTAATTATTGGTTGTAGTGAAGTTGCAAAAAAAATTCCAGAGTAAAGCAAAAAATCAATAAAAATATAATTATAAAGTAAGTGATACAGTGAAAATAAAACGTTTTTTAAGGATTATCCCAGATAGTGTTTTGCAATTTTCCCACAAATTTAACGGTTGTGTGCTCTCTTTCCCAGAGCACGGCACAACACGACATTACAACAGTAATAGGTGGAGGTAAGGGAGGTTGTTGGCCTCGAATGCTGCCATGACTATGCTGGACACGATAAAGTACGTTTTCAAGCTTCAGACATAGGTGTAGAGCTTCAGGCAAATCCTCGGGTCCTTTCATATTAAGGAGTCGAGGTAGATCTCCTTTCAGACCTCTGACGAAAGCATCTAATGCTTTCTCCCGATAGGCTTGACCCATGACGTTAAGATATTCCTGACTCATTTCCATTGAGGATAGCTTATTCAGTATTAAGGATAGGTGGTAATAGACCTGCTGATAAAACTCTGGGGTGGTGTTGTTTTTCTGGACCAGCGTGGTCATTTGGTGCTCGAGTGTACCAAGGTCTCTTTTGTCGGCATAGTGAAGTGCTAAACACTTCGAAATTTTTTTTCCCAATTTAGTGGGGTATTGTAAGACTAAGGCTGTATTCGAATTTTCCGTAATTTTATTTCGTATGACGTTAAGAATTCCATAATATTTTGGTGTTCCTCTCAAACTATCGTAAATTTTTAGAATTCTATCAACAATTTTTTTCCAGGAACCGTATTCTCCCGGTTTACCTGAGAATTCTCGCAGACATTTAACGACGTCGGGTATCTTATCCATGTCGTTTAGATTTGTAAGATGTTTGGGATCGATCGTTTGGTCTACATCATTACTATAACTCGTACTAGGAGAAGAAGTTTGATTATAGAGTCCTTGTGTTTCCGACCTAATTATTTCAGTGATAATATCTTTAAGTGTACTTAGATCAAGAGTTGTTGTGGAACCCGTTGGGGTGTTAGCTAAATTCTCGGGTTGTCCTAACAAGGAGGGCTTTAGGATGTCTTTGCCGTTCATTTTTTTGAATTTCTTGGCCTGTGGTTCTATTCGCGTTAAATGATTCTCAGGGCACTATTCACGATAGAAACGGAGGTGTTAGTCCAATTGCAAAAAAAAATGTGAAGGAAATCGCTTAAATGCTTATAATTCAATAACCACTTGTCTTTCACTGTTACGTTCTCGTTCGTTCAGTTTATCAAAAATGGATAAATGATGCACTCGGCAAAGCCTTAAAATTTTGTACAAATCGTTAAGAATTGATTAATTTTTCATAAGAATTATGCCGGATTTGCGTAGATTGGAAGTAGAGAATGTTTTGAAATTCTATAAGTGCTTATTTTATTTTATTTTGTTTGTTAAAAAATTCACTATTCAATCACAAATTCGTGAAATATTGATTCGGGTAATAAAAAATAAGGAATAAGAATAATATAACTTTGAATTTAAAGTTTCGGGTTTCTGGCCTAAAATTAATAATTGTTTTAAAAAATATTTCCTTTTCACTGAACTTAAAATCTTGAAATATATTATTATTCACTTTATTTTAAAAGTTTCAACGCAAAAGAAAAGCTATGATTTTTTCCTTATTATACTGCTGAGTTTTGTTAGTAATATTTCTCCAATATTCACTTTACCTTTTACAAAATAATTGTTTTTTTTTTCAATATTCGCTTTCTTTTGCTTTCTATTTCTTCATATAAAAAAAAGATTTAATTTTTCTTCAATATTCACTTTCCTTTTTTCTTTCTATTTCTTTATATAAAAAAAATTAATTTTCTTCAATATTCACTTTCTTTTTTTATATAAATTTCACACAAAAAGAAGAATAATAGAAGTAAAGTCTTATCAACGTACATTAAAATTAGCAAATGTATGGTTAACATTTGGAAGTTGTATGAATAACGACGACATGTGCTCAAAATTGCCTCGTCCTATTATATTGGGATCGTTTGTGGTCTTTTTCGCAACCAATTGGGCGGCTGTTGATATGTATTGTTGAAAAATATGGCGTGTTTATCCTCTATTTCTCCTACTTATCAAATCCGTTTAGTTCCTGGTGTGGATGACTCCGGGGCCTCGTTTCCCAATTTGTAGTGAAATTTCGAAGGATTTTATTCCTTTTTACTTGCCACTAGGGATGAAAGTAATTTCTTAAGAATCGATTAGTGAGCTGCTGTGATGGTTACACTTGCACTACACAAAACTGTTTTAATTTCTGATTAAATTCTTCAAATTTCACTTGTAAACAGCTTGGACTTTTCAATTACTTAAAATATCAACGGTACCTGCTAGGGCGCCAGTTAATAAATTCGGCTTAGGAAATTAAAAAAAAAAAAAAATTAAAACAATAAAACCTTTATTTAAAATTACTACGTTTATTTTATCCGAATTTCACGAATTCTAAAATACAACTGAAATGCGTAATGATAATCAAAAGCAAAAACCTTTTACAATTTATTTTCCTAATTACTAAAAACGTTGATTCAACATATTTTGCGTGAGAACGACGATTCCATGTTAATGGACTGCAACGTGCCGCCGTTGTATTGCATCGTGAGGATGTAATATGATGTTCCTATTTTTCTATAGGAAAGTTATGTGATTGCGTGTTAACTTATATAAAAAGAAGTACATGCACTTTTATATTGCAACTCACATGAGAGTCAATGGAAGCCTGCATTCTGGATTGATGGGTTTGCTTTTAGCGCACTTAGTTAGTTTTCCTTTTGTAGGCTCCAATAAAAGGTTAAACAAGGGGACTCCCATGCGGACAGCTTTGAAAAATTGGGATGAATTTCTGTTTTTAATAACGAAAAATGTTTTCGTGAAGAATCCATGTACTTCTCGTTCCTTTCTATCAAATATTTCCCTTGTCCAAATTGTTACGACTGTGCTCCGTGCTTTCCCGTTTCTCGAGAGAGAAGAGAGCATAGCGGGGTCCTAGGTTTGGTCTGAGGATTTCAAAATACAAGACGAATTCTTTTGCACCACTTTTATTTAATAAAAGAAAAATATATTTTTAGTAAAAATTTCTCGATTAGAGATAAAACACTTGTAATCTATGAGAATTTCTTTTTAGACAAATTATTTCTTCCTCAGAACCAACGCACGATATACTTTCGATCTGAAATTGTCGCGACTTTACATGTGCATTTCTTTTAATATTCGCAGTCAAAATTAACACATCGCACCATCATCAAAACTTCCCACGATCGCGATGATCACGTGGTATGTTTTGGTGATAAGCGAGGCGTGTTATCTGATACACTACTTGTGGCGTGTGTTTACATAAGAGGGCGAAAAGGAAATTGCTCGCAATAAAGTCTACAATTTATGTGACTTTATGTTTGGAAAAATATAATTTTATGCTGACAAATCCAAGTGGATGTCAGAGATTTCATTTCAAGTGATATGAAATGAAATCGAAGAAAATTGTATGCACTTGAATTGGGTCATATGCAAGCTATGATATATAGGTATAGTTATGATATGTGAATATCACATCAAAATAGATCTTCTTTTACCACTCTCCAATATTATTTTTATATAGAACTGGTACACCTCGAAAACTGTCCAAAAAGGATGAATTTATCGTAATTTTGAAAAATTGGATGCAAGTTCTCAACATAAACAAGTTAAAGTTGCAAATGTCAAAAACCCAAGTTAATTCGGCTTTTTCAGTCAGCTTTAGCAGAAAGCTGGGCATAAAGCTGGCTGAAGAGCTCCAATTGTGTTACAGGCCTAAGTGTTATGTATCAATGAATACCCGACGACAAAGCTTTACGCTATCTGTTGCAATAAAAAAAACACAAAACCAACAGCACATGGTACTTAGAGAAAAGCATTACATTGTAGCTTTCTTTGTTTACTTCTACCTGGCTGAAAGTTTGGGTAATGCCCGCTGTGCATTATTTGCATGCACAACAAATGATCAATAATGAATAAAGAAATGGCCGAAGGTGTGTGTGATTGATCAGAATAATTGAAATTAGTAATGTCAGCAATTTTGAAAGTGTATAAATTCAGTGTGTTTAGATTAAATAAATCAGAGTTAATTTTTAACTCCAGGTGTTTGATTCACTTTATGACCTAACTGTAGAGTTCTCTTATTTCCAACATGGAAACACCCAAAGGTAATTGAGCTGTAGGTTTTTTTGTAGTTGAAGAAAAGTGGTCCTTTTTTGGCAGAGAACTTGATGACGACCTGTTTGGCATTAACACACTAGACACACAGCACGATCTAATGAATCATTACTACTAAGTATTCAATAAAATGCCGTGTGTCACATAGTATACGTCATTATGGCTCGAAAATCAGATCATAATGAAGGACACTAATGAAGTGTTTTCTTCCTTCATTATAGTTATAATGAGGAAAAATGTGCTAGATATAGCATATAATATAAATGTGGACCGCCGTTGTGCATCTGCCGATTTGAATAATAAGAAGAAGAAATGCAAATCGCAAACTATATTCTTACTATTCTTTTTAATATAATGTTTTTTCTCATGTGTTAAATTGAAAAATAAAATAAATAAAAACAAAGTTTGTCGCGTTAATCATCAATAACGCTTCTTTAATGCAATAAGTGTTTCAAAACCAGTTTGACAGTACAGCTTAATTAAAGAAATGGCTGTGTGTCTGCAGTTTATAATGAATCATTATAGACTAATAACTCGTTAGTTATTTCTTCATCAGGATCGCTGTATGTCTAGGGCATAATACTACCACAGCAATTTGGCAAATTCCAAATTTGCAGAAATTCTTCTTCAATTTTTTTCTATTGTTCATTTGTAGAAAATGCTAAATATTTGTCTTTTAAACATGTCCAAATGACCTCAGTTGTTTTTTTAATAATCTAGCACACCGTACTTTTACCGATTCTAGAACCGTAACTTGTTATATATCGCGCACTCCGTGCTTTTGGTAGGTTTTAGCTAAATAATTTCGCACAATATCCTTTTTTTTTGTTTTTTCAAAACTTCTTTTTATATTTTCCAATTAAAACTTCCTTTTATAATTTTCAACTGAAACGATCGCCTCCAAAAGCTTTTTTCTTCTTTCTTTTAGCTTTCTCACGACGATAATATTCAAATTATACAAAATTAAATTATTCCAAGTGCATTCAATTTGCACGACGTAAAATGAGATCTGATTACACGGCATGTAGGTAGGTATACCGTGTGAGTGGAGTACATGACTGATAACTAAATGCAATTTATGCTAAATTGCATTTGTAATTTTTGAATGCAATTTTTATGCAATTACTTTTGATTTTCAGGTTCAATTTAATGGTACATCAATTTATCGTATTGGACGATACATTGATGTATCCTTATTATGGTTGTGATTCGGGCAAGGGTCCTAAGTCATAACAAACTTAACGTTGAATAACTATCTACAGTTGCAAGAAATCTAACAAAATAGAACATAATATGTTTTATGTAATATATAACCCATGGTTTCATACCTTATTGTTAGAAACAAAACAAGTCTCTCACACATCGGTTGTCGAAAACTACATTTTGATAGCTTTTTCCGAGTCATTGAAAATAGCATATCAAACTGGGCTTGGTTCATTCTGGTGTAATTAATTAAATGAAGAAAGTCTCCTTGAGCAGGGCGATTTTTCAATATTGGATTAATCCAAAATCTCGTTTTTTAAAGACGGAGAATGAATGTATAGACCTGTTTGCACTTTATGACTAACGCTTTTTTGTTTAATTTCATTAACTACCTTTATAATTAAAGCAGCTACAATTAAAAAGTTTTTATATCTATTTACTTGGTCGCACATATTGTTAAATAATTCAGTACTTGACTTCACTGTAAAATGCAAAATGGTTATATAAGAATAAAATACCGTAGTATTCCAGTAAACGATATTACACAAATATTTAACCAATGAAGAAAGTTTTGTTATATTGTACGAAACTTGTTGCTGTATTCTTGACAAAAACAGCCCTAAAGACGAAAAAATAATCATCTTCTTCTGTTTTCGAAGGCGATAAGTACTGCAAATTTAATCTGTAGTAAGTCTGTCAAGTAAGCTGTCAAAGTCAATTCGATGATCGATAAATATAATGAAGTCTCTTCCTTCGATAGCGTAGTGAAAATTAGACGTTTTGTAGATAGCTAGATAGCTAGTTTGATATTCCGGCCCAGACACTCAATATCCGTGACATGAGGAACGCATTTTGCGAGGTTGATGTTAATTCCTGCTCATTTAATCTAGAGAACGAACGCAGAGGTGCTCCTTGAGTTCAGTTGGTGATCTGCTTCCTATGAGCATATCGTCGACATACAGAAATATGAAATCAAAATCTGATAATAAACCTTTGGAAGGTTTGTGCACCATTTTTTACGCCGAACGGCATACGCAGAAACTTATCGAGGCCAAAAGGTGCTTTAATCGCGGTTTTGAAAAGAATAGAATTGTGTACAAGCGTTCAATTGACGCTAATCGCCACAAGGTCGCCAGTTACTGGCGTCTTTTTTTCGACAATATGGGGGAGCGATGCGGTGGGTGATGGCAAAGGGGGAATTATGCCTAATTTAACCATCTGCTAGAGTTTTTAGTGGGCAATTTGAAATTTGTTCGCTCTGAGCCTACGTGGGCGAGCAGACGGTAAGTTGCCCGTTGTGATTATTTTATGTACGATATTATGTTTGACGGGTGTGCTGAAATTGGGGGGTGCTTGTAAATCTCGGAACTCCTCCAGTGCATTTAGTGCACCTGCGATAGAGTAAAGCTTGGGCGAGCAAGAGTGATCATGCGAGGCTTTACCTAGAGCAGAGGTGCTTGTATCCTTGCCCCGTAAGATTCCTCGTCTGATATTTACAGCGAAGTTGTATTTGACTGTGGGGTTCGCGGGACCTCGTGCAAATATTATATACGGGCCCCTTCCCAAATAGAAAGAAATAATATATGAACATAATTTTATCAATTTATTTAATGAAATATTTATTTCTTCAATATACTCAATAATATACATACACCAACCTACAAAGGGAAAAATTAGATTTAAAGTAAATGAGAAAAATCTCACCAGCATCTGGAGACTCACACATGCATATGATCCCACGACGACCTGAAATAAACAAAACGAATTAAAATATGAAATCTTAAGATAAATATATAATTAAATAACCATTCTAATAATCACTAAGCTTTATTCACAAATTAAGACAAAAATGGTTTTCTTTGATTATAAACGATCATTCGATTAATCACTAAGCTTTTTCCAATACTGTTTCAATAAGTTTACCGTTAAAGCTAACCGCTATTCGTTATTACTTGATTAATTGACTTCGGCACTTTCAGATCAAAACTGAGCTTTTTCTACGTCTTCGAAAAAGAGGAATGTCAATTAGCGCGAGCGTACATGAATTTTCTTTCACACGAAAACTGTTGTCGATTGCGTCTGCAGTCTACGTCATGGGAATGAATATTTGTTTGGAATGTTAGGGGATTTTATTTTAGGGTTTATATTACTCCTCCACCCCCAAGATGGGTTGCAGTCCCTGCAAACGGACTCGTTTTCGGTTTTTCCTGAAGTTCTATTTTAGTTACGTTGACATTCTCCTTTTTCTGTTTACAATTTCTGACTTTGAAAATGATAAAAATAACAAGTATTATGAACAAAATTGAATTGAGGCCCATGGAAGTCGAATTTATCAAGTTAATTTTAAAATCTATGTATTCAATTGTTTCCCGATCGATTAGTTTCGTAAAATTTACATTGGTTATCGGGATCATAACACTACCTACGAATTTTTCTATTTTATTATTGAATACAGAATTATTTATTTGGATTTTACAATCGTTAAATTGGATTATGTTGTTGTTATTTATTACAAGTTTTTGTGGTATGCAGTTTGGGGTAACCCCAGTTATTGGTAGATTTTTCGTAATAACTAAGCTATCGTTTATTTCTTCTATTGAAGGTTTATCACTGATTTTTAATTTACATACATTATTTTCTCGGAATAAGTTTTTTATACAATTATTGCTGTGATATTTGAGCCTTTTCTTTGTCATTATTTCGTTATCATTTACATAAACATTTTCATTCTGAATAATTACCTCCTCGACTTCAGAATTTAATTCTTCATCCTGGTTATTTGGGAACGGAATCACTAATGCCTTTATGTATTTTCCCTTTGTGAACACGGGGATACTAATAACAGAAATTAATTTTTCGTCTTGGTACAACACAGCATTTTTCAGATAAGGCAAGATCATCACTGATATATTATATTTGTATCTCTCTTCTTGTGTAAGTATGTCATGCGATAGGACGTTGAGTTTGCTCATAAGAATATCAGACAGTTTTTCCAATTGTTTGTTAATAAGGCTAATATACACATATATTTGGAAAACAAATTTTGATTTGTCGACTTCAATTAAAACCTTATTGGTATTATCTGTGATATTATTAAGGACTTCACTTAATTGTGTTTGTTTTTCGTTAACGTGGTTTACAACATCAGTCAGATTTTTGATTAAGTTATCGTTAATGAGGACCTGTTTATTTAGTTGGTTGGTTATCTGCTTAGAGTTTTGCTCTAAGTTATTGAGATGATCATATATCTGCTTAGCATCTTTGTCGTCCATTGCTCCTGCTAAGAACTTGAGGCCGCGTCCTAGTACGTTAATTAAACCTCGTCTTTGTCTGTTGCCTTCGATAGTATGGATGTATGGTACTATGGTGCGTAGAGTGTGTTTTGCAAGTTTAAGTTCCCGATCCAATAATTTGTGGTCGTTTGAATTTGTCTGTAGATTAGGAGATCGTATATTGGATTCGATAGCGGTGATTATTGCGTCGTATTCATTTAAGTCGATAATGTGCAGTATTTTATTGTAATGCTCAATCACTAATTTATCCCCTAGTTGCAGCAAGGTGAAGCCATTATCGTTGTTTATCGTTGTTATTTCTATGGATGCACCTGATACGAGCGGGAATAGGAGTAACAGAAGGTAAATTTTGTTGAGTTGATCTGTTTTGGTGCTTACTCAAGATGCCAGTATTTACGAAATACTTATAGCTGGTAGGTATGATTCTCCTGATCGGTTATCACTCTGTTAATCCTTCCTGTCTTCTTGTCTCCTTGTTAAGTGTGGATGCTTCTTTGCTCTTGTTTGTAAGAATCTGATTTATTTGATGCCTTGACGAGGGATTCGGCAGCTTCGTCGCAGCACGATAGCCCTGTTCCTAATTTGTTTCGAAATCACTTCCTTGCTCAGTGTGGATGCTTCGTCGCTCCTTTTTGTGAAAATCCGTGATTTGATTGATGTTTTGTCTTGAGATAATTGGCAGCTTCGTCGCAGCGAAATAACACTTTTCGTAACTCACACTTTGAAAATCAGTTTTTTTTTCTTTTTGTCGTGGTTTCACGATCCTACCGACTGCGCCAATTAAACAACCATTCCAATAATCACTAAGCTTTATTCACAAATTAAGACAAAAATTGTTTTCTTTGATTATAAACGATCATTCGATTAATCACTAAGCTTTTTCCAATACTATTTCACAAGAAGTTACAGATAATAATTTTACCGTTAAAGCTAACCGCTATTTGTTATTACTTGATTACTTGACTTCGGCAGTTTCAGATCAAAACTGAGCTACGCCTTCGAAAAACAGGAATGTCAATTTGCGCGAGCGTACACGAATTTTCTTTCACACGAAAACTGTTGACGATTGCGTCTGCAGTCTACGTGAGAAAATGAAATTCATGAGCTTTGGCGTTTAATTTTTCATGGGAATGAATATTTGTTTGGAATCTTAGGGGATTTTATATTACCCTATGAATTTTTACACCAACAAGCTTGTGTTTATATAGCACCATATAGGACTATGTAATAACAACAAATTTTATGTTCTACAACATAAAATGACATAAACAATTAAGTACAAGGTACTAACATACAATCTTATTACCGTGTTCAAGGAATACATAGATACCTTAGGTGAAATCTTGCAGGTATCTATACCATTCGTACAAGGCAGAAAAAACAATATTCGTAATACATAAAAGAAAGAAATTTATGTAGTCACCTGTAGTAAAATGTATAATTCCCTCGAAGAATAATTAATTGTAATGTATGTATATATAAACCTTTCAATTCAAATTTATGTACCTCAAATAGATAAGATTACATACCGAACCAATGCACTGTAAAGCCATGACCACAGACCAGACAAGGAAAATAAACAAACAAAACAAATTGCTCGACCTCAAGAAGAATTTGCAACGCAAGCAAATTCTGCTATGCAAGCATAATTCTTCATTGATAAAATATTCATACCTGAAGTCATTGCTCTACATACCTATCGATACATTGTGACTCATTCAGAAATTGTGTGATCAGAAATGCTTACACTACAATTTCCGATTATTAATTTTGTATATTGCAATTCTGCAATAATCCCCCCTTTAGAATTGTAAAGAAATATTGATTCCTTTGTAATCATTTTATATAAATAAGCTGCTACTGTTCAATAAAAATTAGACTTAATCTGACTATCGAAAGGTGTCTTTTTATTTCTCAAAGTTAAACATCGGTATACTCTGCCATCATGCTATTACAGCGGCATACTCTGCCTTAGCAAAATTCAACATCGGCATACTCTGCCATCCCTCTATAATAGCGGCATACTCTGCCTTAGTATAGATATAAGGCATGCTTTGCCATTCAGAATAAAGGGGCATACTCTGCCTCCAATATTAAATATCGGCATACTCTGCCACACAATTTACTTTGGCATACTCTGCCTTTATATAAATATCATAAGAGCGGCTCTTCAGCTATATCAAACCGTAAGTTTGGCAGCGCTCTGCCTCTTCAACATAACTCCGTTACAAATCATGACGAATAAATAATCATGGATAGATTATCTTACGACATCAAAACGATTATATTATTACATAATATACACATAAAAACTGAATTTAACACAATTTTTAACATAAAACAAAACTCGCGCGCGGCTGACATTTCGCGTATAAACAACACATCGAACTTCAATTTCTAGCGATGTTTGAAATGTTACCCCGGGGTAAAACGAAACGACAAATTCACTGGGTGTATTCACGTCGCGATATTTTCCACGGTTTACGGAACAATTGCGAATTTTCGAAATTACCTTTACACCAATAAGTGCGAAAGAGACACAAAGGTGTAAAAGGGACAAGGATGAAGATGAAAAAAATGAGTTATGAGAGGAATTTTGTAAATTGACATCAAAGATGGCGAAACGATAAGTTATGGCAAGACTTAGGAAAACTTTCCATAATTCCTCGAAATTAAAACGAATTTCTATGGGAAAGATGTCAAAAAATGTAAATTGGTATTTGACATCAAATGACTACAACAAAATTATATATTGTAGTCAAATTAAGCCTGAAAATTGAAAAATTCATTTTTATGGATACGAATTCGGAACAAAATTCTCTATAAAAATTGGGTTCATTCTTCATTCTTCCTTCTTATTTCAAAAGTTGTCAAGATGCGAGCATATGTCAGTAGAGCATTCCTCCCACATTCTTGCAATTTTAATAGTGCCATCATCAGCAAAAGGAAATAGAATTTTCGGCAATACTTCAGAAGCAGAATATTCTTCAACATCAGTCATTTACAAGGCAGTTCGCAAACAGCAAGGAATCCATCACTTCATTTGTGGAATTTTAGTAGTTACAAATTTTTAAATCAAATTAAAGGTAACTTTGCGAATTATTCATTTTTTCTCAATTTGCGTTAAATTTCATTGTGTTGCATGCCAGGTGTTGGTCACACACATGTATGAAATTAACAAGAACGATTGAATTCTCTTTAACTAATTTCTTCCTTTCAGCCATTTAATTATTTAACTCAAGTAAATCGAAATTTCAAACAATTATTTATCGTGTAAAAAATATGCCATTAGGTCAGTTTTACACAACATAATAATTGGAAACTAGTTCTACCTTGAGTTCTAATCATTATTTACTTTCAGCCATTAGTAAATAACATAGTTAAGATACACAGAAAGGGAAGTTTGTTTTTACCTTGTATATATGAAATATTAACGTAGCATAATTTGTCTACTTTGTCAATATTGAAAGAAAAGGATAAATTAGAGTAAAACATAATTTTTTTTGCTTATTTAAGTTTCTTGTATTTGTTATATACTCGTACATATAAACATACTTTGAATCATTGAACTAAAAGTGAAGTTTATAAGCGTACACGTGTAAGTTAGTGGAAGTAAATTTTACACATTGAGAGGATTAAGTGAATTTATTCAAAGTAATTAATTTTCACATAAAATAATATTTGTTTACTAAAGTAGTATTTCTCTTGCAATAAAAAATTGAGCGAACAATTGAGTGACAAATTTCCTCTTTTTATTTAACCGCTACACTCCACCAGAATATTTTATTTCAGCATACGTGGATTCTCGTTCATGATTGCAGTTTATTCGAAAGTCAGTTATAGGAATTGACAAATTTCATTAAACTGTGCTTTACGAACGCAGTCTTTTCGTAGTTGTCAATTATTGGAAGTGACACATCAGCTGTGGTAAAACAATATTTTTTATTCCTATTTCGTACAAACTTTTTTTACTGCTAATTCCGCGATAATATCATCAAAATTTATCTGTTTTGTTATCCCCTGCTCTATTGATAACATAGCCACCCCCTCTAACCTATCTTGTTGTATGGTTGATCTTAGATAATTTTTAATTAACTTTAATTTGGAAAAACTGCGTTCGGCGGAAGCTACTGAAACAAGCGTTGTTAGCATAACTCTCAATGCTATATATGTATTGGGATATACATCGTCCATATTATCTTTGCAAATTTGTTTCAGGCAATCTAATAGAGTTGTATTCTCTTGAATAATTTGTGACAAAAATTTTAGCTCTTCAAATAAATTGTAACCATCAATATCGGCATTTGCGCCATCTTAAAGAAATAGATGAAGATCGTTGCAATATTTTTTTTAATTCATCATCGTTTTTATTTGTTAAATTTCCAATTTTATGCAAAAAGCCAAATACATCATTGTAAAGAATATACTGTTCAAATCTTTCATCCAGAGCAACAATAGCACAATCTACAATTTTTAAAAATAGTCCACTTAATTAACTGTTTTGCATCGTTTCCAATGTCGTCATTGGTTTCATATATATACATTTTTGGTTTTTTGGAAATACGTTTCGTTTTAAATTCTGGTGATATATTTACACTACTACATATCTCACCACTACTAATAATCGCATCTTCAACCCAGAATTTCTGTAACTTTTAAATTTTTGAGGTGTTCTAAAACTACAGAAATTTGTATTCCACGTTTTTGAGAAATGTTTCTTGTAATATTGACTTTATTTAGTATGAAATACCACCAAACTCATTACGAATTCAAATGACATAATGTGTTTAATTATTGACAAAACTTCTACTTTTAAAACACTGGCAACGACAGTAGATACTTCTTCCAATGCAGTTATTACACCAGGAAATTTCAACGAATTGCTTTGATGCTTTCAAACTGGCATTCCCATTGTTAAAATTTCATAATGTGATAAAATACAAAAAAAAAAACTTTCATTCGATCTGAAAAAGGGAAATACTTCTTTGGAAAAATAATTAAAAAGATGTGGATTTTCGTTTGCAAAAAAAAATTGTATTTAATCACGATTAAAAACCTTTAATAATATTATACACTTCTTGAGGTTCTATGAGTTAAATTTTCCTTGTTACTTCTTGAACTAAATTCAAAAATTCCTAAAGTCTATTAATTATCAAAAAATATTTAATTTTATTTAATTATTTCAATTTTAATAGCACAAATTTTTCCGCGTATACATTCCTATAATTAAATTTAATTCTAAAACTAGTTAATTTCACACTTCACTTCACTTCTTAAATCTAAATTTTCGACGAACAGATCATATTCGGACAACGTGTAAACCGTTGACCGATTCCAACTCTGTTTTTATTTGTTGTACAAACCACTTGAAAATATTGCTGGAGTCCCTTTAAGTTGCCGTGATGTTTTTGCTGCACTGACCAAATAACTAAGAGAGGTTGTATAGCTTTCTTCGGCCTTTTATAGACCCTGTTCGGCCATTTTCCTTGGTGATGCCAATCTTGCCCGTCTGTTTGGACAGTAGAAAAAATAAAAATTAATGAAACTCAAAAAATGTGACAGATAAATTGATTAAGTTGTTTTCTTTGCTTCGACCATTGTTTTTATAAAATAATTTAATAAATTCAAGTGCCACTATTGCGTATTTGCAGCAAATTTTATCAAAAGTGATAATTCTAATGCTGTGGTGAATAAGAAACTAATGTCGAAAACACAGAAAACATCTATGGCGGTACTAATTTACTGCGCATGATTTTTGTACTTCGTGTATTTTCGTTAAATTGTTTAAATTGTCTCTTTTTCTTATCTGTTCGTCTTTTTTTTACCTATTGTATAAATTAAATTATTAGTTTTTCTTAAAGTTCGCGTTATTTCTTAGATTTCGCGTTAAATTATATCGATTTTTGAATTCCGCGTACAAAAATTTCTTAGGGCAATGTGCTTTCCTCGAAAAATAATTAAAGTTCCCGCTGTCAAATTTATTTAAAGTTTGAAGTTCGTACTCATGATTTGCTGTCGGATTTAATCGAATACTTGTGTTTTTAGTGATTTATGGTAAGTAAATTATATATTTTATGTGTTTAACAATCAATATATGTTAAATGTTTAAAACTTTTATTAACATTTGAATATGTATAATTGTGAGGTTATATTAGTGAATTATCGTGTTTATTAAAGTATTTCTGTTTATGTTGTCGATTTGATGGTTTTATTTGCTCAATTTATTAATAAAAAATGTAAATTAATTTCTGTTCTTTGATTTTAGACATTCGACAAATGGGAAAGGAAATATGTACGGGGAATACTAGTGGTCTAGTGAAGGGCTTATTGGAACCATTGGGACGTGGAAATGAAACCAGCTCTTCGTGTATTTCAAGATTTACTTATTAGATAAGTGACAATTTCATTTTCCTTTTTTGTGTCCTGGTTCTTTTCTTTTCTTCTCTTTCAGCTTTTGAGACTTTGCTGGCTGATTCAACACCCATCGTGTTTCCGATAATGGTTTAGGCGTTAAAGGGGGTGCATGTTTTTTAAAAATAGGCCAGCTATTGATTGACCCACTAAACGTTGTAAAGATTTTTTGTATTACCGAAAAGAAATTAATGGCTCATTCAGACGAATCGCAATAATCCCCAAGAATTATATTTAAATTTTGAGTAGTGCACGGCAAATAAAAAGCACGAGGATTTTCTTCCCTAATTAATGCATGGACACCCCGATTTTTTCCTTTCATGTTGCTACCGTTATCATAAGATTGACCTCGGCAATTTGACAACAATAAATCGTGTTTCGTAAACTCATTCTTAATAGACTCGGTTAAACCGTTACCAGTTGCATCGTTGACAACTATGAAATTAATGAAATGTTCGACAATTTCAACATTTTCATTTTGTCTATCTACGATACGAATTATAACAGACATTTCTTCCAAGTGACTAATATCAGGAGTACAGTCTCGAATGACGGAATAATACTTAGCTCGTTCAATTTTGTTTAATATAGTTTTCCTTACTTTCGAAGTAAGAGCACATATAATTTCGTTTTGATATGTATGGTTGAAGAAAAGCTTACAATTATTTTTATTGATAAAACTGTTTATATGTTCATTTAAAACTGCATCAAATTTAGCCAGTAATTCTATCAACCCAGAAAATTGCTGATTTGGGGTTCATACAGTTTATCCGAAGTTCCACGAAAAACCATTGATAAAAAAAGAATTATTTTTACTATTCTTTTTAAACACTTTTTAATTTTTCAATTTCGTTGTCTCAAATAAATTTTCGTGTTTCATACCATTTTCTAACAAATTCAGTTTAATTATACATTCGTGATGGCGTTGAGATATTTCGTGTTCCTTTAGGCTATCACCTACCTCTTTCCAATCATTAAAACCATTTATAAAAAAATTATTCTGAGTCCTATTATGAAATAACTTGCAAACGAAAAAATATAATTGATTTGTTATATCAGAATGAACTAACCATTTTCTTTGAACAATTTCTCCATTATGCAACAATCTATTAAAATATTTTTTAACTTTATCTGCTGGAGAAGTTTTCATTTTGTCACTATTCAATTTACGTTTAACAATTTCTACACGCAATTTGTCATTTATTAAATCGGGCCAATTGGAAATTTCGAAAATATTTAATTTTGTAGAATTCTGTTCCGTAGACGTTGAGGTTGAAGGTTGATCTTCCGTTATTGAATCAACTTCACCTAACTCCTCTTCATCACCGTTTGAGCCCGCTCCATCACCGTTTGAGCCCGCTCCATCTGCATCTTGATTATTCTCGGTTTGTTCACGATTTTCACTTTCGTTTTGCACAATGGGTGTGTCTACAGGTGTAAGTTGTTGCACTGGTATCAACAATTTTTTTAGTGCTCCCGACTGTGACTTAATTGACTCTTCTTTCTTTCGTTTAAGCTCTCTCTTTATATTACCGGGAATGTATTTTCTTCCTCTATCTCGATCTCTACCACTACCAGTAATCGACATGATCTTACGGACTAAAATTGGAAAAAAAAAATAGCAAATATTTTACTAATATTAGATTTTTTAAAAAAAAATGTACAGACCAAGTAAAGAAACAACCTTAACGAGCGAGATGTTAATGCAGGGAAAGACCTACGTTAACATCCGACTTGTAAAAAACGCTGCATTTGGTATCAAAAACTTGCCCTAGCTACTAGTAATTGTTGGAAATATGAAAGCGCGGGACCCCTTTAGGCGCAGGGCCTCGGGAAAAGTCCCCGAAGTCCCGACCCCTGAGCCGGCCCTGTTTGTAGAGGTAATCTTTGCCTATGAGAGCGTGATCTAGCAGCTATTATGAAAGTATTTGTGAAATCGCGCTTAAGAATGAGATTTATCGTAATATGCTGTTAGCCATATGTGCTAATGGTAGATCTGTTTGTTGTTGTTCGTATCCAATCCGTTTTCTCATATTTGACGGGAAAAAACTTCTTAGGAACAATCGATATTTCCGCGCCTGTATCGATTAGGAAATTAGTTTGCGTTTTTTTTACCGAAAACAAAGAAGCCGCGTGTCAATCTGTTTGACCTAGGTGCCGCACCCGAGATGGTGTTTATTAGTTTTTTTTGCTGTTCTGGATATTCCTTCTTTTTGTAGGTATATGAGTGCGAACGTTTGCGTGCCTTTATACCATGCCTTTTGTGATAAAAGCAAAAGTGGTTTCTCGAAAAGCCTCCATGGCATCGTTAGCTTAGGGCAGATTTCGACCGTGATCTTCGATTTGAGATGTTTCGCATATAATTAGAACTGCTTTCTAGTTGTTGTATTCGATTTGATAAATTTGCAATTGCTACTTTCAGAGAACTGGAAGTATGTGGGGGTTCTCAAGGAACTATGCTAGGAACGTTCACCAGAGATGATGAATCATAAATTTTGTCCGCAATTGGAAAAATCTGTTCATGAGATTGTGAGCTCTCAATGACAATAATACATGCTTGTAATGAGGTTGGTAGCTTGTTTAGCCAAAGTTTATTCAGTAAAGACTTGTTCACTAGACTGTTACTATACGTGCCACTGATTCCATATGTCTATATAACTCTGAAGGTCGAAGGTCTCCTAGTTCGATTCTGTGTAAAAGAGCGTCCAACCTTCGCTCTTCAGTAACTTGACTTCTATCTAACAGTGTAGATTTGAGAACTTCATACTTGGCTTGTATTGTATGATCAATATATCTGCCACAATTCCATAGACTTTGGCATCAAAGAAAATATCACATAGTCATATTTCGTGTTCGAAACTGAAATGTTTTTGATTCTAAATTGGGTCTCGACTTGTAATGGCCTGTTATTTCAGAAAGGCGATATTTTTAATGAGACGAATGATGTCTCCGCTATACTATCTGGCTTAGCTCTGTTGTTAGGTTGTTGTGTTTCATCGAACTTCTATGGTAGACGATCAGAGATAACCACCCTGGGTCTGATAGTTGCGTCGAAAAGTTCGATATTTTTTCTCCATCTCAATGCATTTTGAAAATTCATTGAAAAAAAAATTTGTTTTAATTCATTTCACTCTAATAAAGACGAAAAATTTCCAGTTATTGTGTTTGCACATTGTTCGAAGGAATACACCTTTGTCTTGTTGTTGTTGGGTAGCGTCTAAATTGTCCTGCATGTTCGCGAGAGTTTAATTTACCTAAAGAAGATGGAAATACAGGGAAGATATGCCAAAACTTCAAGATCAGAGTAAATGTCTCCGTAATTTGTTGTTTGTGCTCTTGTTGGACGATATTGAATGGGAATTATTTAACTCCGACTGTCTTGTGGATGTGGTTGCATATTAACTTTTATTTATTCTTAGTGCAGAAGAAAGTTTAAAATGTTCGCTGGTTACGAATGTATTATTGAAATAGTAATCCTTAATTAGAGCACGTTGATATGGTTGTATCTTGTAAACTGTTTGTCTTGGTACGAAAATGGCAATTTTATATTATGTTATTTCATGTTAAAAGATTCAGTCTCGCGTAGGAAATTGTAATAGAAATATTATTATTTACGGTACCTTTTACCGTCTAAAATAATTAGTCGTGCCGCTTGAAACAAGAAACACAGTTATTTGAGGGCGATAATTACAAGTAGCTGTCAAAAGCACTCAATCTTATTAACAAGTAGATGGCTCAACTCAAGGAAATGAGGATGAAAAAACGAAATCACCTTAGCGTGAACTCATGTGTTATTATTTAATGAATGTAAACGTTTGTTTATTTGATTACATGTAACAGCCTAACTATTGTCAACAATGATCAGTTGAGGTGATAAGTAAAGAAAAGATTTTAAATGTCATTAAATTATATAATATGGGAATTCATGCTCTTTTACATTCATTCCTTGGAATATTATTACCCTAGTCGGCCGTCCTGACTTACATGAAAGATAATTAAATTTTTGTTAGTACAAGTTAGGTATTATTTATTTTCCTTGTTTCTTGGTTATTTCAGATTATTATGTTAGTACGGAGATTTATTTTTGGAGCTCATGATCCGTTTACTTCCCTGAGTTATAGAATTGATGATCATCGGAATCCCTCGTGGTCCGTAAGTAGGCTCGTGCTCTTTTGAATGGATTACTTCTGCTTCCGTCCGTCGTTAACCTGTTGACTTTGCAATTAATTTACCGGGACTGCGGTTTCCTTGGACAATACTCGATGCTCTTTGAGGAAAAAAATACTTCTTTATCGCTTTTTTTTATAGTTAAAAAAATGAACTTTCACCAGGGTCAGATCCATCTAGCACATGCCAGAAATAAAAATACCTCTCCAATCCTGACGGAAGTGCCGAGAGACTCGCCGTCATCCAATTCTCCACATCATGCGCATCGATCACATGGTTCAATCGTTGTAATGCCACATCGATTATCGTTTTAGCTGATCTTCTGCGTTCGGCTATACGTTCTTTTTATTTACGTTCCACTAATTCATTATTGTTTAATTATATTTTATTATTATTATTATTTAATTATATTTGCTTTAATTTCAGTTTAGGGTTTATTTAGTTAATATTATAGCTGTGTTTATCATTTTGTATTGCTTGCTAGTTAAGGTTATATATATCTAATAAGTGAAATTATCAAGAGCATGAATTTTAATTATTACTAATTTCATAAACTTCATGTGGGACAATAAGTGCAAATAGTGTGGGTCCAACAATATCCAGCGTGACATTCCCCCCTTTGGTGGGTAAAAAAAAAGAAAAAAATGTTTGAAGGTTTTTTTTTTTTTTATATAGTATTAAATAATCATGATGCGTTCATCTTAGTTAGTTAGAAATGAGAAGAATCTGCAGCGGTGAGTTATACTCCTTTCTTTTGGATGATAATATGGTTTTCCTGAGTAAGGACTAGCCTTATGTGCAGGAGAACCTAAAATTACTATTATCAACTGTGGTTTTATAATGTATGTAAACATATTTGTTATTATTATATCAGTAAATTGGGTGTTTTTTTTTCTTTTCAACTTGTGATAAGTGTGTGACTTATGAACCAAGAATCCTGGTGAGATAGCATTTCTCTATAATGTGAAATCTAATATGAAATCAAGTGAGTACTGGATACTAATTTATACTGAGGTCACTCTTATAGGGCATAATTTGCTTGCACATATCGTTAGCTTTTTTTTTTTTTTTTTTTTTTTTTTTTTTTTTTTTATGTGTAAACCAATTTATCTTATTACCCAACTGGTAATCTTAGAAGGCAACATGGCAGACATTGACAGTATATAAAAAAAGAGTGAACTATATCGATACTAATAAAGAAATTTTCTTAATTTTACTTAAAATTTCTATTTAATTGGAGATTTCCTATTACTAAATAATTGTATATATATCTTGATAACTATGGAGTTCTTAGGTTAAATAAATAATATATATTATTGAATACGTTTAAAAGTTAATATTTTTGATAATTTTTTTCCGTATTCTAGTTTTTGTGCGGTTCGAATGATGGCATTCCTAAACTTTTGATACGTCAGCGCTATTTCAGTACAAGAAGAGAACGACACCATATGTTAGTCTTCCTGTCATGGACGCTTCTGAGGACAATACCCTTTACCGGAGTGATGGGAGCTGCCCCTAAGCCTTTGGTAAATTTCGGAGATATACGTGTGTATATTTCCTGGGTGTTGTTATTTAGATTTATGGAACTAAGTGACTGTATGTAGATCTTAGCTAACTTCACATAGTTAATCTTAATCTATTACAATTTGGAGCGTTAAGGTTAGATATGCGATATTTGACCTTATTTACATGGGTTTACTTCATCAGATATTCTTCAGATCTTTAATGTGCCACCAGCCTAAGTCTTTACGTCCTTCGTCACATAACCTATAGACCAGATTTGATTTTTTATCAGTTACGGTACATTTTACAAACTTTGGTGCAAGTTTTGCGCAAAATTTTTTTGTGGCATCTGATAACACATAGTTTCGTTTGTAGACGGTATCTCCGATATTGAAGACAAATTTTACCTTTCCTACGTCAAAGTGTTTCTTATTTGTTTCATATGCTTTAAGAATTCGTTCATAGATTTCGTGATAAATTGCTTCAAGTCTTTCGAGGAATTTTGTTCTTTCGCCTACTTTGTTTTGGTTTTCATTAGAAATATTGTACAAAATATGATCCGATGCAGAATAAGTATACTCTCTACCATAATTTAGGAAGAAGGGGGAGTACCCAGTGATAGAATTAACGGCTCTCTTGAGCGCAGTAGAAATATAATTAATTTCACGATCCCATTTTTTGTGACTATCTGTGATATATGAACGCAAGGCGCTACCGACGACCTTATTCCATCTTTCCGTGAAATTGTTATGGGGGTGATAGCGAGCGTTTAGCCAAAATTTCCGTACGCCGAATTTGGTAAGGAGGGCACGGAATTCGTTTGAGTCAAATTGGCGACCATTATCACTTATTACAATTTCGGGAACACCAAATTCGAGGAATATACGATTCTCTACCAATTCGGCTACTTTTCTTGCTGTTGCCTCTCGTAAGGGAAATAAGCACGGCATTTTGGTGAACCAATCACATATAACGAGAAAATAGGTATTGCCCTCTGTGGATCTTGGAAATGGCCCCAGCAAGTCGAGAGCGACAAGCTGCCAAGGCCGAATGGCTTCCTTAAACTTGCCCATTTCGCCGTATTCTGGATTAGTAGAAGGTTTAGATTTTATGCAAATTTCACAATTCTTCACATATTTAGAAAAATCTTTTCCTCCAGGCCAGTAGTAGCGGTCAAGAACACGCTGTTTTTTTTTAAAAATACCTAAATGAGATGCAATTGGGGAGTCGTGACACTCCTTTAGTACCTGTAATCTACTTGATTCTTTTCCACTTATTTTCATGGAGTCTAATTGATTCTTTGTGAGGTTTTATAAAAAGAGCATTACGTTCCAGTTTCCAATTCTTCATTCGGGAAGGAGAGCTTTTCACCTTGCCACATATTTTGTTATACCAAGCATCATCTTTTTGCGGTAAGCAGTCTAGCAAAGCGATTTCCGGGGCACGAGATAAGGCGTCAGGGACTACATTATTTTTACCTTTGACGTGTTTTATTTCAAAATCGAACTGTTGCAGTTTCATTACCCAACGTGCCAGCCGTCCCGTGACATTTTGTTGACGAAATAGCCATGTCAAGGGGGAGTGATCTGTTAGGATGTAAAACTTATAACCCTCAAGATAGCATCTAAGTTTCTCGATAGTAAAAATAATGCTCAAGCATTCCTTTTCAGTAGTTGAATAATTTAGTTCTGCTCCGCGAAATTTTCTACTGACGTATGCTACTGGATTTTCTTCGTCCTTTACATTTCTCTGGAACAGAACTCCACCAATCGCATGATTAGATGCATCGCATTGGATGTAAAACGGGCGATTAAAGTCCAGCGTTTGGAGTACCGGTGCTTCAACTAATTTTGTTTTGAGTTGAAGAAAAGCTTTTTCGGCTCTTGGGGTCCATTTTATAGGAAACCGCTTTTTGCCGCCTATCGTTAAGTCATGAAGGGGACCAGCTATTTCAGCAAAATTTGTAACGAAACGCCGATACCATGACGCGAGCCCTATGAAACGCTTCAGCTCAGTATAATTCTTGGGTTTAGGCAAGTCTACCATTGCCTGAACCCTTTCAGGGTCGGTTCAGAGTCCTTTTGCATCAACGATAAAACCGAGGTATTTCAAGCTATTACGAAAAAACTGACATTTCTCACGGTTTATTGTTAAATTAGCTTCTGTTAATCGACTTGCAACACGGGATAAGGTTTTCATGTGGTCTTCAAAGGTTTCTGTTGCGATAATTAGGTCATCTAAATAGGTAAAAATATGTTCTTCGGTGGGGCCGAATAAACGATCCATCAGTCGTTGCTGTGTGGCAGGACTATTAGTGAGACCAAAAGGCATAACTACGAACTGCCATAATCCATGACCTGGTACGCTAAAAGCTGTTTTTTCTTTGGCACGTTCGGTCAAGGGGATCTGCCAGAAGGCATCTTTTAAGTCGATAGAAGACAGGAAATTGGCTTTATTCAGGCGATTTAAAATTTCGGATATGCGAGGTAGGGGGTAGGCACATATTTTTGTCACTTGATTCAACTTGCGGCTATCCACACATAGTATCTTTACCATTAGCTTTCTTTACTAAAACGGCTGGGGAGCACCATGGACTCATCGACGGTTCTATGACTCCTAGTGACTTCATTCTTTGTAGTTCCCTAGCTAACCTTTGTTGAATTGCAGGTGAAACTTCGTAACCTCTTTGAACAATTGGTGTTGCGTTCCCTGTATCTATGTCATGTCGAATTAAATTGGTTCGGCCCAAATCCTTGCGGTCCAGGGCATCGAACTTTCTCAAACATGAATTGACTAGCTCTCGTTGTGATCTATTTAAAGTATCAATGCCTTTAACTTGAGAATTACTGGGTTTTCTATAGACGAAAGATAGTAACAGGTCCAATAATTTGACTCACGTTCTAATTTTATTCTAAATGCACTCCAGAAATCGACACCTAATATTATATTTTGATCAAGACTTTCTACAGCTAAGATTTGAATGATGTTTAATTGATGTTGGAATTCGATGAAAACATTGAAGATACCGTTGACCTTATGATTTGTATTGTCAACTGTTTTAAGCTTTTTTAACTGGACTGGTTGTAATGTTAATCATATGGCAAGGAGTGATTGAATTCCTTTGGTTCCTGCCACTGACCCACTGGCCCCACTATCTAAAAGTGCTTTTAGTTCATTTCCCCACACTTTTATGTTTAAAAAAGGTCGATTATCATCTTTACTTATCAATTTTAAGGGTGATTTTCTTGCTGAGATGGTGGGCGTATGCTTTCTGGAGTTGCTCTGGCCCACTGAGAAGCAGCTCCTAGCTCGTTTCCCTGATAATGTGTATTATCTTGAGCAGGTTTGAAGGGAGATATCTGATTGGGATCGTTAGGAGAAATATCGCAGTTATTATGACTGTTGGATGTGGCTGATGCATTATGTTGCCATTCTTGATTATGTTCTTCTTTTTCAGATGCTAGGTAATTTACATTCGTAGTTGAGGGTCGATTGTTTCCTGGGAAGGAATATCGGTTTCGAGAATATCGCTGATTATTACAATTGGAGTTGTTGTTGTGATTATTGGTTTGCCTAAATGGTAGCAAATTCTGATTAAAATTCTTATTATTGCTAAATCTAGGGTTATTGTAAAATTCACGGTTATAAGCTCTTTGATTAACATTTACTGGTTGGTCAATGCTATACCCAACGTGGTTTGCAAGGGGAGTTTGCTCACGGTTGGGATAATTCGAATGTGAAGTTATTTTAGCTTGCTCCAATCTGCGACAGGCTTTTTCAAGACAGTCTACTGTGTCAAAATCCATTAGGGCAATGGCTCTGACGTACTGTGGAAGCATATTGTTTCGAATTATTTTTACTCGAGTAGTCTGTCGGGGTACATGAGTCAAGCGAAGGAATTGATCCTCCATGTATGAAACATATTGTACAACACTTTCAGATATTTTTTGCTTTCGAACCTTGAGGAGTTCTAAGAGACCATCTGACTGTAGCAAGGGTTCAAATTGATCCAGAAATGATTCGACGAATTGCTGGTAGGACGAAACCACTTTAGAGCTGAACCTTCTAATATATCGGAAAGACAGGGGAGTATTTCAGCTTCCCCTAATTGCCTTGAACGCGCAAAATCAGCTACACGCTGAAGAAACTCGGAAGCAGACTCGTTTTTATCGTCACCGCTAAATTTTATGCCCCATTTGTAAAGCATAGGTGATGTTTTGTTATTAAAAGAATGATTCAGAGACATATTTTCATGATGAGGAGGACTAGAGTTCGCGGGTTCGTTAAATAATAAGGTTTGGTTAGGTGGCATAGTGTCATCATTGAATTTTACCCTTTCGCTAGCAACAGGTTTCGAATTGCTATCGAGCATGACATTATGGGTATATACCTTTCTTTTAATATCCATTTCTGGTTCACTTTTCTTGGAGTAATTACGAGATTTCCACACTTTGTATAGCTCTTGCTCTATAATTTGTAACAACATTTTTATCCTATCTAGAAAGACTGTTTTCTTTGCATCAGCTTCACCGTCCGAACCGCCAATCCTTTTAAGTCGCTTTTTAGCAGGTTAATTCTAATGGATAAACCTTCTAAGGCTTCTCCTGATATTTCTTCGACATCATCTTCAAATTCCTTCAATAACGCTTCGCATTGATCGAGGTCTTCCTTAGGATCTAAGAATGGCTATTTCATTTTCAATAGATTTAGATTCGGCTTCGGTCTGCATTTGCTTTGCCCTCCATGCAGTCCTGGCCCTAATCGTATACTGGTCTGGGGATACCCCACGACATCGCATTTCGTACTTGATGTCGGCGTCGGAACAAAATGCTGCTATTTCAACAAAAGACATGATCTTTTTGAATTTATTACAGTTTACTTGATAGTTCGGAATGACACACTTCTAGTGAAATAGGAATCAAGGGAGTATATACTTAGCAATTAAATTATCAGGTCTAATATAAAATTAATGCTCCCGGAATTAGGTTAAGCGATCGCTTGTTCGTTCACGTTTTCTATTTCTTGATGGGTTTGCAATTCTTTAATAATGTTCGTGAAAATGGAAAGGATTTCTAAAATAATATTAAATATCTCATTTAAACTATTTATGAACGATCTTATACGATGTAAATCCGCAACAATTCTATGAATTTTCTTCTTAAAACTATATTTACGTACCTATTAGTTTTAAATTTCGAAAAAATATTTTTAATGAGAAACCAACCCTGGGATCAAAATAAGAATTTAGCTTCTTATTACTATAGAAGTGTTGATAATTATCCTGTTACCGCTTTCCTAAGTGACATTAATTTTTTTTTTTTTTTTTTTTTAGATTCACTTCAATTAATTTATGTGGTCTAAATTATTAAGCGAGAGTATGACATATGTGAAATCTTTAAAAAAAATTTTTGCTGTTAGATTTTACCAAGGAATATAATGCCTTGTAATTATATAATTCCACTCAAAATTCTAAATGAAGCAAAAATAAATTGAATCCCTGGACTGTTGCAAGTATTTAAGTTCGTCTTAATAATGTAGATTGCAACCAACTTTTATTTCAATAATATCCACTTTTCTAGAATGGTCCCGAAGGGTACAATATATCATGTAATTCAATAAGTGTTATTTATTGGTAACGATGCCTAAAATACGAGTTGTTTTGTTACCCTAATAGGACAGAGATAGAACGGAGATTCGTGATCTCATCGAAAAATATCTCCTTTTTCTTTTTCCTAATTTAGCACTGTGACTTGAATTTCTAGGTCACGCTTGAATTATGTTACAATTAATTTAACATGATTATGTACACAGCGTCTGTGCTAAAATAACAGGAAGATCTATCTATATGATCTATTTGGTGTGAAATGGATGAAATTGTAGGTTGATATTGTATATGTAGCTCACTCTTTCATTATGTCGGAAACAAATTTTTAATTTAGAATGTAATATAACCACTTTACAAATTTATGACGTTTGTATGTATTAAAATGTTTTGAATATAACTTAATAATAATGTAAATATATCGGGATCGGCAGTACAATTCTCATTTAGTTTTATGATTTATTGGAAAAAATACAACACTTGCATACAATCACTAATTTGAATTAAATTGGCAGATCTACAAGGTTATAAGGTCATTTTTTCAAGGTTATGGATCACTAATTCTGCCCCAGATTTGCAAGTGTTCAAGGTTATGACATTTGTATACAAGGTCATGAACAATTTGTACGAGCACTGGAATTAGTTGTGATAACGTAAATTGATGTCAATAATAATTTTTGCGTGAATATTTCATAATTAGTCAATTATTCCCTAATGTTACGCACAATTATGCTGAAAATATGTGATTAGTTTTAATACTTGTATCCAGTATCCACCTGATGAATGCACATCTGTTACCACAGTTAATTATTTTGTAACATTTCACTACTGCAGCACTAATTAGATATTTACACTTAAGAATGAACGATCAGAGCACCCGATGCTGAACGATATTTGAACAATATTTCTATTTTCCCTTTTTTTTGCAGCTGTTTTTTCTGAGTATGTAGGCTTGCGTGCTGCTATTGTTTTGTTTGGGATGACTGGTTTTGATAACGCTGGATATTAGAGATAAAAGAATTTAGAAAGATTTTTTTTTTTTTTTTGTAACTAATGAAGATTGCTACTAGAAATTTTAAAATTTGTTTATTAAAAGAAAATATTTATTGATTATAATTTTCAATTTCGGATTTTTGTTCTTTTTTGCTTTGTTGAGCCCCCATTTTGTAACAGCCTAACTATTGTCAACAATGATCAGTTGAGGTGATAAGTAAAGAAAAGATTTTAAATGTCATTAAATTATATAATATGGGAATTCATGCTCTTTTACATTCATACCTTGGAATATTATTACCCTAGTCGGCCGTCCTGACTTACATGAAAGATAATTAAATTTTTGTTAGTACAAGTTAGGTATTATTTATTTTACTTGTTTCTTGGTTATTTCAGATTATTATGTTAGTACGGAGATTTATTTTTGGAGCCCATGCGGTGTTTACTTCCCTGAGTTATACAATTGATGATAATCGGAATCCCTCGTGGTCCGTAAGTAGGCTCGTGCTCTTTTGAGTGGTTTATTTCTGCTTCCGTCCGTCGTTAACTTGTTGACTTTGCAATTAATTTACCGGGACTGCGGTTTCCTTGGACAATACTCGATGCTCTTCGAGAAAAAAATACTTCTTTATCGCTTTTTTATAGTTAAAAAAATGAACTTTCACCAGGGTTAGATCCATCTAGCACATGCCAGAAATAAAAATACCTCTCCAATCCTGACGGAAGTGCCGAGAGACTCGCCGTCATCCACTTCTCCACATCATGCGCATCGATCACATCGTTCAATCGTTGTAATGCCACATCGATTATCGTTTCAGCTGATCTTCTGCATTCGGCTATACGTTCTTTTTATTTACGTTCCACTAATTTATTATTGTTTAATTATATTTTATTATTATTATTATTTAATTATATTTGCTTTAATTTCAGTTTAGGGTTTATTTAGTTAATGTTATAGCTGTGTTTATCATTTTGTATTGCTTGCTAGTTAAGGTTATATATATCTAATAAGTGAAATTATCAAGAGCATGAATTTTAATTATTACTAATTTCATAAACTTCATGTGGGAGAATAAGTGCAAATAGTGTGGGTCCAACAATATCCAGCGTTACATACATAATATGCGAGAAAAACTTTCCAACTAATAATAAAATATCACTTTCACTGTTTTGCCTTTTGCTGACGTTCACTTAAAGATAGTTTTCCTTTATAGGACGAAATTTTTCACTATAGCATTGTTTACTCTGTATATATTTTGGTTTGATAACATTTGTTTTGAACTTGAATGTTCGATTTTTTTGGTTTACTATGCTTAAATTGAGATATTGTTGGTAGTAATGCGTGCGTACTCTTTTTAGCAATTTTATCGACAGCAAAATAACGAGATGTGCTTACAGCGTTTCGACTATTATTGCAGTGGATTCATTTATTGCTGCTTCTTGGAAATATTTTATTGCTCCTTGATGATGTGACACAGTTCTTGTTTCTCTAAACACTTACACGTCATTTGCTCTTCCGTTCGCCTGTCTGGAAGCCTTTGAAATAACTACAAAAGAAAATGTTAATAAAAATTAAATATCCAAACTCCGAAATATGTATTTACTACCTGCCTATTGTGCAAAACAAATACGTCATTTTATGATGCTTCCGATATTTATAAGCCACTGTATGTTGTGCGCCCAAAATCTCCGTCTGATGACTACGAGCTGGTAAATTCCATCTCGCTTCGTTGAAGCTGTATATGAGGACAGCCAAAGCTGTCGAGAAAATTTCACAAGCCATGAAACAGTGCCTCATTACTACATGAGAGCCCTGTTCCGGTCGTGGTAAATAAAAAAGACCAATTTCCCATATAACGTTAATTCACTTTATTCAGATATTTAATTACTTTATTACGTGCTTACTTAGTCGGATGCTCACTTAAGACTAAAAATATAATAGCTGAGAGGAATCTCGAAAAGCTTCTTGCGCGCTTGAAGAGTGCTACAATATATAGGTTGAGAGGAAGTTCTAAAAGCTTCTTAAGCACTTGAAGAGTGCTACAATTCGATATGCTATTACATGTATTGTACTAGAGTTTAGAATCTATCAAGTATAGATTTTAAGGCGTACGCCACATCACTCCCCCTTGGTGAAAAAGAAAAGAGGTAGGTATCGTTTTACGACTACAAAACAATTATGCTTTTGATTTACTTATGATTAAATTGGAATTTTATCGTTACAAGTTTAAGCTTGCTTTAGGTTGGAAAGCTGATCTCGTCCTTCGCTCCTCTTCGAAAGTGTCCGTGTTCAAACTGAAGGCCGGCTTTAATCGGTCGACGGAGATTGTCTGTTCTTTTTCATTTATTGAGATTTTAAAGTGTTTGGCATGTCTAGCTATAACTTTGTGAGGTCCATAATACGGTGGATATAATGATCCTTTACGGATCTCTTCCCTGATAAAAACGTGAGAGCATGTCTGAAGATCTTGCGGTACAAAGATATCCTTTTGTTTTCGTTGCCTGACAGGTTTGGGACTGATTCGTGCAATATTCTCTTTAATTTGATTAGCTAGGGTGGTTGTGAGACTGGTTTCGGTCAGTGATTTGGGGACAATGAATTCGGCTGGTAGTCGAAGAGGCTGACCGTAAAGTATTTGTGAGAGCGACATTCCAATGTCTTCTTTGATGGCGGAGCGTATGCCTAGTAATATCCATGGCAAGCTGTGAAACCAATTTTTGGGGTCATTGGTGGCTCTGAGGGCGACTTTTAGTTGCCTATGGAATCGCTCGACGAGTCCATTCGATTGAGGGTGATATGTTGTCGTTCGTATTTTATGAGCACCAAATAGTCGCGTGACTTCTTTGAAGAGAGTTGATTCGAACTGTGTACCTTGGTCAGTGGTGATCGTTTTGGGAACGCCGTATCTGGCAACCCAATGTTGTAGGAACGCTTGAGCTACCGTTGAAGCGTGAATACTTTTTAGTGGTATGGCTTCCGGCCAAGATGAAAAACGATCTTTCATTGTGAGGATATATGTGTAACCATTCGACTGGGGTAAGGGACTAACCAAGTCAACATGCACGTGTTCGAAACGTCCACTTGGGATTTCGAATGTTCCCTGCGGGGATTTTGTGTGTCGATTTATTTTTGCCTTTTGGCATGCAATGCAACATTTTGCCCATCGGTTGATCTCGCTATTGATTTTGGGCCAGAAATACTTAGAAGTAATAAGTTTCCTTGTGGCCTGATCCTAGGGTGTGACAGCCTGTGTAATTTGTCGAACACAGTGCGGCGTAAAATTTCAGGTACATACGGACGGTTTGTCTGAGTGGATGTTTCACACCAAATTTCCTTATCTTCTACTGGCACGTAAATTTTTTTAAGAGAAAATGAAGTGTTCTTCTCCGAGAGTATTGTTTTTAAATCATCGTCCGGAAAGGCAGAAAGCGGTGGTAGAAGTTTACCATCCCCAAAAAAACGTTGTATACTTTTTATCGACTTGGGCGTCGGAAAGTTAATGATTGTTTCTACTCTGGTTTTTGCGGGAGCTATACCTTCTTTGTTTACCGTATGACCTATGAATTCGAGGCTTGATGTGCCTAGGATGCACTTTGAAGCATTGACATTAATACCATGGTTGTTTAACTTTTTAAATACAGTGCGTAGGTGTATTTTGTGTTCCTCAGCTGTCTTACTTGCAATCAGAATATCGTCCACATAAACGAATACAAATTCTAAACCTTAAAGTATTTCGTTGATAAATCGTTGAAAGGTTTGTGCACCATTCTTGACACCAAAGGGCATGCGCAGGAATTCATAAAGACCAAAAAGCGTGATGATTGCCGTTTTATGAATGTCCTCCTTAGATACCGGTATTTGGTGGTAGGCCCGAACGAGGTCTATTTTTGAGAAAATCATGCATCCAAAAAGATTAAGAGAAAAATCTTGAATGTTAGGTAAGGGGTATTTATCGAAAACCGTAGCTGTATTAAGCTGTCGATAATCACCGCATGGTCTCCAATCCGTTGTGCCTTTCTTTTGGAACCATGTGTAGTGGAGAGGCAACGGAAGATGAGGAGGGACGACATATACCTAGATGAACCATTTGTTCGAATTCGTTTTTGGCTATTCTTAACTTTTGTGGATTTAATCTCCTGGGTCGGGCAGCCGGGAGTGATTTGTTCGTGATCATTCGATGCACCATGTCGTGTTTTACAAGTACGTTGAAATCTGGTGGAGTTTTCAGTGAAGGGAATTCATCTAAGATTGCTCCGAATTGTCCTTGGATCGAAAACAGTTTAGGCGAACAAGATATAATGTGTCGAGAGATGCAGCTCGTTGAAAGGTGTGATTGGTTATCAACCAGCTTCTTTCTTCGAATGTCAACACTCAAGTCATGCTTGTATAAGAAGTCGGCACCGATGATTGCATGATCGGTTGAAGCTATGACAAATGTGTGGTTAAATGATCGCTCTAAATTAAGGTCGATGGTTAAGTGCTTAAAACCGTAGGTGCGGATTTGGGAACCGTTGGCAGCTATGAGTAATAGATCACTTCTGTTTATGTGATGCCTGCAAAGCTTTCTAGGAATTATTGAAATCTCTGCGCCGGTGTGTATTAAAAAATTGAGGCGAAGTTTATTGTCGTGGACGAATAGGCGGCAGGGTTGCGTCTTATTCCTCGTTGCCGCAGGCGAAGAATCGCATATTAGTTTTTTGGATCAGAAGTTTTATTTTTTATTTTATTGCAGCGTGAAACACACCTCTGAGCTTCATCCCCGTACCGCTTATGGTACCAGTATGTCTTATTGTCCGAGCCGTTTGATTTGCTTTTGTTACTGTTCTGATTAGCATTTATGTTGTCGGATGATTTCTTGTTATTATACGACCCTGCTCGAGAAGAAGGCTGACCGACTCTTGTGATATTAGTCTCAATATTTTTAATGCATTGACTTAGTTCGTCCAGTTTTTTGAACAAGCTATCGTTTTCGGTGGAAGCAGGGGATTTTATTGCTGATATCTTAGGGTGATTGCAAGAATCATAAATGCGATCTGCTACGTTGAAGACCTCTTCTTCTGAAAGTGAAGCTACGATTGCTATTATCGATGCTTGCACAGTTTGCGGTAATTTATTCAACCATATTTGCTTTAAAAGTGGCGTGCTGATAAGTTTATTACCACTGGCGAGGGATTCTATTTGTCTGCATAGTTCAGATGGTTTAGAATCACCTAACTCTACTCTATGTAATAACGTATCGAGGCGTCTTTCTGCTGAATCACAAGTGCGTGTTGATAATGTGGATTTTAGCTTTTCGTATTTGTTTTGTGTGGGCGGTGATGTTAGAACGTCCGCAATTATTTCCATTGTTTCCGCGGGAAGAGATGAAACGATGTAATCGTACTTCGTATTTGACGCAGTTCTGTTTTTAATTCTAAACTGGGTTTCTACTTGCAGAAACCACAAGTCTGGCCGATTATTCCAGAATGGAGGGATTTTGATAGATACTAATGAAGTATGTGGAATGAGATTTAGGAGCTCCGTTTGGGAGGTGCTGCCCGTTGTGTTGTTTGTGTTCAAACTTGGCTGGGAAACTTGATCGTCAGGCATGATCTCGACGCGATTGGAAATAATTACTGTTATTAAATTGGATTCTCTTTGATATGCTAGGCAGGCCAAACACTTTAAAATGTGTATGAGCTATTGTGAAAGTGGTACAAAATACGCGAAATGGACGTTATTATTAAAATGTATTATCAATTTCTATCACTTTCATGGTTTTGTCACGCAGACCGGATTCTTTGGAATGAGTATTACTCTATTTATTTGTAATTAATGTAATTAATTTGATTCTAATTTACTTGACTTTTTAAATGTATGTAATGTATTTACTTAGTTACATGAACTGATCAACGAACGTTACTTACGGTGAAGTGAGCGAGTGACGAGATGGCTTATAAAATTTCTTGAAGCTTTTGTGAAGAAATGAAATATGTCCGTGATGTGACGCTTGCACTATTGTGTTTTAAACTACAAAAAAAATTTAAAGATAAAGCAATTAAAATGTTCACATAAATTTAATCTGAACTAAAATAACGAAAACTTCCCTTCGTATTAAAATTTTGATGTCAGCTGTCATGTTTGTGGTACAGTCCAGTTTTCCAAAGCTTTTTAATTTTTACCGAAGCTTGTGATTTTCTGTTGCGATATTTAAAGCTGTTCTGTACTATGTGGCTGTATTATGGTTTCTTATCCTTGAGCTTGTGTGTGCATCTATTCATGTAGCTACATGCAATAATGCTTTGAAACTTGATGGAGTGTTGACGGAGAGGTTCTTTGACGGCTGAGTGTGTGGTGTATCCAGAATGAGAACGTGTTGCTGAAGATGTGGTGTGATGATTGGAAAGCTGTTTACTCGGAGCTTTAATGAGGGGAAATTTCTCGTGTGGTGAATATTCTGGGTGGTGATGCAGTGTGCGATGTGTTCACGTTCACCCGAAACTTTGTTGAGAGAAATTTCTGGTACTGTATGCGAAATTTGTGACGTCACCATAAATGCCGTAAAATAGCGGGGACTGGCCTGTGTTAAAATCTCCGGTTTGCGGGAAAAGTAAATTTTCCAAACCTTTTTTTAAAATCCTTGTTAGTCTTAATGTTGTCCGATATTTATGTTCCAGTGCTGAAACGCAGAATCGTGTGAAGCTGAAGTAGCTGGCTGATTCCGTGCGCAAAAATTGCAGGAATGGTTTTAAACACGATGTAATTTTTGTAGAAAAGCGGCTTAAACTTGGGAAACGGCCGTCGGGGTCACCAATTTGTTCCGGTCGTGGTAAATAAAAAAGACCTATTTCCCATATAACGTTAATTCACTTTATTCAGATATATAATTACTTTATTACGTGCTTACTTAGTCGGATGCTCACTTAAGACTAAAAATATAAAAGTTGAGAGGAAGCTCGAAAAGCTTCTTGCGCGCTTGAAGAGTGCTACAATATATAGGTTGAGAGGAAGTAAGAAGCTTTTTACGCACTTGAAGAGTGCTACAATTCGATATGCTAATGTATCGTACTAGAGTTTAGAATCTATCAAGTATAGATTTTAAGGCGTACGCCACAAGCCCCAATTGAGTCACAACATTGTAAAATATTTGCAATGTAAAGATTCTCCCTTGATCACGGATGTTTTCAGGTGAGCAATAGTGCCGATACTCAACAAGGCTAATACTCCGACTAAGTCTTCAGGCTATTACGCCGATTTGCTTTCAGACTATTACGCCGATTTAAACTTTAGGCTATTACCCTTGTGTATAGAACTATATAGTGGTTGCGAAACGCAATTTGAGTTAGTACCTTATCCCAGCGGGAAAGGGATTGCATACCGCATCGAAGCCGTATTACCCATTACTGCATGAAAACTTCGATGAATTTTACACATGATGTCCTAGGCATGGTAGTGATGCCTTTCTGTAGGACTATGTGTCGATGAGAAAGTTCATGAACAACCATCAAAGAAAGTATCGAAAAACAAGCTTCAAATAAATCTTCAGTGTACCGTCGTTCATGAGCACACCGAAGAACAATCATCAAAAAAATCTTCGGGATACTGCCATTCATTAACACATCGTAGAAAAATGTACAAGGTTATCTGCGGTGATCCACCATTCATGAAAACATATTGAACAATATTAAAAGAAATTTTCAATGAATCATACTAGCCGAGTTCTAAAATGCATTATTGTCATCATGGTGTAAAAAAAATTTCATCTTCTTCGTGTTAATTACACAAACAATTCTTGAAAAATGAACTCTGTCCTAAATTTAACAAGGAGTGAATTTGGGATAAATAGCAAGAAGAAATTAACAATTTTCATAAATAAATACAATTCACTTTATAATGACAAAAAAAATGTAACACACTCATACCTTATTATAAAAAAAACTTTGAAAAAAAGTAGTTTATTGATAAATTATAAAATATGTATGGTAAGTGAAATACGCTCCAACATTACATTTGGCTTCTTTTTCATTTTTGAAGTGCCTATTCTTATGAGTTCGAAGACTTTGCCTCATGTCCTTGACAAAGTCAGCCTCTCTAAAGCCATCCCTCATTAGCGCTTCTGCAAAAATTCAAACAAGTATTAATATGTAGGCAAAGACTATCTTATATTAAAACATGACAACTTACTGAATAGTACACTGTTTACATTTTTGAATTCCTTAAAAGCTTCTTTTCCTTTTTGGCCATCATAGTTATAATTAAGTATTATGTTACTCCATAATATTTTATTTAAATTTTTGACGATTCCACCTACTTTTACCATGGATTTCACAGCATCAATCTAGGAATTATTTTAAGTGGGCTTATTCTATATTATTTAGATATATGTTGGTAGTTTACGTAAGAATCTTCATTCTCGGAGATCTCTTTATCCAATTTAATCAAATCTTCTTTGGTTTCAATGGGGAACTTAATACGGGTGGTTAGCTTTTCCTCTTTTTTCTTAATTATTTCTTTCAAAAATACTTTGATTTCGGCATTGGCCATCATAATTTCTCTGATTTGGTCTAAAAATGAGCAAATGAAATACAAATACCTATATAAGCGAATCGTGAGTAGTTTTACTTTTTAACGGCTCTATTTCCTTGCTTATACATATGTTCTAAAATTCGTCGAAATGAATTTTATATGAAACGTATGTTAATAAGATACTAATTTTTTAATTCTGATACTATTTACGTTTTCAGCCCAGATTTCTTGCCTTGTAAATGCAGAGTTGCGACTCAAGGACGCAGCAACCCTTCCCCAAAATTTATTCGTTCAAATGTTGGCGTATTTGTGGCCATTATGATCTGCAAGTATTAAATTATGCATTGTAAATTATGGATTGTAGGTATTTATTCAAGTGGTAATTTTACCACATGCAATCATGAAGAAGGGGAATAAGTAAAAATTCGCTTTCATGTGGCAAGCATATCATTTTATACGCTAGTTGCTTCAGATTAAACATTTCTTCTTCTTCTATTGTTTTTTGATCTGTCAGGGATATTTCTAGACCAGTTAGAGAATCAAGCGACTGTTTAAAAAAATTGCTCTAATTTAGTAACCTTCTACCAACTACGAAATATTCGTCGACTCCTACAGCAAATCCGCTAATTTATATTGGAATGTGGGGATAGATACAGCAATAATTGTTCGGCTGCAAAGTTTGCAGTATGTATATTAGCGAGTAGACGTGCTTCATATCGGCTCCGGTGTTGTGATAATTTCTATTATAATTTTCCTTAAAATATTACCGAGGCATTTTGTTGGCCGCGAGCTGTTTTTCCATCTGGCTTTTAACTTATTTGATTCGCATATTATTTGTGCTATAATATTCTTTTTGCTAAAAATTTTGCATTTCTCGGACTGTGCATTCTAGTTTCTTTTTGTGCAATTTTAACTGTGCTCTGCTATCATTGTGTTTGTGAGACGTTACAGCAAACTGACGTCATGGCGGGGAAGAATCCAAGGAAAGAGAAAATTCCCTCAACCTCTAACTCGGAAGAGTGCGGACAGGTCGTCACACGCAGTCTGGCAAGGGCATTGACTGATGATCCGGGGTCCATAGGTGCTGTTTTGAAAAGGTTATTGGAGTCACTGGAGTCTCGCATCTCAAATAAAATCGACCTGCTTTTAAAGCTATCGGAGGACCGTGTCACGAAAAAGATCGACGATGCCATTAGTTCCTCAGCAATAAGCTTGACTCATATAATAATACGATAAGTGAACTTCAACGGAACCAGGATCTACTGCAATCACAAATTCCCGACTTTCATCGCACTCAGCGCTTAAGTGATGCAATTGTTAGGGGAATACCGATCCAGAGTAATGAGAATGCTCACGACGTAGTTAAGAACATTGCTGCTGTTATTAAACACTCTTTGACACCGTACATGGATGCTTTTCGTATCAAACCTAAATCTCCAGGGAAAAGTACACCAATTGTTATCCGTTTCTCTTGTGTTGCTGAACAGAAGGCTTTTCTGACTGCTTTTCGTAGGCATCGAGGCTTAAAACTATCTGAATTGGAGGGATTCTCTTCAGCCGGACCAGTATATATATCTGAAAGCTTGATCCCGCATTACAACTCAATTCTGCAAGAGGCATTAAATTTGCGTAAACAGGGGAAGTTATTCTCTGCCAGTATTCGAAATGGTTTCGTCTATGTAAAGTGCAAAAGAGAAAGTATCGATAAGAGAATTACCAGTCATGATGAACTCAAAGAGGCTTGCATGCAATAAAATGATGTTACGCCACAAACGGAGCTGATGACGTTCAAATAAATTCTTCACTGGAGTAAGGTTTATTGTTATTGATTTTACACAAATAGTTTGTTGTATTCTAGGGTAATTTCAAATTCTAGCCTAGTATTTTTGAATTTTTTCTTGAAATTTTCTTCTTTTCAACTTTAGTATTTTATCATAAGTTTTTCTGTAATTTTGTATATTACATACATATATATTAATTCTAGCAATTTAGCTCATCATCAATAGTTTCTTGGTTTCGGACATTTTTCATTTAGTTTTTTTTTTCTTTTTTTTTTTATATAATGAATAATCACTTAAATAGTTATTTTAGTATGACTTGTGGTAGCTTTGTAGAATTGCTTCATTGTACTTCTTATTTTCCTTGTACAGAATTCGACACAACCTATTTTTCTATGTTTATTTTCTGTTTCACTGATGGAGGTGTGCTCATTTATGGGTTCGGTTAATGGTTTGTGTGAGTTGGACAGAGTAAGATCTGTATTAAATATTCTTTGTGGATATACTCCTGGATTTCACGTGTGTACCATTAATGCTAGAAGCCTACGAAATAAGATGGATGAATTGTGTCAGATTTTTGCCGATTCTAACATTCGTGCTGTTCTTGTTAGCGAGTCATGGCTGCAGAATCATATACCGTCGTCACTCGTTGCGATACCTGGCTTTAAACTATTCCGAAATGATCGGTTAAGTCACAGGGGAGGTGGTGTTGCGATCTATTTGAGGGATAATTTAAGGGCTAAAATCGTAAATTCTTCATTGACTGGGGAAATTGAATTTTTATTTTTGGAAGTTGTGGTTGGTACTGGAAAATGTTTATTATGTGCTGTGTATCGCCCTCCTGGTGTCTATAGTGAGTTGTCTGCTGAACAGTTTTCCAGTGCAATGTCACATTTAGTACACCGTAATAATGATGTTATTATTGGTGATGATCTCAATGTAAACATTCTGATTGATAATTTGATGACTGATAGGTTCTTGACTGATATGGTGGCGCTCCACTTGGATGTGATAAATTCATTGCCTACGTTTTTTAATTGTTCCAACCCTTCACTTCTTGATCTTATCATGGTTGCTAATAGGAGTAATGTCAGATTTCACAACCAGCTGAGTCCTCCAAGTATACTCGATCATGATATAAACTTTATGACCTACAATCTTTCCCCGGAAGGTGGGAATCTTAATAAGACTTTCTGCTATCGTGATTTCAAACATCTTGATAATCTTAATCTGATAAATGAGTGTATGTCACTAGCATGGAATGATATTTTCCTTCTTCCATCGGCGGAGAAGCAATTGTGGAAATTTAATGAGATGGTCTCTTATTTATATAATAAATATAAGCGTGAGTATTTTTCTTCTCAATACGATCCAAGCTTACCTTCCAAAACCTTGTGGGGAAACTTGAAGCGAGCTTCCATTTATACTGATGTCAACCCTGATTGTCCTTTTGATTCTGAAGAACTTAATCGGCACTTTACTTCAGGTCCAGCATCAAATCTATTAATTCTACAACAACCTAGCATGTCCTTTCTTACTTTACGTGAACAAAGTGTTAATTGCTTCTCTTTCCGGTGTGTGGAGAATGATGAAATTTTTAAAGCGATATACCTATCAAGTCCCATGCTAACGGTTTTGATGAAATAAATGCTCGATTTCTCAAGATCTTATTGCCTTACATTTTTCCGTACGTTCGGCACATCATGAACACTTGTCTAACTACATCTCAATTCCCAGAAGTATGGAAAATAGCTAATGTTATTCCTATTGCAAAAAAAATGTCTGCTACTGAGCTGACACACTACCGTCCCATCAGCATTCTCAGTTTTCTTTCCAAAGTCTTGGAAAAGCTTATGCGAGCCCAGATTGAAAATTATGTAACATGTAATGATCTCCTAGCGAAATATCAGTCTGGTTTTCGTGCACGACATAGCTGTGAATCTGCGTTACTCAAGGTCACTACGGACTTGCGATCGGCTCTAGATGAAGGAGATCTTGGTGTGATGGTTTTGTTAGACTTCTCGAGGGCATTTGATTGTGTTGTACATGAAAAACTGCTGCGTAAGTTATATGCATACTTTTATTTCTCCTCTTCAGCTGTTAAAATGATATCCAATTTTCTCTCAAATAGGTCGCAACAGGTGGTCATAAAAGGTGTTCCGTCTTCCCGAATGCATTTAGCATGTGGAGTTCCTCAAGGTTCAGTCTTAGGACCTCTTCTTTTTAGTCTTTACATTAACGATTTATGTGACGTCGTGCATGACGTTCAATTGCACCTGTATGACCTAGTGGACTGATTGAGGACTGTATCTTAGAATAAACGATGATCTCTCAGAAATTTTTAGGTGGGCAATTGATAATAAACTGCTTCTTAACCCCAATAAATCGCAATGTATAGCCCTCTCTAATTCTGATCTTAATATTGATGATCTTCCCCAATTATGCTTAATAAAGTGGAACTACCATATGTGAACTGTATAACCAATCTGGGAGTGAAAATTAATAATCGTTTGAGGTGCTGTGATCATATCAAATCTATGGTAAGCAAAATTTATGGTGGGCTTAGGAGACTCTGGCTGTCTGCAAATATACTTCCCGTCGATCTGCGTTTGAGACTAGTTAGGACACTTTTGGTGCCTCTTTTTGCTTATGGTAGTTTAATATACATGAGACTAGACTCAGTTTGCAACGACTGTATACGTTTTGCTCTCGGTTTGCGTCGATCTGCTCATATTTCTCCTTATAGATCATTGATTTTGGGTTGTACTCTAGATTCGTACCTAAAGGGTAAAGCACTGATTTTCCTGCATAATCTTATTCGCACAAGTGAGCCAGAGTATCTTTTTTGTAACGTAAATTTTCTGCAGTCCCTGAGAGGACGTAAACTTCTAATTCGTCGTTTCAATTCATCCATCCTTGAGGGATCTTACTTTGTTCAGGTTGCACGCCTTTGGAATTCTCTACCCCCACATGCACAGAGTGTTACTTCTATCAGTGAATTTAGGAAGCTTATAACGTAATTGTTTTACACTAATTACTAGCTGATTGTGTCGAACTCTTTTCTTCTTATCTTTTCACTATGTTTTTCTTTTCTTTTTCTTTTCTTTCCCTTGCGATTTTTACTATTTTTCTAATATATTGTAAGTATTACGTTTTATTTTTCTCTCTCTTTTTATTTTAATTTTATTTTGTAGTTTACTAGCTAATCTAGCCGTTCTTTCATTGTACTAGTATTTCTAATCTTGTGTACATATCAGGTAAATAAAATGATTGATTGATTGATTGATACTCAGATAATACATATCTGTAATGTAGTTAATTATTTGTCGCTTAAAATTTTTTTTAAATCCATCTCTTTTACTTATTTTCATAAAATTCTCTTGGCTTAATTTATTATTGATTTGCTGTAAAATTTCGGTGGGCTGTTTAACTTTCTTTTTTAGTTCCTGCATGTAATTTTCGAACTTGTATGCAGTAAATTCACTTATTAGTCCAAATTGTTTCACACATTCTGTTAAATGCAACAGACTGTGTACATCGACCGGGGAAATTTTCCACAAAAAGCTCAATCATTTTACCTGCCACATCCAAATTCGCTTCATAATACTTAGCGCATGATAACAAACGATAAGCAGAATGAAGAAGGGAGTGTTGTAGAGGCGCTACTCATGTAGAGTAGACGTAACCAAAGGGTAAGCCGGCAATGCCTCGCCTCGCTCCAATTATAATCAGCGATGTCTGGACCTGATGTAGGGAAAGCCGAAATTTTCTTGAAATTTTTTCATAAGAATTGTTATGCATTGGAGGCCGAAACGGTATACATTGTATGATTGGATCTGAAAATAACTCCTGACTGAATAAAAATTCTCCGAAACATTTTCTGTATATTTCTAAAAAGAAATGAAGGCTATTGCTCATAAAAAATTTTTAGTGGCCCAAGCAACCGTTGTCGGTCGGCCTCCAATAATGCATAACAACTCTAAGGAAAAAATATCCAGTAAATTTCTAAAAAAAAATTGCGGCCTTCCTTACCTCAGGTCCAGCCATGGTGGATTTTATATTCTATCGAGGTGATGTCTACTTTCCAGCCTTTTTATGTTGTTTATGTTGTTAGTTTGGCTATGCTCTTACCGCTTATCTCTTCTATCGCTTGTCCATACTTCAGTTGCCCATACTTCATTTACCCAGCTTTTAGCGAAGCGTGAGCAAAACTGTTCAAAATGGTACAAGTGGTGCCATCTGGCATTATAACAAGGAAGCATTTTCGCAACCACTATATAGTTCTATATAAAAGGCTATTACGGCGATATAATACTAGGCTATTATGCCGACTTGTGAATAACAACACACTCCTGATCAAGCTTGAGTTAATTATTATTTTCTGCAATCACTTACGGTAAATTTATACACAAATTTTCCTTACGTTAGCAATTATAACTATTGATCATATATTACAATTATGAGAAAGCGTCAACAATGAAAATCGTTCGATCACTACACTTTATGCAATATTCAGACGTAACATGAATCACGCTCTTGCTTTTTACGTTCATTCATTGTTACGAGTGATCAGGCAGTACAGTATTAATGCGTAATCTGACTCATGCTTTCTTTATTTCATTTTCTTTATGCCAGTCGTTGTGAATGACGATTTGACCCATTAACATATCTACCTTTCATTTATTTTATTTATTTATTATTAAGAATTTCATCAAAGATCTGATTACTGAGCTTACATACAGTATAAGAGTATACATAACAATGTAATGACAGAAGGTATACATAACAAAATAATAAAAAGAAAAGTAACTCTAACTAAGCTGATCTTTTATTTGACGTTTTGAGAGATGAAAGTCAATGCAATCAAACTGACGGTTAAAGATACGAGACATTGATGAAATCGGCTCGTGCATGCCATAGTTTGTACATACTATGCTGGGGAACATCGAAGAAGTCGTAGAACGAGCGCACAGGAACAGATATATTAAGAGTATTTAAGAGCTCAGGGGAATTTATCGCTCCCTGTATACACTGAAACGCAAAAACAGCTCTGGAAGTTTTTCGTCTATTGTCGAGAGAATCCAAAGGAAAGAGTTTAAGCCTGTCGACATATGGAGGTAGAATAAAAGGGTTATCCCAGTGAAGCCCACACAGGGCAAAACGAACGAATCTCCGCTGCACTGCCTCGATGCGATTTATGTATACAGCATAGAAGGGAGACCAGATCGGACTGGCATACTCCATAATAGGTCCAACGAATGTGCAGTAAAGGACCTTCGTTATGAATGGATCATTAAACTCCTCTGACCATCTCTTTACAAACCCCAGAGTAGCATTAGCCCTGGCAACGATTTTGTCAATATGATCCTCGAAAGAAAGACGAGTATTAAGGAAGACACCCAAATCTTTGGTTTCGTCAAGTCTAGTTAATAAGCATCCATCTAAAGTATAACCAAAGTCGAGAGGCCTCCTTTTACGAGAAAAGGACATAGCGGTACATTTGCTGATATTGAGAGGAAGAGAGTTAATAGCACACCATTTATGAAAGGTATCTAAGTCCTGGTTTAAAATTCCACACTCATTTTCATTAGAAATAATGCGGAAGATTTTGGCATCGTCAGCATAGCAAAGTATTCTGGTATTGGCCAAAATCAGAGAAACATTATTAATGTAAATTATAAAAAGAAGTGGTCTAAGATGGCTACCTTGAGGTACGCCAGAAGTATTATCCATTTCATCAGAAAGAGCTGCGCGAAATATAACTGCTGCGTGCGATCAGATAAATAAGAACGAAGCCAATTGACAAAGACAGTAGGAAAACCAAGAACAGTCAACTTGTGAATTAAGATTTTGTGATTGATTCGGTCGAAACCTTTACTAAAATCCGTGAAAATACAATCGACTTGCTTTCCGCTTTCAATAGCAGAAATACAGAAACTAGTAAACTCTAATAAATTAGTCGTAGTAGATTTACCTTTCATAAAGCCATGCTGAAAGGAGCGCAGGAAAGGCTTGCTGTGGAAATACATAACATCACAAACCAGAGCTTCAAATATCTTACCAATACAACATAAATTAGCGACTGGTCTGTAGTTAGAAATGTCGCACTTGTTTCCCTTCTTGTGCAAAGGAATAATCAAAGAAAGCCACTGTTTTGGAAAAATACCACAATTTAAAGACAAATTAAATAAATAACACAAAACAGAAACGATGGACGTAGCACAATGTTTTATGAGCGTTGAAGGAACACCATCCGGACCACTAGAAAAACTATCAGCTATGCTTGAAATATACTTGTAGATAGACGCTTCGTCGAGCAACAGGTCTTTAGGTTGAAGAGAAGTCAGCAGAAGCTTCGTCAAATGGGTAAAATCGTTATAACTAATATCACAGTGGCTATCACAGAAGGCAGTCTTAAAAAAGTCAGCAAAGAGATTGGCAGTTGCCAAGGAATCAACACTGTCTATGTTTCCGAGTCGCAACGATGAAGGGTATCCATCAGAGTTGCGCTTAGAGTTCACAAACTTCCAAAACTGTTTAGGTTCAGTACGCAAGGACGACCTCATTCTACATATGTACATATTCGTTGTATGATTCAGTTAAACACGAAGTATACTGAGCACACAAATTAGAATAAGTTCCGTAATCAGCATTACTCCTTGAGGAACAGAACGTATATAGGTATACGATAGAAAAAAGTTAATTTCATAACGAAAACAATTGCAACGATAACAGAAATATCACTTTCACAGTCACAAAATTCTTAAAATTGCACATACCTGTTTGTGAATATACACAATATAGAATCCTAACAAAAGATCTATATGATACTTTAGATAGTTTAATTATATATTCATTTTCAAATAAACGAGATAAGAGAGAAAAATAAAATTTCTTTTTGTATTTACTATTTACGTGTTGTCTACAAAGCTATTAATACTCATTAGAAACAGAAATTTCTCTTCAAATATTGATATTTTAGGTATAGGTATAAGTCGCAGAAAAAAAAATTATTTATTTATTATATAAAAGACCTTTTTATGTTCTGTTTTAAAAATAAAATTAGTGCCACACTAGGTAATTAGATAATTTAGATGAAATTAGAATAAAAATAGGAAGCAAAAAAAATATTGATTATGGTCCAGAGCTAGACACCACTCACGATAATATCCATCTGCATTCCATTATTTCCATTGCGCTTGATAACGCTAGTTAACATGTATGTAGGTAGGTACTGCTGTTGTACTGGGATTTTGTGCAATAATTCCTCAACTTTCCTTGATTCGAGCTCCTGATTAATTCAGATTGAACACAAGCAAGATTTAGACACTTAGATTTAGATTTTTTATTTATTTCTGCCGCCGCGGATTAGTAATGAATTATTTACGTAATTGGTAGATCCGCGCGCTATTGTTGCGACATGGACCGCACCGCTGCCACCAGTTTGTTGCGATTACCTACACGTAGGTAATAGGGATTAACTCCGGGACAGACGGAAATTGAGGAACTGTGATAGAAATACAAATTCTTGGCTTATAACACAAACTATTATTTTTAATCACTTTATTTAGAAAAATATGAACTAATAGTTGTACAAAAGTAACGTATAAACTTTACGCGGCGGTAACCCGAAGTCAACTCGCCGATTATCAATTTTAGAGCATGGAGTGTGGCTCTTTCACATACTGTTGCAGCGAAACCTTGGTCAGAAGACATCTTTGGAACCTGAAAGAAGTTACACAAAGAATTCTTCATCTTCAGATAACAAAAAATAGAAAATACTTATCTGATATGTACATAGTTCTTCTACTTTCTTTAATCCACATAGATAACATCTTGTTCATATCTAAAAATAATAGAAATTGCTTAATTAGTTTGGTATAGGAAATTTAAAATGTAAACAAACAAGTTAGTAGTACAAAACTTACCACAACCAGAGACGAAAATGATTTCAATCACGCCAAACAATAAACAACACATCAATAAATTACACTGAACATATAACACGTGTTCTTATAAATAAAAACAAATAAATAAGAAATATACTTACATTAATTCAAGTGTTTTTCCTGCTGATAACCTCAAAAGTCAAACGAGAGCTTTCCTGTCGCAATGACATTATCGATGTTCTATGAATATACATCGGAATTTGATCAGTTTCGGAGAAGATATTACCAACCCTGGAATCAATAGTTTACATATGATGACTTCGTTAAGTATCTAGAAAGGGAACTAAAACCTGAGACAACATCATGTTCTAAGGGGAATTAGAACTTTTAAAAATGTTATCAAAACCCGTTAAGGTTTATAAATCTAATTTTCTCATTGGTTCGATTTTTCTAGAAAATTGCGATAGCGGGTTCATCGGAGGTAGATCTAAATAATCTCGAACGGATAGAATTCTTTTTCCTTTGGTACAAGACGGTAATCGCGACGGAAAGTTTTGGTGCATTGGCTCTATCTTTGAAAGTCTATATTGAAATCGAATCCGAGTTAGTAAAAAGTGGAAATCATTAAAGTAACACAGACTATAGAAACCAAAAAAATAGCGTGAAAAAACTTGGCTAACTTGAAGTGCGGTTGCTGTGAAAATCATTGTCGTCTCTGGTGCTTGTAGAAATTAAATTTTGATTTGAAATTAGTATTTTTTTCTTGTAGTCGTAATTTATAGTTTTTTTTGTTTGAATGTAAATCTGAAGTTGGAAAATTAGTAGAAATAAAAACGAAGTCTTTTGTAAAAATAGTGGATTTGACAATATAGTAGTATTGAACTTATTATATGAGGAAATTGTGGTTTTAATTTGATTATTGCATGCAGCTTTGTAAGAGCACTGTGGTGTAGTGGATAACGTGCTGGATTATCACGTAAGAGCCGCAGGTTCACTTCTCGTCGTCGCTTGAAACTTTTTTCTGCTGAAAACATTTTTTTTGTTTTTTTGCAAATTTTGTGGCAATTAATTAGTGGAAATCTACGTTCGACTTAATATCCTTAGAATCCTTCACATAATGGTCCTTCGAGCCGGATATTAACTGGACATAGTATTGGTAGAACGATTTTTCTGGAAACTAGAAAACGTGCGTGCTCATTCAAGTGAACTTTGAACTCATAGTGCCTGTGACTGTGAACATTGAATTCAAGTGACTTAAGTGAAAAAGTAAAAAAAGAAATCCTCAAATACAAACTCTCTTTTTATTGGCAACGAAAAATACTATAAAATAAGTGAAAACTAGTCTGGAAAAATTTGGATACGATTTGAAAAAGTCTGGTGAGTCCGTTTCATCTTATTTCTTATTGCATGCCTTTTATTTTACAAAATACATATATACACATACTTAATCTAATATGATGGACAAGTTAATTAAGTTGCAAAAGCGCAGTAAAAAGGTAATCGAAGATTTCTTTGATAATTATAAAAAGGATGGTAAAGATCGCAGATCAAAACCGTATTATGAAGCAAGAATAACTAACCTAGAGAAGCATTGGCAGGAGTTTAAAAACCGCGATGAAGAGATAGCTTTATCGGCGACCGCCGAAAGTATGAAAAACGATCTATATTTTGTAGAACAAAGATACTCGGTGGTTGAGAATTTTTATATAGACGCGTTCGCAAGAATCGTATCGGATTTTCAACGCGATTTCCCATCAGCTATAGCCGAACCGGTTGTTGGAAAAGACAGTGAGATTAAGGTTATCAGTCTAGACTCAAAGCGTGACGAGCTAAAATTACCACAAATATCACTACCTACATTTTCCGGAGATTATCTTGCCTGGAATACATTTCATGATTTATTTAAAGCTCTGATATATGATAATGAGCGGCTATCACATGTGCAAAAATTACAATATTTGAAGGCACATCTCTCAGGCGAAGCCAGAAGTCTTCTCAGTAATACTACGATTACTAGCGCACACTTTGAGCCAGCATGGCAAATGTTGACATCGAGATATGACAACAAACGTGTTTTAGTTAAGGCCCAGTTGGATGTTTTATTTAATCAGGTAAACGTAAATCAGGAATCAGCAAAGGGAGTGAAAGGCCTGCTCGATAAAACCGCAGAGTGCCTTGCCGCTCTCCAAAATCTCGAAATCAAAACAGAGAACTGGGATCCTATTTTAATTTATTTTGTCACGCAAAGATTACCATACGAGACCCTAGAATTATGGGAACAGTCGCAAAGCTCAAAAAGAGTCATTCCAACTTGGAACGAATTGAAAGAATTCTTAGAAGCTATGTTTCGTACGTTAGAAGTAATGAATGTGAAAAGAAAGCCGATAGTCAAGGAAATCAAACCTGCACCCGCTGCACAAGTAGAAAAGTTTTGGAGAAAACCTCAAACGTTCCACGTAGCTACAAGTTCTCTTTGTTTACTTTGCCGTGAATTGCATTCCATTCGCAAATGTCCGAAATATTTGGAACTCAATCATCAAGCTAGATTGGATGCAGTAAAATCAAAGGGTCTATGTCTAAACTGCCTAGGTTCTGGACACCTTATAGCGAATTGTCCGAGTAAGCTTAAATGTTTAGTATGCAAGAAATCGCATCACACAACCTTACATAAAAATCAAAATACGCCAGAAAATTCACGGCTTGAACATGTCAATCAGCCCGGAACCTCTAGACAATCTTTCGCTATTGCGAACAATAATGATTTTGTCGCTGGAGCACAGTCATTTGTCGCGAGCCAATATTCCAGATCTCAACAAATTCTCTTAGCAACAGCCTTAGTCAAAATTATTGCACCAAATGGACTGGAACAAAGCTTTAGAGCTCTTATTGACCCTGGTTCGCAGGCGTCGTTTGTCACAGAACATGTTGTACAAACTCTTCGATTACCTAGGGAATTCATAGATGTAAACGTAACTGGATTAGGCAATACTTCTACCGAGAAAATCAAAGCCAGTGTAAAGTTGACTATTACACCGAAGATTTCATCCAACGAAACTAAAATACATGTTGACGCATTTGTTCTACGGACAATCATAAATCTGCTACCAGGCCACCTAATTACAAAGTCTACTTGGCAGCATCTTGATGGCCTCGAATTGGCTGATCCCACATTTAATCGACCAGGACGTATAGACGTGTTATTGGGAGCTGACATCTACCCATCTCTCATTTGTGATGGAATACGAAGAGGTGAACTTGGCACTCCAATTGGACAGCATACAATATTTGGATGGATATTATCAGGTGAAACATCTAATCGGTCTTCACAGCCTCAGAATCTACAAAATTTTCACGTTAACGTTAATTTACAAGACGACTTGAAAATGTTTTGGGAATTGGAAGAAATACCTTCTAAACCTCTTCTTACATCTGAAGAAAATCTATGTGAGCAACACTTCGCCAACACGTATATCAGATGTTCCAGTGGAAGATATCAAGTTCGGCTTCCATTCATCGAAGATGGAAAGGCACTAGGAGCATCTAGAAATATTGCCATTGGTCGCCTGTTACAAATGGAAAGGCACTTCGGTCAAGATCCATACCTAAAAACAGAATATGTCAAATGTATGAATGAATACTTGGAATAAGGACACATGCAACCAGTAACCAACACAGAAAATGAATTTGTTAGGCATGATATAAATAGAAATCTGTATTACGAGTGCGCGTATTTGCCACATCACGCCTTCATAAAACCAAGCAGCACCACTACAAAAGTTCGTACAGTCTTCGACGCATCGCGACGCACAAGTAATGGTAAGTCCTTAAACGATGTTCTCTTGAAAGGACCAACCATCCAGGAAACATTATTCGTAATTTTAATGCGGTAGAGAAGGCACAAAATCGCTTTTACGGCTGACGTTCAAAAAATGTACAGGCAGATCCGCATGCATCCCAACGACGCAGAATATCAACGGATAGTGTGGAGGGACTCACCAGACAAACCGATTCGAGACTACAAATTGACAACAGTAACATTTGGAATTAAAAGTGCACCATATATCGCAATCAGAACAATGCAACAATTAGCCAGAGATGAAAGTCACAATTATCCTGTCGGCGCAGAAGCAGTTCTCAACGACTTTTATGTAGACGATTTAATTTCCGGTGGAAACAATATTCAAGAAGCCAATCTGAAACGATTTCAAATCAGTCATCTACTCCAAGCCGGAGGACTCGAACTACGTAAATGGGCTTCAAACAATGAGAGCATTCTACAAGATATCCCGGAGGAGAAGAGAGAACCTGAACTACCTTTATCAGTGGACTCTAGTGATATTAAGGCTCTTGGAATGCTTTGGAATCCTCAATCTGACACCCTGTCATATAAGGTGGAAATAGACCAAAGTCAGCGAACGTGGACTAAACGTAGTATCTTGTCAGAAATATCGAAGCTCTTTGACCCCATTGGACTGCTCGCCCCTATAATAATAACAGCAAAGATCCTTATCCAATCACTTTGGTTGGCCGGACTACAATGGGATGACGAAATTCCGGAGGATATCAAATTAAACTGGAAAAACTATCGAAAGAGCCTGAGTCTTATTCAACAGTTACACATTCCTCGGTGGATTAAAACAGGAGAAGAATCGTCAAAAATCGACCTTCACGGCTTCTGTGATGCATCCATTCAAGCATACGCTGCGGCAGTCTATGCTCGCATTGAGAACGTCAATGGACAAATTGATGTGCACCTAGTTTCGGCCAAAACAAAGGTGGCACCTATAAAAACTATATCTTTACCGAGACTCGAGCTATGTGGTGCGACTCTCTTAGCCAAACTAATGACGGAAGTACAGCAGAATCTTCAACTAGACATTAGTGGAATTTATGCATGGACAGACTCCACCATTGTACTTGCGTGGTTGAAGAAACATCCTTCAACGTGGGAGACCTTTGTCGCCAATCGAATTTCACACATTCATCAAGTGCTAAAGGAAAATTGTTGGGCTCATGTGGCAAGCGAATCAAATCCAGCGGATTGTGCAAGTAGAGGCATGGAGCCAGGAATACTCAAAAATCATACTCTCTGGTGGAGTGGTCCACATTGGCTACAACAATCTAGAGAAAATTGGCCTAAACGTAAAGAAAAGCTAGAAACAACACAGGGATTACGTAAACAAATTCAGAGCTTACACATACAGACGCCCTTTCAACAGTGGGAACTATTGTCTCGATATTCGTCACTAACGAAACTTCTAAGGATCACCGCCTATTGTCAACGTTGGACTAGGAACGTCCGTAGTTCACCACAGAATCGAGAACTAAAATACTTAGCAAGTAAAGAACTTCAAACTGCTTTATCATTCTGGCTGCAAGCTACACAGGCTGAATACTTCTATAAGGAAATAAAGGCATTAAGGGAACAGAAACAGATCCCAAAACAGAGTAAACTAATCAAACTGAATCCGTTTTTTCATGATGATGGACTTCTTAGAGTTGGAGGTCGCCTTGGAAACTCCTCGCTCACCTTTTCAGAAAGGCATCCTATTATATTACCTGAAAAGAGTCATCTAACAAATCTAATTGTTGATAGTATGCACAAAACAACAATGCATGGCGGTACTCAGCTCATGCTTTCATTACTCCGTCGCAAATATTGGATTTTAAACGCCAGAAATATAATTCGCGCATACAACCATAAATGCATACAATGTTTTCGGCAGACAGCCCAATCCAGAACACAGTTAATGGCAGATCTACCAAGCTATCGCATACAAAAAGCACGTCCATTCGCACATACTGGAGTAGACTACTGCGGCCCGTTTGATATAAAAAGCTCCAGTGGCAGGGGAATTCGCAGCTATAAAGGTTATATAGCAGTTTTCATCTGCATGGTCACGAAAGCTATGCATCTTGAATTAGTAAGTGATCTATCTACAGCTGGATTTTTGGCAACGTTCCGCAGATTCGTGTCACGTCGTGGCTTGTGCACAGATCTGTATAGTGATTGCGGATCGAACTTTATTGGGGCAAATGCAATTCTTACTCGTTATAAACTTGAAATGGTAAAACACATAGAAAACGAAATCGCACAAGCAATTGAAAACGAAGGAATTAAATGGCATTTCATACCACCTTCTTCACCCCACTTCGGAGGATTATGGGAAAGCGGAGTGAGATCGACCAAAACACACTTGAAGAGAATAATTGGGACTACTATTCTAACCTATGAAGAATTCAGTACCTTGTTGACGCAAATAGAGGCCAGCTTAAACTCAAGACCACTGACGGAACTATCACAGGACCCGAGTGATACTTCAGCTTTGACACCTGGACATTTTTTAATTGGAGGAGCTCTACTCACGCCGCCAGAACCTACTCTCCTGGACATCAACACCAATCGCCTCGATCGTTATCAGTACATCCAAAAACTACATCAAACATTTTGGGCAAGATGGAGTACTGAATATTTACATCGCCTACAACAGCGCCCAAAGTGGCTGTCAAAACAAATCAACCTAAAAGAGAACGATTTAGTTATTGTTAAAGATGAAAGACTTCCACCGTCACGATGGCTAATGGGAAGAATTGTTAAAACCCATCCGGGAAAGGATAACTTAATACGAGTCGTCACCATAAAAACGCAACACAACATCATTAAGCGACCTGTAACAAAAACCTGCCTCCTTCCGATTGATACAATAATCCCATCCAATTGAAAAAAAGAAAACCGTAAATTACCTCATAAACAATCCTTTCACAAAAAAATACATCCTTTCAGATATCTCCCAAATCTTTGAATAGTAGTATCAGTCATCCTCTCAAACTACATTGAATTTTCACAGATATAAATTCGATGAATCACTATCCCGGAACATTATGGAAATCCGTTTGCAGCAACCATGGAAGTCATCAAATCTATCACCTACTTATTGAAACCGGACGTTTCAAGGGGGGGTGTATGTTGCAGCGAAACCTTGGTCAGAAGACATCTTTGGAACCTGAAAGAAGTTACACAAAGAATTCTTCATCTTCAGATAACAAAAAATAGAAAATACTTATCTGATATGTACATAGTTCTTCTACTTTCTTTAATCCACATAGATAACATCTTGTTCATATCTAAAAATAATAGAAATTGCTTAATTAGTTTGGTATAGGAAATTTAAAATGTAAACAAACAAGTTAGTAGTACAAAACTTACCACAACCAGAGACGAAAATGATTTCAATCACGCAAAACAATAAACAACACATCAATAAATTACACTGAACATATAACACCTGTTCTTATAAATAAAAACAAATAAATAAGAAATATACTTACATTAATTCAAGTGTTTTTCCTGCTGATAACCTCAAAAGTCAAACGAGAGCTTTCCTGTCGCAATGACATTATCGATGTTCTATGAATATACATCGGAATTCGATCAGTTTCGGAGAAGATATTACCAACCCTGGAATCAATAGTTTACATATGATGACTTCGTTAAGTATCTAGAAAGGGAACTAAAACCTGAGACAACATCATGTTCTAAGGGGAATTAGAACTTTTAAAAATGTTATCAAAACCCGTTAAGGTTTATAAATCTAATTTTCTCATTGGTTCGATTTTTCTAGAAAATTGCGATAGCGGGTTCATCGGAGGTAGATCTAAATAATCTCGAACGGATAGAATTCTTTTTCCTTTGGTACAAGACGGTAATCGCGACGGAAAGTTTTGGTGCATTGGCTCTATCTTTGAAAGTCTATATTGAAATCTAATCCGAGTTAGTAAAAAGTGGAAATCATTAAAGTAACACAGACTATAGAAACCAAAAAAATAGCGTGAAAAAACTTGGCTAACTTGAAGTGCGGTTGCTGTGAAAATCATTGCCGTCTCTGGTGCTTGTAGAAATTAAATTTTGATTTGAAATTAGTATTTTTTTCTTGTAGTCGTAATTTATAGTTTTTTTTTGTTTGAATGTAAATCTGAAGTTGGAAAATTAGTAGAAATAAAAACGAAGTCTTTTGTAAAAATAGTGGATTTGACAATATAGTAGTATTGAACTTATTATATGAGGAAATTGTGGTTTTAATTTGATTATTGCATGCAGCTTTGTAAGAGCATTGTGGTGTAGTGGATAACGTGCTGGATTATCACGTAAGAGCCGCAGGTTCACTTCTCGTCGTCGCTTGAAACTTTTTTCTGCTGAAAACATTTTTTTTTGTTTTTTTGCAAATTTTGTGGCAATTAATTAGTGGAAATCTACGTTCGACTTAATATCCTTAGAATCCTTCACACATACATTAGTATCTGACTCAGCGATAATGCTTTCTTGCAACTTCGAAATTAGAGCTCATATGGTTCGCATTTATGAAATGAATTGTGTACACTCATGACACTTGACTCAGCGATTTGTGTGCAACATAGAAGCGATAAATTATGATTTTTGATATTCGGTACTGAATTAGTAAAATTTATGTGGCACGGGTATCTTTAAAAATGTGCACATGAAACCCGAGACTTTGTGATTCGTGAGAACCATGCACCATGCTCTGGCTTCATAACATTTCGAACAAACTGCACTTACAAACGAGAATCTACGTATGCTGAAATAAAATATTCTGGTGAGTGTATTGGTTAAATAAAAAGATGAAATTTGGTCACTAATTCACTCAAGTTTATTGCAGGAAAAATATTATTTAGTGGACAAATGCTAATATTATGCAAAAATCAATTACGTTCTTTTTTTAAGTTGTAAATTTTATGTAAAATGACTTACACTAGTACGTTTATAAACTTCAATTTCAATTAACTGGTTCAAATTATGTCCACACTTATGTAAAAATAAAGGACAATTAATTATACTAGAAATCTATGTTTTACTCGAATTTTTATTAAATTTAATATATTAAAGGTTAAAAATTTCTTTCCCTTTTTTTATGTATCTTAACTATGTTTGATTTCACTAATGGCTGAAAATTTAAGGATGATTGTAACTCAATGCAGATCTAGTTTCCAATTATTATGTTGTGTAAAAAATGACCTAATGGCATAGTTTTTACACGATGAATAATTGCTTCAATTTTCGATTTGATTGAGTTAATTAATTGCAAAGGACTTAAATTGTTGAAATGAAGAAAATAGTTAGTGAGAACCCAATCGTTCTTGTTAATTTCATACATGTATGTATGACCAAAACCTGGCATGCATAAACAATGAATTTAACGCAAATTGAGAAAATAACTAATTTGCGAAGTTACCCTGAATTTGGTATAAAATCCGTAGCTGATGAAATTTAACAAACAAAGTTACTGAAAATCCTTTGCTGCTTCGAGAATTGCCTTGCTCTAAATTTTATGTTTCTGATGCACTGATGAAAAATATTTATATTATTTTGCTGAAAATTCTAATTTTATTCCTGCTATTGCAAAATGTGAGAAGAATTCTCTAGCATATGATCGCTTTTTGACAACTTTGAAAAAAAGAAGGAAGAATGAAGAGTGAACCCCATTTTTATAGAGAATTTTGTTCCGATTTCCCATCCATAAAAATAAATTCTTTAATTTTCAGGGTTAATTTGACTACAATATATCATTTCGTTGTTATCAATTGATGTAAGAATTACATTTTTTGACATCTATCACATAGAAATCAGTATTAATTTCGCATAATTATGATAAGTTTTTCTAAATCTTGCCATAACTTATCGTTTCGCCATGTTTAATTTCAAGTTAAGAAATTCCTCTCAGAATTCATTTTTGTTCATCTTCATCCTTGTCTCTTTCACACCTTTGTGTCTCTTTCGCACTCATTGGTGTAAAGGTAATTCCGAAAATTCGCGATTTGTCCGTAAAGCGTGAAAAATATCGCGACGCGAACGAGCCCATTCGATTCTTCGTCTCTTTATAACCCGAGGTGACATTTTAAACGTCGCGAAAATATGAGGTTCGCCGGTTTATTTATATGCGAAATGTCAGCCTCGCGAGTTAAATGATTATTATCTTTTGATAATAAAAGAAAACACGAAATTTATATTATGATATTAACTTTATTTAACCGAGGATGAGCTTCAGCTCAACCCTTTCCGTTCAGATTTTAGAATTTGACTAACTTGTTTAATTTTCCAGAAATTATACCTCATCTTACTTTAATACAAATATGCGTAAATCTTCTTTTTACAGGAAAGTGAAGGTGAGTCATTCTGGGTATTAGTAACAGAAGTATCCATAGTAACGTTGCCTTGATTGTTTTGACCTGGAAATTTAAATGGGCGTTTTATGTTATTTTCATGGACATTAGTTAGATTATATTTCCTATATTTTAGTTCTTCTTATGCCTCAAAAATTTATAGTTCTTTATGAAACCGATTTCTCTACGTTCTTCGTAATCCTCTCTATCTTGGTTTCTCTTACGAATAAATTTTTCTTTTGATTTTATCAACCTATCGTAAATGATGTTAAAATCTACTTTTTTATTCTGAACAGATAACGGCGTTGTTTTGATCGTGGAATGATAAGACTTATTGTATAACTCAACTGCTTTTAAGATCTGCGTTCTAATAGGTAATTTTCTTCTAAATTTAGTGCCCTAATTCTTTCGGTTAGTGTACCATTTAGTCTTTCTATATCTGCGTTGCCTGTATGGCTATTGGGTTTGGTCACGTCATACGCTATTCCTTCTTATTCGCAAAATTCCCTAAAGTGTTTTGAATCAAACTCATTGTCAAAAATTAGTTTCTTCATTTTACCTCTAATAGCAATAATCTGCCTTATTTTTTCTAGTATTGTAATATGAGTTCTATCCTCTAAATGTAAACTGACGGCGTGTTTGGAAAACTTATCTATCAAATAAAAGAAATTGTGGTTACTATTTGTATAAATGTCTCATGTACTATTTCATTTACTGTTCTAGCTGTTTCTGTTAGTTCGAATTTCTTTTTTATGGGTTTCCTGTCGTATTTTGCCCCTGTGCAAATGTCACAATTGTTTAAAATAGTATCGATCATGATTTTCAATTTAGGATGATAAATTCTCATTTTAAGCCCTTCATAAGTTGCGACTATTACACAATGTCCTGATTCTTCCTTGTGAAATATTGCTATTTGCTTCTTTAACTCTTCTTCGTCTTCTACATCTTTCCCGAAATGACTACACTTGACGAATTTTATCTTGTCCCGATTATGGTATAATTTTATAATTTCTCTTGTAATTTGTTGTATTCTCTGTCATTCAATTCTGAATATATACATATTTTTTACCCTTTTGTATATATCTTCTAAAAATATCGGTTCCTCGTTCTACATCATTCTTATCTATGAATATTCTTCTATTATTAAATACTTGTACAAATTCTTTTTCTTCTGTGAAAATTATTTGTAACTTGAACCTGTTAACAACAGTTTCAAGTAAAGGTATGTGATCGTTCAGGTTCTCCTCTTGGGAGTGAATGGTTTGCATTTCTACCGATTCTTGCGGAGTGATACTCCAATTTTCGGATTGATTTTCAGCGATTGAGGTTAACTCATCCGAACTTTCATTTATAAAACCTTCCCTTTTGGGATTGTTTATTTCAAATAAATTGTTTCTGAATTAATACGACTGAGGAAGTCGGCGACCTTATTCTCCTTCCCTTTGATATAATCGATCTTTATGTCGTAATCGCCCAGTTGGATTAACCATCTTTGCAGGCGGGGATTAATATCTTTACCAGTGTGTCTTGGTAAGTTACTTTTCCTAATAATCCCTTGCTCGAGCATCTCCTTAATTTGACGCTCTACTTGTATATTTTTGAGTAGAAGGGTTTATCTGTAGTAGTGATAATCTCATGCTTTATTTCATGAGTTGAGGTTAATTTGTCACCCTCTTTGAAAAATAAGTCCTCATTATACTTGAGTAAATTTTTTATTTTATTTTCTTCTTCAACATTCAAATGATCGAATTTTAATTTATCTAAAAGATTCTCTGTAATGGAAGGGTAATTATTTTCTTCGAATGGAATTTTATTATTATTTACTTCAATACATTTATTTATTCTTTGAAAGGTACTAGGAAATTCTGACCCATAATCGCATCATATTTCCTATCCCTCAAATCGATTATTTTCCACGTGATACTGCCAAGAAATTTCAAGTCTTTTGTCATTGTGGTTTCTACTTTATTAGTAATTTTATTGGTACCGTTTATAGTAGAATAATAAACGGGTTTACTTAATGGCTCTTCAGTACATGCTTTAAGAATATTTGGTTTGATGACACTGGTGGCAGATCCAGTATCGATCAGACATCTAATTTTTTGACTGCCTAACATTATAACTATTATTGGTATTCTAGGTTCCGAGGCTCGAATTGAAAATTTACGTCCTGACCTTGATTCAAGTTCTGGAATAGAGTTATTCTTAATTTGCTCGGAGTTTTGTCTTGAGACCTACTATAATTTTGGTTGCGGTTACGAAACTGACCTTAGTTATTGTTGTAACTGTTTCTGTAATTGTTATTGTTATTTCTGTAAACGCTATTGTCATTGTTAGTTCTGTAATTGTTAATATTGTTGGTTGGATTTTTAGTGTTAAAATTTGAAATATTTTTATTGAAGTTGTTGTTATTGGTATTGGAAATACTTCTATTTAATTTACTGTTATTATACTTTTCATATGTATGACTTTTATTGGGCTTCGTTTTATGTTTCCTACTTCGAAAATCAATCGCATCTCACTATCTAGTATGCAACTTCAATTTTTCAATTTTGTTATATACTTCAATAATTCTGGGATTTTCAGGTATGTTACCTCGCAAAAAATCGTGAATTTTATTACTAATTATGTCTAGGTAACAGGTTTAGCTTCATCAAATTCATAGAGCTCGTTTAGTTTATAATGTATGTTCCTTATATATTCGAAAAGTTCTCTTCAGGTACTTACTCCTAAAGATCTACACTGGTTCAACAAATCTGCGTAGTTATCTCTAGGTCGGAAGTGCAGTTTTAATTCGTTTTTCACTGGTCTGTCAAATACTGTGTGTATTGCCAACGTTTGAGTAATGTAGAGTTCTCAGTTGTAGATGGCTGATGTAGATGTCCTGGTGTCAAAACGTTGTAGTCTTTGGGATCGTTTGACAATGGGGTCAGCGGACGCGAGTTTACGCATGCTTCTATCTGGCACATGACAGTCGAGAGTTCTTCGTATGTTAAGATTGTGTTTTGTATTGTTCGTTTTAAATGTGTTTTAAGTGACTTGACCCCGACTTCCCATAATCCACCAAAGTGTGGCGCTGCTGGTGGATTGAAATGCCATGTGATTCTTGCCATATCGTGTGGAAGTTGTGTTAACACCTTTTGTAACTGGCATGACAGTTCTTTATTTGCCCCGATAAAATTTGTACCGCTGTCGGAATATAGATGTCGACATAATCCTCTTCGGCTAGTAAAACGCTTGAGCGCTGCGAGGAACGCTGACGTTGTCAGTTCTGTTACTATTTCAATATGGATTGCCTTTGTGGCCATGCATATAAACATACTAAAATATGCTTTAATGATCTTCGCATTTCGAATTTTTGATGTTTTTATATCAACTGGGCCAGCGTAATCTACTCCTGTGTGTTCAAATACCATGGATGGTGTTGTTCTCGCAGTAGGTAGATTTCCCATTATTTGATTTGAAAACTTCGGCTTTGTTCGGATGCAAGCGATGCAGTGATGAATCTGATTTTGGATTGTATTTCTATCATTCAGTAGCCAGTACCGATTTCTTAATGTATTGAGGACACATTATGTTCCTCCATGTAGAGTGTATGAATGAGTGTAATTGATGATTAATTTAGACACGTGATGATTGTTTGGTAGAATCATCGGATGTTTTTGGTCGAAGGTTAGTGTGGCGTTTTCGAGTCTACCACCAACTCGTATAGCTTGGTTTGTGTCTAAAAATGGATTCAAACTTAATATCCGACTTTTGCTTGAAATTGGTTTTTGCCTTGATAGGCATTCGTATTCGTCTGGAAATGCTTGTTTCTGCATTAATATGATGATTCTAACTTCTGCTTCGTGTAATTCAGTTGATGTTAGATAGCTATTCTTTCGTTTTGCTAATGATGTTTGGCAATTTGTAGAAAATCTTCTGCAATATGCGATTATGCGTATTAATTTGCTAAATGATGAATATTTTTCCAGCCATTCAGTATGGTCGTTAGTGCAAATCCAAACTTTGACCTTTCGTTGCTCAAGTTCACAGCACTTGTCGTTGACATGTTGTTGTGGCCAGCTGTCATCATGCTGTCTCAACCATGATGGACCATTCCACCAAAGATTATGACGCCGTAATTCGCCGGGATATAATCCTCGAGTAGCGCAATCAGCAGGATTTTCTTTGGATGGAACAAATCGCCAGGCCCTAGGATGGAGATTCTCGTGTATTTCTGCTACTCTATTGGCAACGAATGTCTTCCATCTTGTTGGGTGGCTCTGTATCCATGCTAATGTTATTTCTGAATCGCACCAAGCTATGGTTGGGATTACCTGAAATTTCATATCATCTTGTATTTGTTTGAGGAAGCGTGACAAAATGACAGCTCCACATAGTTCCAGCTTGGGCAGTGATGTGGATTTTGTGGGGCAACTCTTGTTTTAGATGTCAACAAGTGTGTGACAATTGAGTTGTCGTTGTTGATAATTCGTAGAAATGCGACGCTTGTGTAAGCTTTGGTTGATGCGTCACAGAATCCGTGCAACTGAATGGTTTTTATGTTTGGTAGAAAATTTATCCATCTGGGGATTTTTAGAGATTTGAGGTCTTGTAAGTTTTCTCGATATTTGATCCATTCTAGGTTGAGTAAGGTTGGTAAAGGCTCGTCCCAGGAGTATCCAGCTAGCCATAGTTTCTGAATGAATATTTTCGCTATTATTACGCATGGAGCCAGCCATCCAACTGGATCGAACAAGGCTGCAGTTTCAGAGAGAATTTTTCTTTTGGTATAGTTGTCACTTATTATTGTTGATGTAATGGTGAAGCTAAATTCATCGGTTGATGGATTCCATTGCAGCCCGAGAGTCTTTATGGTGTTCTTTTCTGACAAATTTAGCGTAGTGTTAACCTCTTGGTTTTGTATTGGTATGTTAGCTAGTAATTCTGGACAGTTTGACGTCCATTTTCTGAGGTGAAATCCTCCCTTGATGAGGGTGTTAGTTAGTTCTTGTTGAAGTGCCCAGCCTGTATGGATATCATGGGCGCCAGTTAGTAGGTCATCGACGTAGAAGTCTGTTCTTAGACTTAGTGCTGCTTTTGGAGAGCTGTCTTGTTCGTCATTGGCTAGTTGCTGCAGTGTTCTGATAGCGAAATATGGGGCTGCTGCTGTGCCGAACGTGACAGTTGTCAATTTGAAGTCTCTTATTGGCTTTTTGGGGCAATCTCTCCATAAAATTCTCTGATAGTTGATGATCTGGATGCATGTGTACCATCCTGTACATTTTTTCAATGTCGGCTGTTAGTACATACTTGTACTGACGCCATCGTAGGATTATGGTCCAGAGGGTTGGTTGGATTGTTGGGCCTACTAACATCTGCTCATTTAATGACTGGCCATTGGTTGATCGTGCTGATGCATTGAACACTACTCTTATCTAGGTACTGGAACTCTCTTTTGTGACTGCATGGTGTAGCAGATAGTAATATTGGATCGGTTTTAATCCGATTTCGCTCCGTTATGCTGCCAGCTGGCTTGGCGGAATTTCTGTCATGTGTCCCAGCTGTTGGTATTCCTGGATGCATGCCCTGTATTGTGCAGCCATCTCTGGTTCCCTTTCCAAACGTTTTTCAAGCTGCAAGAATTGTTTTAATGCCATAGAGCGTGTTTGACCGAGTTCTGGTGCGGCTTTCCCTTTGAAGGGCAATTTGACTTGATACGCTCCATGGCTTAAACGTTGGTGGGTGTTGGTGTAGATTTTCTCACATATTTCATCATCAGGATGGGCTATTTTTCGTGGGATTTCTTCCAATTTCCAGAATTATTTGAGTTGCTGATCTAGGTTATTGTTCTCATTAATCTCTACTGTGAACGTAATGAGATGAGTCGTTTTCTCATTAGTTTTTGTTTTACCCATTAAAAACCATCCCAACTGTGTGTGTTGTGCTGTGGGTTGTCCTAGCGCTCCCTTAACAACCCCGTTTTCTATGACGTCGGCATAGACGTCAGCTCCTAGCAATACGTAAATTGGGCCAGGCGTATGGAAGCTTGGATCTGCTTGAATCAGATGCTGCAGATAAAACAATATGCTGATGTCTAAGTTGTCAGCTGGTATGAAGTCGGTTATCTTCCTTAGCACTAGAGCAGTTATGTGTGTCTTAAAATTTGTTGAAGGGAGTTTAGAGTAAATGACGTTTGTGCCTTTGCAGATGCTGTTCTAGTTTTTCCCAACCCTGTCACCTTAATGTTTGTGGATATTTGCTGTAGCCGTATTTTTCTACTTGCGGCTTCTGTGGTAAATGAGACTTGAGAGCCTGAGTCTAATAATGCTCTCATGGTATGCTTGTGGCCGTGTGCTGTCGATAATAATGCACGGTTGACATTTGTGGTAAAGAATGATGCAGTGCTTGCCTCATTACTGCCGCTGGGCTTATTAAGCTTCAGTTCTGCCTGCCCTTGATTTGGTTCGCTTTTACTTATTCTATTGTCTGCTTCGGAATTTTGCTTGATGTGCAATAGAGTGTTGTGTCGTTTGTGACACTCAAAGCATATTTTTTGGCTAGGACAGTTATTTAAGTTGTGCCCTGATGCCAGACAGTTTTTGCATAGGTTGTGTTGCTGCACAAATTGTGATCTTGATTGGGGAGATAATTTTTTGAAGGATGTGCAGTGGAACAACGTGTGATTTTGCTTGCACTTGGTGCAAGTATATGTTTTGCTCATGAAGGCATGAGCACCTTTGCGTATATAGTTATATGACGGAATGTTATTTGAGTTCGTGGGTCTATAGCCACGCCGTAACTCCTGGATATGTGATGACTTTGTTTGTCGTCCGTGTTCTGCTGAGTTCAAGTTTTCAATTGATTCTAGAGTACGGAAACATGACTCTAGAAAAGCTGACAGATCAGCGTATGTTGGCAACTCGGCCTTGCTGCCTTGCTCTTGCTCCCATAGTTGATGAGTCTATGATGGGAGGCGTTGAACAAGGTTGTAAATTAATATGGCATCCCAATGTTCTATTGGTAAGGCTAAATATTTTAGCTCGAGTAGGCTCTCTTCTGTGTGGTCTAAAAGAGAGCGAATGGAGTGAGCTGATTCGTTTTTAATGGGCATTTGTGTCAATAATGCCTTTAAGTGAGTGTTGACCTTTTTTAATAATTCCCATGCTTTGGTATAATTGGTTTCTGTCACTTCAAATTGACGTAATAAGCGTTCTGCTTCGCCAGTGACGCTGAGTTTGAGGTAATGTAGTTTTTGGACCTTTGATATATTAGGGTCTGTGTGAATTAATGAATTGAACAAACCATGGAATGTCCGCCATGATTTGTAATTACCGTCAAATGTCGGTATATGGATTGGTTGAAGCCGCGTTTCAGGCTTTGAGGGTCGTACTGACTGAACTCTGGGCTCAATTGTGTTTGGAGGGAGTGCTGGGAATGACTCCTCTAATTCCTCTAATAGAGTAGAAAGGAGATTTATATATATGAGTTCTGTCTCCTCATATAATTCTCCTTTGGCGTAGTCGCTTTGAGCGCCATTTTTGGTCGACCAGATTGCTATATGCAGATCTGTGAAAGATTTCCAGAGTTTTTCAAGTGATTCTATGCGTGCTGCATAGTATTTCTTGCCTGCTTTGGTATCACTATTTGCCTTAGTGTGATTTATGGCGGCTTTTTTTATTTGATCGTTAAGAGCTATTAGTAACAATGTCAAACTAGTGATCTCTGTCATCCTGAAAATCTTCCTGTCTTATCCGGCTCGAAGGACCAATGTTAAGTCCCAATGTGGGCTTAGCATAAAAAGGGGGCAGGTGCCGGTTTTGGAAATGACAAGACAGTTCGACTTTTCAAAATAACAATTCAGTTTTATTATCACTAATTTCTCCTAAGACTAATCAATTCAAATGCTTAATTCTACATAAATTCAGTTTAATTTTACCTCTAATACTACAATTCTAAAAATAATCCAATTATTTACGCCTCCTTAATCTGTAATTAGAAAAAAAAGGAACTATTATTATTTAACCAAAAGTAAGGTTAAGTTGATTGAGATGAGCTTAAATGGTCTGCTGATATGGGTTGTTTAGCTGGGATCAATAATCTCCCCGTGGGATGCTAAAAGGATATTAAATCAAATATTATAACTTTTGATTTATTTGGTTAGTAAAATGGGGTGCAATACTTGCCTTATATTTTTAATAAGCAAGACTTAATTTTGGCTTCAATATCAACTGCCGATCGGTCTTGGTGCTCAGTCAGAGCTTGAGTGATTTGTTACTTCCAGTAGCTCGCTATTTATAGGCAGAAACACAATAGAAATTGTGTCTGACGGTGGCGTTTGCAATGACGCCCGCGTCATTGTGTGATCTTTCATACATTTGGTCCCCAAATGGCGTCATCATAGTTCTAATCGGAATTTTTGTCTGTGCTATGAGCTGCCATTTTGAATCTGTCAAAGTGGTTCATGGTAGCTGTTCTGGTGGTAAGTGTTTACCTTTTGAATTTTTATGTTCTTTATTTTATTAATATGTTTCCCTTTTTAGATTTTTGGTCCTTTAGGACATCGTGGGATATTTCTTGCATCGTGGGAATTAATGCGTTATTCTTGTGAGTTTTTGTTCTAATTGAAGTCTCAGATCGTGAATGATCTGAGACTTCTATTTGTTTATTTATTTTTTTATAGATGCTTTTGTTTTTCTGTTTTATTTTAGATTATGTTGCTGCATCGAGGGATCTGCGATTATATTATCTTCGTGGGAAAAATTTATTAACCGTGAGTGTTAGTTTTTAGTGTTTTATTATATAGGTTTGTTTTTAGTTTTTGTTTCGAGAGGGAACACATATATTTTCGCTTTTGTTCCAATGTTAATCTCTTTAAATTGGACATAGTTTGTTCTATCATTGAAATCAATTTCAGAAACGTACGGAACTGAACGTATATAGCGCATCTTAGAAAAATGCTTGCTATAGACTTAAAATTTTATGCCATTTGGGCACTTTTTCCGACTGGAACTCTTTATTTAAATCATTAATTACTTTAAATATTTAAGATAAGAAAAGAAAATAAGTTCTGTATTCTTCCTTATCCATTAATTCACCTAAATCTTTCGAAAGGACACAATTTTTTTCTAAGGAACAAGATATAAAATACAGTTGCAGTGCATCCCAGTGTAACAGACTGGTCATACTGGCCAATGTTACTATTGTTAGAGGTAGAGCAATTTCACGTTGGGACTTCAAAACTGTTGTAAACAGATTCCAAGCCAACAGCTAGTGTATTAATCATGAATGGAGAGCTGCTAACGGGCACCAGACCTCGTGAAGAACTCACAGGTTCTTTCCGGTGTAACATCTAGAGGCCAAATTCGATTCATACATAATAAATCTTATTGTTTTTTTTTTTTTATTAGGCTGACTTAGTAAGGGAAAGCACCTTAAGCAAAATTGAGGTAAAGAGAAAAAAATATATTTAGGAACTCACGTTGGAAGATAACTCGACTCTCTTCCACTACCTCTCTTCCAGCTGGCTAAGCTCGTCGATTGGGCCGTGTGGTGGGAAGAAGAGGGGAGTCCCAATTCCAGGTATGAATCTATATATATGTATATGTATGTACAAGTGCCATCACTGATAGATTCAATCATGCAATGCCGATTTATGCAGTGGTAAATTACCGAACGACGTTGCGGACGAGACATTACCAACGATACTAAGAACCACAGTGACAAGCGAAAGAAAATTTGCAATTGGGTCAACGAGCAACGAAGCAATCAGCTGAAGCTAATGATTATACCAGAAGAGTTATTTTTCCAGACATTCTAAGCTGGGACGACATCATTCATTCGGCACTTCGTTGACCAACTGAAGAGTGATCTCAGACTTTAATCGCACAACAAAACAAACTCTTCTACCAGGATTGCCCCTATAACAACTCAACGAAAGAAAAAAAAACGTATCTTCCATCCATTACTCTAGACTAGGAACCCAGCTTCAGTGTATCTACTAGCTGCCACCGCAGCGTAGCGTCAGCTGACAATTAATGTCGTGGTCTAATCTCGCCATCGCCAACTCCAGCTTGCACCCCAAGGAATGAAATCTCACACCATCACTGCGTTAGGCTTTGTTCTCAGTTAAATGCATTCGGTTCATATTTAAAAGAAAAGTTCTATTTAAACCAAACTATAATCTTATAGGGTAACACATTGATGACTATTCTCTGACACTATAACACTAAAATATGAGACAATATAAATTGGAAATCAAAACCTAATGCTATATTATGTTGGGTGTTCTTACTCTATGCTAAGATATTTGAGCGAAAGAAATTTTATTATACCGTATTTTCAGCTGAGCTACTACCCTAGGCTTACTGGCTAGAATTCACAAATTCTTAGAGACGCGGCAGGCTGGAATTTCTTCTGATACGTATGTACACATGAGCAATTTATACAATTATGTCGGCGTACTTAGTTGAATTTAGGCGTACGACTCATCGTGACTTTGAGTGAATCTTAATAAATGGATAATTTTAATAGTGTTTTCTTTTGCTTTGTTAATAATTCCACATTCCTGTTGCCTGCCACCTCCCGCAGTCTATCCTCACTCCAATCACAATTTTAAATTTATATTAAAAAAAAATATTAATATATGTCACTTGAGTTTGTGAATTTTAGATATACGTATAAATTCCAAATAGGTAATTGATGATATATATATATATATGTGCAGGTTAATTTATGTTGTTTTCTGTACGTAAAATTTATAACCCCTTTTCTTTAGGTGGTCTTACTTAAATGTGAATGTTAAACAATTTTTTGTTTTGTTTTTGCAATATAGGTGAAGGGAAAAAATTTATGAAAATTGTACTTACCCGGTATCCTCTCTCAAATGCATTTGCGGTGGTCTACCGGTTTCTGACTAATGGCTGAAATTTAATTTAATTTAAAGGTGCCACTAATTGTTACTTAAATTAGTAAATGCTTGTCTTCCTTCCTGCCTCGATTCGACGCTGGGTTTTATTTTAGTTCGGATACTTTTTTATTTCATCCCACGAGGTAAGTCGGAGTCGCTGCTGACTACTTAACACGTTCCGCCAATCAAATAAAAATTGTTCTTCCTTTTCTTAACTCTAATATGTGATCTAGAGAGCGTTAACCTTGGATCTAACTAGAGTATGTAGGCAATTTCTGGGTGCTACAAGAGCCTCGATGTTTATTAATTGGTTTTTCTGAAGGAATACAACGCAGTGAGGAATAGTGATTTTGATATATGATTGAATTCTGAATCTACTTACTCCGGCCACGAGGCTGCCTGGTAATCAGAATGGTGAGCTTCTTCCTTCTAGTTCCTTCACCTCCCTTATTCATAACACTCTGCTCCTACAGTAGGCTAGTGGTTCGTTAACACTCCCTAGAATTTTATAAGAATTTAATCACGGTTCCTGATTCCTTCCACATCGTTACCTTCTTTTTCTTTTTCTTTTTCCCACTCCCACTTTGTAACTATTAAGTTATTAGATTCCAATCTTTGGCCGAACTTTTTACTGTATTTTTATTATGTTAAAACCACGCACTACTTGTTAACTAAATCAACTTCAAGCTCGGTATTCAAAAGGTACCGCATACGCTAAGAATTCGGTATCCGCTATAAGAATCGCGTGATTATGGATACTAGAAAATTCCAACATAGAATCCTCCTATTTTATATGACATTTCTAACGAACGCACCCTTCCGCGGTGATTCTACTAGATGTCTCCACTGATTTGAGATATTTTGGTTACTAATAGTACCCGTTTGTACTCTAATTAATATTTACTATTATCTAGGACCCCGAATTTAGGCTCCAGGAGTCGACTCTCGGGTATCCACACATCTTAGGAATTATAATAAGATATCACCTAGCCTCAGCTGGCAAGTAGATCGTATTTATTTCCTATTATCGATCGGAGGCCTGGTGTGCTTAACGTTGGATGCAGGAAACGCGCCACTCAGAGTAGTGGTTCGATTCTGGTAGATGTTTTTTTCAATTATTTATTATTTCTAATTTATCATCGCCTTCGTGAATGGTTAGTTGAGAGCTGGCTATGCCGCCTAGTAGGTTTGCAGGCATGTAGGTTGGTTGGGTTCTATGTAGTCTTGAGTGTTATTATTGTTGTATTTGACAGACCGTAGTTGTTTTAGTAGACTTCTAACCTTATGGTAAATAGCACACTTCCGCCGTTACACCAGTGCTCAATAATTCTATTTACTATGTTCTCTCTACATAACGATCTGATTATTATCGATCTTTAATTATACTCGTGTTTTTCAAAAAGCTGCGGCCAACTAGGATGAGCGCCTTCTTAGTAGAAACATCAGTTGTTTCAAATATTATCAATGAGAATTTGTTTTCTCTTCCAGCGCTTTATGCCTAAAGCTTCCACTACTTGTTTTGCCTTGCTCTTACTGCAACGTACAGCTGATGCAATTTTTGAATCTTAATAAATTTGGCAAAGAATCCATAATAAGAAATGACAAGTTGTGAATTATACAAAACATTACAATGGTCGTTTCTGCAAATTCTATTTGCCGTTTTAAAGTCTCCTCGTCTGGGTCACCGATTGATTTAATTAAAACTTGATTCCTTTCGTTCTATTTGTTTTCAAAATTCTGCTTATGAAGTGGTGTTCTACTGACCAGTGTGAGTTAGAAGCTTTTTATTACATACCTTACAGTAACATTCCTCTTGTATTTTTTCAAGACACGAAAAGGTTTTCTGCCAATTTTCCTTAAATTTACGCTCTTTAAACTCGGTAGGAGGAGGATGATCATCCTGAATGTCACTCAATTCTGAATCAGTAAAGAAAATCTGAAGTAAGAAATTTCTATTTCAACTGTTAAGTGCTAATCTCTCCGACGTTTCCGAAATACTGTTGTCGACCGCCGTTGATGCTGTAACATTTTCAACCAACCTCTGTCGTTCTTGGGGAGTATGCTTCTTCTCTTATAACATGCCTATAAATTTACTAACATTTTTTCAGTGCGTTTGGAGTATAATAAATTTACTTACCTATCCATATTTACACCTGTTCTTAAATGATCGCATGTAATACAATACAATTTCGCGAGATAAATGGCAGACAATTGAAAAATCTTCTTCTTAATTTCAAGTGTCAGACTCAGATTACAAAATATTCCCATTTGTGTTTATATGATGACAGACGATCAGCTTCTTGGGATGCATTCCATTCGTCGTACTCTGCTGGTTGACTATTTTTTAATTTTTTCATTAAATTGCAGCCACTACAAAAGCTGCTCATAACCATTACGTCCAACACTTTTCTTGAATATTTTCCGATTAACGTAGAAACTCCAAATAAAGAGGAAAAACCGCGTTTTTTTCACGTTCCATCCCCGGACACTGTCAATTCGAGCTTTGGATTTCCAGCTTCTTCATTCTGATTTTTTTCTAGCGTGGCAGCAAAGGATAGGGCAGAGTCATATACTGCGGATGCGACTGTGTATCTATTTTCCAATAGTGAGGTATATGTAGAGTTTCCAATACCTTGACGCAAGTCCATTAAACTGCAGAATAGATTTACTCCTTCGTGACCAATTCCTAATAAGCGCATAGCAAAAACAAAGCGGCGATTGATCTCACATGCGTTTTGAATCATAGGACACGAGTTTATCACTTTTTGTTGATTGCAGCTGAACGATACGATTATTTTAAATCCTAAGCCTCGGAAAGACGACTGTGTAAAGGGCACCTCACCTTTACATTCTTTGCATACTACATTTGCAGAAATAGCTGAGAATACAGATGCAAACTCTAAAATGCAGTATGCAAAACTCGGAGCGAGAGGTACTTCCACGTTCATGCTTTCTCGCAGTTTTTTCGCCGATGCCGATGTAAATTCGACATCTTTTTCAAAGGAGTAACGATTTCCCTGAAATTTTCTTTTTTTTTCTTCTGTCACCATGAGCATGGCTACCTTGAGAGCCTTTCCTGTCATTCATTGTAAAATTGAAGCACACGTACAGAAAAATATTTTGATTTCAACGACTAAATAGCTGTTACGCTGTCGACTGCCAGAATGAAACTAAACTAACCGTACCTACATAATAGCTCTTTACCCCGCCCCTTCGCTCGACCGCGTAAAAATCACTTTACATGTTTTTTTTTAGACATACTCTAGATTCATTTTATGCAAAAAAAAAATCGATTTTTTTCAACTATCACACAGGATGACCCCCTTAACTGATTTTGTATAATCTGGTAGACTAGTTAAGGATGGGTAATTTCGCAAAATATTTTCGTCTTCGTTTCTGATTATATAACTTCGAAGTGTAATTGTATTGACATGTATGCAGGTTGCTTTGGCTTTAAGTTTGGCGACTGAGTCTACTTATTGCTGGTTTCGAAGGTCTACCAATAACCCAAATTTCTTAAGAAAATTGTATTGGTATATTGATGGCCGCGAGGACGAATTGATGTACAATCTCTCGTCTTAGACCTAAGTTGACTTAGCGGCTGCTATATTATATACTGATTTCTTGATGTCATGTGGAAATACTTAGTTAATTAGCTAATAATGTGGGATTTATGTTGTTGGTGGTGTAGGTTCATCTGTAAGTTGCGCTGTTCGTGTAGTTGCAAAGCGAAATTGTTCAACGTTCTGAATGAATCTTGATATATTTTCAAATAGATTTTTAAAATTTTCGTTCACAACAATCAACAAACCTTAAACTTTTTCCTTATTCTATCTAAAGATAAAAGATTTATTCCCACGAATCACAACAAAATTCCTAGTCACTACTAATATGAATTTATTAAATAATAATAATAATTTGGTTGAATTCATTGAACTCGATAAACTATAAAATATGGGATAGTCCTGGAATCAGAACAGACCGCCACCGGGTTTTCTCCCAGCAACCAATTAATTCTAAGATGTTGATTAAGACACTTTTTTACACAATCACTTTTTCATTTCTTCGCGTCAAAATAGCAGTTTTGTACTGTAATATATTAAAGATGTTATTTAAACCACTCATCTCTGCTGATTCCTTTATTAATGCTAGTACATGGGGGTATCATATGTACACTAGCTGCTGCTGGCTGACTCCACAGTATGTGTTAGCTCTGAAAATTATTATTTAATGAAAAACTGTAAACTGCTCTATAATTATTAATAAATCACAAATCGTCGACTTTAATAGAAAACCGTCAGTCTGTTGAAAATAATTAGCAATTATAGTGTAATGAAGAGCTTGTCAGGCGACAGATATACCTATATTCACTTGTACCTGAATGTAGATACATACCGCATCCGACACCTCTTGTTACAAAAATCATATCCAGGATATGTGTGGGTGGCTGCACAGCGAGTATGCGGCTAGCGATCAGCCGGCTTGGGGTGGTTCTTGCCACCCACATCCCTTCAATGCTTGTTAAGCTGTGCAAATCGTCACCGTAACTGATCGGACAGACGGACGGACAGTAAAAAAAAATAGAGGAAATTGTAGTCGAGACTGCAGACGGACAGACGGACAGAAAAAAGATTTATGCAGGCTTCTTTCTGATGATGGAACCTAAAATCCTAGAAAATTGATTTTATTTACATGCTGCAAAAAGAAGGAGAATAGAAGACCTCAGCAACGCCGAACAAGTGCTAAGTCACCCGGAGAGTTTACAACACTGGCAAATGAGCGATTGAGAGAGAGTGAGAGAGCTGAGAGGGGTCTCTGATGTTGTTGAGACCCCGGCTTTGGGTAATGTTGGGCCCAATCGCCCCCATCCACCCTGGCTAAGCCTCCAAAGCAGCATCGAGATGCTCAGCCCCATGTACAAAGGTGTGTTTAACTTCTAGCTTCCCCCGAACACATACCTGCCTCCATCCCTCTCCTCAACAAATTATATCATCATCCCGGTGCTCTTCGAGAGCAAAAATTCTAAAACTGAGGTGATGTACAAAAATAACATCTACCACCGACGATGACCGCAAGAGCAAAACACAAACACGAACTGACTCTCTGAACTAGATTTTGCCAAAACTCAAAATTCGGGCCGTAGACACTGATTCCTCCCGGATCATCAGACCTTTGGCGTTACAACCATGCTACAACGTGGGTGTGAGGATAATTGCAGACACTCTTACCATAAATCGTGTAACCATGAATAAATGAGTGTATGAGAGCTATAACCTATTTAGACAGAAAGGAAATGCATGCAAATATATATGTTACAGTCAAAACACGAAATCCGTCAAAGCCCGATTTTACTAGGAAATTCTAGTTCTAACAAAGCGCTCTCGGTAATTCTAGTTTTAACTAATATAACACAGTTAAACCTAAAATTAACGAGAGCGCTTTGTTAGAACTAGTATTAACAAAAGAATTTTTAGTTAATTCTGGTTGTGGCTGAATTCTCGCGTAGCTCTTAGTTAAATCTAGAACTGACTGGTTGCTATTAGTAAATTTGCGTTACAATTGAATTCTCTCGCCATTAAACCTAGATGTTTATTAAGGATGTGGCTACTTATACTATACATACAATATGTATACGCCATAGGGGGGGGGGGTACAGATCAGCGACACACACGTAGCCACATACACACACACATACACACACACACAACAACACACACACACACACACACACACACACACACACCGATCGCGCACACCCCCACGCGATCGTATGTGTGTGTGTGTGTCTACATGTGTGGGGGCATGTGCGTCAATGAACCGTACCCCCCCCCCCCCCCTCGGTTGGCGTATACATACTGTATGTATAAGTAATCATATCCTTAATAAACTTCAAGATTTAATGGCGAGAGAATTTAATTGCAACTAATAGCAATCAGTCAGATCTAGATTTAACTAAGAGCTACGCGAGAATTCAGCCACAACCAGAATTAACTAAATATTCTTTAGTTAATAGTAGTTCTAACAAATCGCTCTCGTTAATTCTAGTTTTAACTGTGTTATATTAGTTAAAACTAGAATTACCGAGAGCGCTTTGTTAGAACTAGAATTTCCTAGTAAAATCGGGCTTTGACGGATTTCGTGTTTTGACTGTAACATATATATATATATAATATATGAAAAAAAACTAAGAACTAAGAATATTTTAGGATAATTTATTCAATTCATAAATTCTCTTGGTGCTTAAAAAAAAATATTTCCTATTTCTCTTTGTTTTTCCTGTATTTGATACGCTAACCTGTGCTAGATTTAGACTAATCCCCTAGTCTACCCCTGAATCGGCCGAACCTACTTATCTTCCTGTCACTTACTTGAGGTCTTACAACAATAACATGAGGGAGGTTGTCACCAACTACTTCTTAGCCGCCAAGCGTCACTGTTGATCCGAGTAGATTTCCTTTTATGTATTTTGATTCAAACCCAATGAAAGAGGCGATCCCATTTCTTTGACAAACCAAAAAACTTGTGTTACACTTTTACACTTGCGGAAAGTTCGCCGTGTCGATCAGTAAAAGTCTCTGCGAAGCAGCTAAATGTTTGCTTGTTAACGCTATTATTCACACAAACTTGTTTATGATGAATCATGAAATAAGATTTTCGACTTTTCTCACAGGAAAATTCGCCGTGACCATCAATAAAGGTCTCTTCGGAGCAGATAAATATTTTTACAAGACTAAATGGTATTTAAAAGAAATGTGTTTCCACTTTTCTTTACAAGAAACTGTGTAATAATTCAATACGATGACGAAGCAGGTATGTACAACATACATAAATATTCGGATCAATTATATTAATTTAACACTGAGATTATGGCAAATTCATAAATTGTTCACTAACTGAGATTTCTTTCTTTTAACCTCTACAGATAACTAAAGTTCCACTAGCGGGATAACGACGCATTAACTTAAATCAGGTGTGTACAATACGCATATATATTCAGTTTGATTATTTGATTCTAAAACTTTACAGGTAACTAACATTCCACTAGCGGGATAACGACGCTTTAGCGCAAATCAGGTATGTATGTACACGACGCATAAATATTCATATCAGTTACTTAAATCTAACACTGAGATTGTTTCAAATTCATAAATTGTTCAATAACTGAGTTTTATTTCTTTTAACCTCTACATGTAACTAACGTTCCACTAGCGGGATAACGACACTTTAGCGTAAATCAGGTATGTACACGACAAATTCAAAAATTGTTCACTAACTGAGATTTATTACGTTTACGCTTTACCGATAACTGAAGTTCCGCTATCGACGCAGAATAATTATCTGAATTTACACTGAGATTCCTTCAAATTATGAATTCTTCAATAACTGAAATTTATTTCTTTTAATCTTTACAGGTAACTTCGTTATCGACGCTTTACCATGAATCAGGTGTGTACACGACGCAAAAATAATCAAATTAATTATCTGAATTTACACTGAGATTCCTCGAAATTCCGTACTTAATAATCCTGTCCGCACAGAAAACTCCACTTTCCAGAATATTAAAACCGAACCACGCGATTCCACGCCGTTAACCAGCAATTTTCCGGTTAATTAATTTCCACTAACAAATCAACCAAACAACAAACAAAAATATTACAGCTCGACTTTTTTCTATCGTGCGCGCGCAGCTCCTTACTAGTCGCCTACTCAGAATCAACTGACTCAACCCTCGCATCGCAGTCTGCCTACATTTCCGCCGTACTGTCTTCTCCCGACCGCCCGACGAGCGCTTTTCGTTTCGAATAAACCCCAGTGCTTGCCACAGCTGGCGTACATTCGAGCTCAAATTTCTTAGGAATTTCGGGCGGACCTACTGTAATGCATAGCGTGATGGTATCGCGTGATGCTTTACAGCTAGGCGAATTGCCATTTCCGTCTCCGGGATGCTGGTGGCTAGCGGTAAGTTTTAAACGAAAAATTGTATTTTGTGCTAATTTTGCACATTTTACAATTTTTCGACTGAATATATTCTGCTATTGTTGTTGTTTCTTTTAGATCTGGACTTGTATGTCATGTAAATATGTCTTTATCTTTCCAGTAATTTTTTTAATATGAAGAAGTAGCATAGGGCTACTTCTTGAAAATAAATAAATTTTAACTTTTCAGGAATTTTCTCATATGGAGAAGTAGCATAGGGCTACTTCTCGGAAATAGCTAAATTTGATTAAATTATATACTCTGGGAAATAATGGGGTTTGTCTCTACAGACGTAGAGAAGTCAAACAAAAGTAGCGTAAGGGGGTATACGCTACAATAGAAGAAAACTTGAGACTGCCTTACAAATAAAAATGCCGTCAACTGATATTCAGTAATTACTGTAAGATTTTTAACACTGTATCTCTCACTCAACAATAACACTATTCCGCATTCACAGGATCAAACAAAATAGAGTGTTTCATTCACTATTAACTAAAAGTTCCTTCTCGCACGGTGCCATAAAATTAAAATTATTGCGATTCCGGCTGCTGCTGGTGTGGAGCACTATCTGTACAAGGTTGCGACTACCTAATTTAAATGTGTTATACTTGAATTTATATGATTTTACTTGGAGCGGCTGGTCAATGGATCTGTGTTTGTAGGATTTACTTGACTGGCGGCTGGTCAATAAATTAGTATTAGTGCAATTTTTACATTAGTCTCATAAACCATAGTGTGCGATATATTTGACAGCATCAGCTGATTTCAATATATAGTGGAACGTTTTGTTCTCGTGTCAATTTCCATTTAAAAAAATTGTGCTCCTTCCGCCTATAGCCCTTATGACAAGGAAGCTTTGAGGTGCTTTTAAGTTCTACGAAAACTAGTTAAGAAAGCTTTTAAATATTTTCATCTCTGTTGTTTGTTCATGCCGCAATTTAAAAGTCGCTACTTTATCTTATTCATACTTCGTCCTAGAGTGTGCTTACATACAACTTCGTCAGCTTTCTTCGATTCGTGATGGAGTGAGTGAGAAAAATGCCTGAGCTGTAATTTCTTGCTGCTACTTTTGTTTGTTGATAGCTGTTGCTGTATGAATGCTGGTAGTAATTCTGGGAAAGTGATATTTAGTATTATCCCAATTATGCAAATGTTACTTTGATGAGTATGTATGTAGATGTAGCTGCTCCGTAATGTTCTTTTGTGTGTGAAGCTTTCTGAAATGTTCGCTTGTATGTGAAGTTTCTGTTGCTGTTTGCTGTTATTGTATATGCGTTTGGTAGTAGGTGAAGTATCGGATTGTCTCGGTTGACAACACGTGTTTGTGGTGCTCTACTGTTATGCTGCCTTATGAAATGCTGCTTTTGATGATTAAGTTGTTTATTATGAACCAATGGTTGCTTTTCCCGTTGAACGAACTTTGTGTTTTCTTGTTTTGTTGGAGTATTGTGTGACTCGTTCTTTGGGTTCTTGCCGGTAGAAATTGCCAGCGTCGGGTACACCATTTATGTAGAGCTGCTTGGTTTGTAGATTGTAGCCAAATGAAAAGACCTCTTTCACTTTTATTTAAATTATATTAACCTTTAATTCACTTATAAAACTTCAGCTATTATATCCTAATTCTATCTTTTAGCTAAATAAGTAATGTACACTGTTTAAATTACATCTACGCGTCACCAAGGCTACTGCCGACGAGGTTAGTAGATCAAAAAGCAATGGCGTACAAGTCAGTGTTTTACACAAAAGTAAGTGATATCTAAGTAGGTGGATTTGGTTTGCCTTAGGGTAGCCGCGTTAAATTCATCCAGTGCATGCGTTCGGTACTCTTGTCCAGTTTCATGAAATCGATGACTCTGTAGCTTTGAGTGCGTTGCGCTCGCTTTTGTTTTTCTATTCTTAATATATATATACATATATCAAATTATTTAATTTCTATTTTATTTGCAAACTAAAATTCAGTTTTTTTTTAATATAGGTATTAATTTGAGCTATATATTTATATAACAAAAAGGTTAATACTATAGTTTACATTGTACTTCTATAAAATTTAATTTGAGTACATTTAGAAATATGTTGCGAGAGTTATTTATAATGTTGTGATCCAGGTGCCCAATGCCCCGAATCACAACCATATTGTCCTTAACAATATATTAATGTATCGCAAGTTGTCCCTGAAAACATAAAACTATTTCATTCAATTTCAATTCCATTTTTCATTTAAAAATTCATTCCTATATTATAATAAAATGCAATTTAGCATAAATTACATTTTATTACCAGACACACATTCCATTCTCACGATATGCATACTTAACTACATGCAGAGTCTTCTTCATTTCTTAATGATTTTTCATCTCAATGTTTGCTTGGTAGAAGGACAATGTTTCGGGATGAAATATGGGAATATTTACAATGAATATGTTTGATCCATTGTTATAGCTTTGTAGTGCTAGTAATTTATCTTATGGGCACAATCTACTTCTTTCAAGTGTAGGGTGTGTTTTGAAATTAAGTTTAATTTTACTAAAACTATTGACTCTGATATATCCTTTATACGATTGTTAAGTATAAATCGATATAATAATTTAATTGGATAAAATACTGGTTTATAAAGGGTTTTCCAATAAGAGGTGTTATTTTGATATTCAAAGAAAAATGCCATTTTTTGAGATAAATGATCGGATCTTTATTTCATTATAAAGAGGAAGGTATGCCGTTAATAATGGAAAATAACATCAGCCAAATGACCACCACGACCACGCCTACAGGACCATATCCTTTTCATGAAATTTTCCATTTCCAAATCGCAAAGTGGCTGCCCTATGTCCTCGATAGCCTCACGAATTCCATCTTTGAGGTCCTGAATCGACGCTGGGCTGTTGGCGTAGACCTTCTCTTTCACGTTGCCCCAAAGGAAGAAGTCGCAAGGTGTTAAGTCACAAGATCTCGGTGGCCAATTGTGATCACCTCTTCGAGAGATAACACGGTCCGGAAACTTTTCCCGTAAAAGATCAATGGTTTCGTTGCTTGTATGGCACGTAGCGCCGTCTTGTTGAAAGTAAACGTTGTCCAGATCAATACCATCCAATTCCGGCCATAAAAAATCATTAATCATATGTCGATAGCGCAATCCATTCACCGTAACTGTTGCTCCAGCCTCATTTTCGAAAAAGTAAGGTCCAGTGACCCCGCGGGACCATAAACCGCACCAAATAGTCACACGTTGAGGATAGAGAGGCTTTTCAACAATTACTATTGGGTTTTCCGAGCCCCAGATGCGACAATTTTGCTTGTTGACGAAGCCATCGAGGTGGAAAAGGGCCTCATCACTCACGATAAGTTTTCGATGGAATTCCGCATCATTTTCATGCATTTCAAGTACCCAATCAGCAAAGACTCGACGTTGCTGATGATCGGCCGGCTTGAGTTCTTGTGTTAACTGAACTTTATAAGCCTTAAGACCCAAATCTTTATGCAAAATACGGTGTAATGACGTTTGTGGAATGCCTAATTCCAAAGAACGACGAGGAATGGACAAACCTGGGTTTTCTTCAACACTTTCGGCTACAGCAGCAATATTCTCGGCTGTTCTTGAGCGACGTGCACGGGTTTTATTCTTCACATCACTAACTTGTCCCGACAGCTCGAATTTTTCTACCAAGTTCTGTATTGCGACAAGGTGCTTCACGACGACCCAAAAATGTTCGAGTTTACGAACCGTCTCTGCCACATTTTCACCATTTTTATAGTGAATTTTAGTAATTTCAATGCGTTGTTGAATTGTATTTCTTCTGTAGGGCTGCGATCGGTGATAGTTCTTATGGTCTTAGAAGGTTCGTGACTATTATAATGGGGTTAACTTTGTTGTGAATGTTTAGAATTGTTATATGATATGACTCTCATTTATGGTATCTTCCATGGAATTTGAACGCTATGAATTATTCTAACTAACTCGCTATATTATATAGATTCAGGAAATCTTTAAACATTGTAGAAAGAAATCTTCCACCATTATCGGTGACGATCTGTGTGCAAAAACTGTTTGTGCGATTGTATAAAATTAATGCTATTCGCGAATTTGTGAAATTTGACGATTTTAGTAAGAAAAGTTTTCTTTATGTACTGCGTATATGCCTAAGTAAGTGTACTATCTCCAAAAATTTGCTGTTATTTCTGTTATTTCGTAATTTTGTTTGTCCGTACTACGATTGTATTTATATTTTTGCCATTCTTCACAACTATTGTTTACTTTAATTATTACGTTTTTTTTTTTATATTTGGAAAGTAGAATTACCTTCGTAGATGTCCTAGAATTTCAGTTTATTCCTCCGTGGTTAAACCTTTTGTGACAGCTCCTTACGACAATTTCTTGAGCATCATATTCCGCGACTGATAACAGTTGAAATATCTGAACGTGAAGAAATGGAAATTAATTGCAAAAATATAGATCATTGTGATTGCTACCTACTTGCTCCAAAGTTCCTAGTACTGCAGTCAACTTCTCTTTCAAATCCTCAGCTTCAGGCTTTCCAAGCGAGAGCGAAAATTTGGGAAACGTTCATCACTTCTTCCAAAACGGCTGGGAGTGGAGATGTCAAGCATCGTCGGAAGCAAGCAACGAAACATATTGCCGAATAAGCAATATAAGCTCCGATATTAAAATAAACCGAAACCATTAAAATCAAAATCAAATGTAGAATGAATCAAATGTAGAATGAATAGTGTTGGTTAATTTTTCAAATCCAATTAAAAGATAAGAATTAATCTGAAGTACTGAATTGAAGTGAAAAGTAGAAATGGTAATATGTAGATCTTTAACGTACGAAGAAAATAGAAAGTAACAGCGGAAAAGGATTCCACTTGAGCCCGGTAACTAGTAATTGTACGTAAAGAGAATAAAAAAATCTTATCTTTCAGGGTATACGGACCCAAGATTCTTTCTGCAAATTAGTTTATTCAAAATTCTTCTGGCCCCTGGACTAATACAAACTCTTGAAAAGAAAGCTACATAAATTAAGAACAAGAAATTTAGTAATTGTTCTATAACTACCTGCTTTGAACAGCATGCACCAACAAACATTAAAATGGGAAGAACTTGTCTGCGACCCAGAGCATGTCAACTCAAGAAAAAGAAAAAAAAATTATAATCGTCCAAAATAGCATTTAAATGCTATCAAATGAAATGGTCACTACCGAACTAGTACGGAATTAGGGTACAGTCTTGTATGACAGCAAGTATTCTAAAATTCACAGACCGGAACGAGTATGACAGTTTTATTTATCTCTGTTTGTGTCAGCCAGCAGTTCTCCTGATGATGTGTGAGGTCATTCGTAATTTGGATACCGGGTGAGCAAGAAGTTTCGTTGCAGTAAATTTCAAAGCAGGTGGCCATGATCACAGTAATTTTTTTAAATTTAAAACCGTGGGAGATACACAGAATTTTAAAACAAAAGTAAAGGGAAAAGAAACTGAGAGAAAAAGTTAAAGGAAAGGGGATGCCGGAAGGACGAGAAAAAGGAAGGCCACGATCACGGTGATTGTTGATGATTTTTCCAAGCAGGATGCTCATGGTCCCTGTATTCAGGATAAGATAAGCGTTTTTTTTTGCTTTAGTTGCTATTATTGTTGAAGTTAGTTGATATATATATTTTATATATACATGGTATCTAATTCAGTCGAAAATCGAATTTTCACGTGAGGTCCAGGTTCCGCGAGACAATCCTTCTTTTCTGTATAATAGTAAGTGGTATCGAGGAGAATTGTGACAACTATCTACATTCATCAGTGTAACGAAGATTAATAAATATCAGCTTAAATAAAATATGAGTAATTGATTATCCCAGTTATTTGAGCCGCATAATTTGAGTTTCTCGGTCAGCTTAAAGTACGTGAAAAAATACATTTTATATAAGCTGAACTATGGAGAAACCATGTCTACCTTGCGGATGAAGAGGTAAAATTGTGGCGACCAACTTGCGGGTATCGTTAAAAGAAAAGCTTTCATCGATCACGTGTAATTTATAGGTGGAAAATAATTGTTTTTTTAGTTATGCGGCTTCTTACAAAAAAAAAAGACTAAGTTGCATAAATGCCTTTTTTTTATATAATTTTCGATCGTGCTGCAGATTTTCAAACTTTCACTTCGTTGAATTTGTTTTTGTTCACTATCTATATGAACTTGGCCCGTGGTCTGGTAACACAACCAGATTAGACCTAGACAATAGGTTGTTTTTTCAGCAGTCAGAGATAAATGCCTGCATTACTTGGAATAAACCAAACTGCCACAGCAAGCATAATTGATGTAACAAATAAAATTGAGTCTAGTGAGACTGGTGTAAATGTTGTATGCGTCCGAACAATTTTTGCAAATAATTTTCCAAATGATCTATTGTGTAATACTTGAGCTCATGAGCCCTAGCGTTTTTTTTATTGAGTTAAGTTTTGAGTTCCACGCAGATCTTCAAACACCGATAAGTTAGCTTTAATCAAGCAAAAATCGCCATAAACTAAGAAAAAAGACTATTGGTTTTCAGTCAAGCAAATTGTATTTACGTATTGCACTTTTTATACTCAGTTTTTGTAAATGTGCTCTAAACTAATGTTAAGTAAAATTGGATAAATTTGATGGATTGTAGTATTCTGTGAAACAACCATGCTTTCTAATTTTCAGTAAATCGTTTTAAATTTTTATGGATTATTTTGATCCAATCAACATCAATAATAGATATTCATTTCTTGAATTCCAGTACCCTTTTTTGATTATTTTCAGCATTATAGAATTGCTTTAATAAGAGTCAAGAATTGACATTTAAGTAAATTTTTCTTGTAATAAGAAGTCTTAGCTTAATTTTATTCAATTATTGACGTAATCAAATACGGGATATTTTATCAGTTGCAGATTTATCTGCCTGAATCCAGAAATTTGTTTATCGAAACAAGATACGTCAATTGCCTTAAACTAGGAAAACAAGGTCCATATTGAGAATTCCGGGTACTGATACAGAGTAGCATTTGTAACGGTCATCGATATAGAGCTTTAGTTTCTTTTCAATATTTGTTTAAAATGTGTTGAAATTTTATATTCTTGCCCGCTCTGTCGTTAGAACACTTTAAAATTTAAGTCTCAGAGGTTTAACCATCTTGTCCGTAACACTTTACTTAGGATGCCAGAAATACAATTTTATCTGAGTTGTTTGAAACTTTTCTGATCACCACCCAACGAAAAGAGAAAAATCATGCTATAAAATAAAGATTGCCATAGGCTCTTCTTAAAATAAACATAACAGAAAAGCAAGTACGAAACCCTTTTGAATGCTATCATCGTTCCTGCTCCTTACCAGAAAGAGAAGCATTTTAAAACACCTAGTTTTAGGCAGTCTTACCCAGTACATGAAAATATATAACCGAACGCAGTTAATCAAATTAAGTGGAAGCGAAGGTGAAAATTTCGAAATTACAATCTTTTAAGGTTTTTGGGTTTTTTTTCTAAAGAAAACTAAATATTGTTTGAAAGATCTTCTATTTTCTGGTACATAAGTAATAAAGATTATGTATTATGGATTATTTTTAAAGATTATGTGCAACATTTTTAAAGTTTTGAAATTTTACAGCACTTCCTACCGTCCGGTAACAAATAAATTTGACAAGGTTTACATAAAAAAAAGCTTCTTTTCATCTGGAAGTTGTTTATCCCATTTCCAATAATAATACCCTATACGTGTTCAACCTTTATAATTTTAATTTCAATTAAAAATAAATATGTTTGGACATTTTTAAAAATAATTAAGTTGAGATGAGGTAATTATCTCATTCAACTGAATAGTATCAATTATTGATGTTATTAAGTCTGTATATGGTTTCTGCATAATATCTGAAGTGCGTTTTTTTATTACTTTTATCGGCTCTGTGTTAGAAAGAATATGCTGTTTAGCTTTAAAGGTATCATTAAAGAGCTGTTTATATAAACCATGATGTATTTTTATTTGTCGTTCGAAATATACAATATCTTCATTGGGAAATTGCAATGAAAGCAACAATTCTACAATGTCATCTAAAAGACATAGATACTTCCAAATTTTGTTATTTTTTGGAACACAATCACTTACAAGAAGGGAGAAAAAATGTAGCAGACTCAATGTTTCTCTGGCAGATGTATGTAATTTGCTGTGCCTTAAATGTTGTTCTTTTATTAGTTCACACATATTGCCAGATTTAATTTCTGCGTAATTGAAGTTCTGACTACGATAATTTAAAAATTCTAGAGATTTGAATTAAAGATACTATGCAATTCATTAACCCATACTTTATGATACCTTCAAATAAATCGTGCATGATGTCAACAGAATAGTTTTGAGTGACATGAAAGGAAGGAATATTGGTAAAATTTGAATGGATACCAGTTTATGAGTAGTCATTCGTGTTTAAATCATCGTTGTAGTTATCTACGTTTCTTAGAACTTTTTTGTTTTTTGTCACACTTTCTTGACTATCTGTCTTATTGATAATACAAAACCTACAAAAGTATGTGTGGCTGAAAGATTTTGCAAATCCTGGAAGAGGGCTTAGCGCCAAATTATCTCCGACAATAAAACCCAAAATAACGTGAATTGTTTGCATTTCTATAGAAGTCTGTATATCGATTCCTTGAATTTCAAGTTTTTTTAAAAGTTCAATTAAGCTATATAAAATCCTGTCATTACCGAAGACCTTTAAATCTTTAGATTTTGCGAACATTGTAAGAAAAATGTTTTCAAGTTGGGAATACCTACTTGGAGAAGCTATCGGGAAATTATAATAAATTGCTGCTATTGATTATGTACCGGTATCGTCGTAATAAAGAAAAAGTGGAATACCTACATAATTTCTCAGAATAATTTTTAGTTTTTTGCTTCCATAAGTCACCTTGGATAAAATGCTTAAAACATGTATTTTCATCTTGGTGTTGAAGAAGTTCTTTCATATAATCTACTGTGTCTTCTAAAACTTGCGGTAATTTGAAACTCTATTGGCATTAAGGTACCAGTGTAATTCTTCTCTTCCAAACTCTGCTCCTCTTTTTTTCTAGTTCAGATAAATTTTTCAGTAATTTGTATTCTGTATTGATGTTTCTGAAGGGATTAGAGCAAAAGTCAATGTGGTCTAAAATTGATACATCACCTTCATCTCACGGTTGAAAATCTTGGTGTTAATTTAATAAAAAAAATTATGTATTGTTGCAAAATCGCTTTACCTTCTTCTTTCCAGCTAACGTCGTGACAGATTTTGGCCCCAAATTTGAGTAGGTTTGGAGAATACCTATTCAGGATGCTACAGCTGACCAATCGTTCAGGAAAATTTGTGGGAATTCGATTTAACCTTCCCCTCCTTAATGCGGCGACTGTCCCCGTTACGGGATCCGTTAGCTTCGATGCCTGTATTTCCACCTGGCCGAGCGTCACCAGCGGAATATCGGTTGGTGTGTGCGTTCTTTGGGAACACGCCGGCAAATACTTTTAAAATAAAGACTTTGGTTACCTGGGGCCCCTTTAAGAGGCGCTGTATTTTTAATTTTCCTTGTGTTCTCCTTTTCTTCTTCCTCGGTCTGTTTATTGCTAGTCGGGTTAAGTGGAAAAGGAAGACAAACACTTACTTTCCACTTTTACTGGTTTTTTATTGAAGAAAAACTAGGCCTTCTATTATAACTTTTACAACCAACAAAATTTTTCTTTATCCTTTTCAAACAAGAGTCAAACTTAATATGGCTGCTTATTCTTTTTACGCGGCCTACGTGACTTATTCTAGCTTACTTAACTCGATTTAGCGACACCTCTTTTCTGAAGTTAACGTTATTTAAAGTTTATTGTTCAATGTCCTACAAGTTTTCTAATTTTTTAATTAGGCTATAATTCACTTTACTTGTTTTTTATTGTTTTGCAAGTTTTTCCTAATTTTACATTTAATTTCAACTTCATTTTTAAATGTTTTACAAATTCTTCCTAACAGTTACATTTGATCACAACGTCATTCTATTTGGTTTCAGCTGTTTTACAAGTTATTCCTAATTTTGACATTTGATTACAAATTCACTTTTTAAATGATTTACAAGTTTTTCCTAATTTTGAACTTTGATTACAGATTCACTTCTTAAATGTTTTACAAGTTTTTCCTAATTGTTACATTTGATTACAACGTCATTTTATTTGTTTTTAAATTTTTACCTGTTATTCCTAATTTTGAAATATGATTACAAATTCCCTTTTAAATGTTTTTAGCTAGTGTTCCGTTACTTCCCATATTTCACCAAGGAGTGTGCTTTAAGGTGCAATAGTTGTGAAGCAGTTCATTTCTTTTCTCTTAACCAAGCTGACAACCTGGTGTATTAAAAGTCAATGAGCGTCAAGCTGGTTTACCAGTTTTGGCTTTGCTACACCTGTCAAGTCGGCCCCAGTTATTAAACGTCACTTTAATTTATTGCTCTCGGGCTTTGCTATATTTGTCAAATCGGTATAAGTCATTGAATGTCACTTTGAGTTGTTGGTTTTGATTTTCTTTTTTTTTTGCTATATTTGTCAAATTGCTTCTGTGGAAAGTTCTAAACGGGTCGAACTGGTCTTATTTCTAAGCGAAAGAAATAGAAATAGAAATAGAAATAGAAATTAGCTACTATTTATATTGAACTCTCGTCGCATCCATTTCACCACCCGGCGTGTTTATTTTTGTATTTGTGACGGAGTTCATTTCAAACTTTAAGCTATCTCGCAAAGCTTGGAGGAGCCGATGCGCACGTCGCAGCGTGCTACTACTTCTCAGTGATTAGAAATCTAACGTGAAGGGACTGCAGCGTGTACGCCCCGGCTGTAGTTGACTTGAGAAATTTATTTCGGATGAAGTAGGTGTCGCGCGGAACTGTGAGGACGGGGTTTCTGATTTCGCTATGGTTCAGTGCCTTTCTTTAGACAGAGAAGCTGTCACATTGTATGTCGTTTTGGTAGTCTCATCTGTTTTATTTTCTCGACGTATGTAAATAAACGAAAATTTACTCGAAAGTGATGACAGCTTTTCTTTCTTTTTGTTTTTATTTGAGTGAAGACAAATTTAAGCTTTTGCGAAATACTTCCTGCATAATTTAAGTGTCAACATTTTTCAAGTTCTCTTCTCATTAAGATGTTGGTCTCAACGTTCAAGAAATGATGAACTTCTACACACTAATTTCTAAAGGTGTTGAGGTCTTATGAATGGGCAATTATTCAACTCATCCTGAAATGGACGAATACCTTGACAGCCTAATTTTAGAAGCAGAGCGCGATGACTACCAAAAACATCTTTTAGATGTACTGCCGCGAATGGTCAGGAGCTATTGCACCGGGAAAGCTCCCATTATAAGGAGGCAACCCGACCGAACACTTTTTAGGAATACTGCCCTATATCGAGAGATTAGATTTCTCTCTGGATTAGCTCTTGACAATAAGCCTCCACATGATAGTTGGCCACAATTTACGGGAGCTGACTGCTAGGGCTGAGGTGGTTGCTAGTGCCTAACAGAAGCGGGGTAAGTCATCTTGTTACAGTATGTACAGGGTGTTTCCCACTAGGAGGTCAGTAGAGCGGGAGATGATAGCACTCACTTAGACGAACCAAAAATTGTATGGCAGGGGGGGGGGGCATATCAACCGTTTAGGAGTTACAGGGTGATTAAGAAAAAACCCAGTATTTCACAAAACACCCTGTATGTCATATACTACAGGGTGTACGGTCACACTTAAGAGCTCATTGTATGCAGAACTTCATGGCCTTTCCAAGGACTGCTCAACCACCTCCATACCCCCCTCCTATCAAGAATTATTGTTGTCTAAACTAAAAATTTCGGATTTTCTTACCTTTTTTTTTAATTTAACCTCTATTATTTTTGCAAAAAGGTCATTAGCATAACTTTTTTTTATAAAAACTATAAACTGTAGACTCTCCTCTTATCTTATCTTATTACACCCTATGTGTTAACTGTATCCGTTAAACAGTTATTAACTCATAACCTATTCAGGTCACACCGAAATTAGACGTAGACCGTACACCCTGTAGTTTATAAGATACAGGGTGTTTTGTGAACTACTGGCTTTTTTTCTTAATCACTCGTAACTGATATTGCATAAATAATGCAATTGAAACGTTGTATCCAAACACTCCAGAATAGTTGTTCCACTTGGCATTGGTATTAGGTGCCCATCTAATATAATAAAATACTGTGAAATATTTGCCTTGGAATCTCCCACTGCTACAACGTATGGCGGACTTGCAGTTGGCTCTTTCAGGTATTCCTTATTGGTTAGACCCGGCTAAATGAATTTTGGAGAAAAGCTGTACTTAGTGCACTTCATCAAGTTGTATAACGAATAATTGGGGGCCGTTTTTAATTGGTGTATAAGTTAGAACATTTTCAAAATATGTTTTTATTTTCCTAAAATATTTTTTAAACAAAGCTATTTACAACAGATGAATAGGTAGATCAACAGCTAGATGAATAGTTACCAGTAAGTGCATAATAAAAGAAAAAAACATTTCTATGTTTTCTATAGAATTAATATGTTAGCTTTGAAAAAAACGGTGCACAATTATTTTTTTCTGAAATTACATTTTTAAAAATTATGAGCCTATCCACTGCTTGCTCGTCAGTTAACCTGGGCAGCTTCTTTCTACCATTGGGGCCAGGAGGTAAAAGTCTTAGCAAATTTAACAAAGATAGGGTGATCGTATTCCAGTCTAAAATATATCAATAAAAACATAAATTCATCTATTGTAATAGTAACTTATACATGTATTACTTCATGAGGTTTGAGAAAGAAATAACAATTTAGTAATATTTTTACATATGGCATAGAGTCAGTGCATACATACCTTTCTCCCTATCGATATCGGTGTATAAAATGCGTTTTCCAGAACTTCTAATTATTGTAAAGGTGTGGCTCATGTATTGTTCCCAATATTCCTTTAAAGATCCAGCGTTATAAGACAGCCGGAATTCAAATAAAATCTGGAATTTACCAAAACTTAGAAAAATTTCACGATTTTTGAAATAATACTTACCAAATCTGGATGCACAAAGTAATAGGTACATTTTGCGAAAACGTCAAAGCTCGTTTACTTACTTTCATTTCGTCTGTTTGATACTGTAGCTTTTAGTTTTTCCTTTACCAGGTCTAACTGTTCTGGTAATACAGCGTTCCGTAATTCATCAAGGTCTCTTTGAATATTGTTAAGATCTAGTTCATCGTCACTTACTTCCTTTCGATGTGCTCTAATTCCAGAAAATTCTTTCTCTAATGAGCGTCTTTTGACGCGATCGGCTTTTAGCTTTAATTGTAAATAGCCAGTACATCCTGAGTTAAATAATAATTCCTAATATAAGACGATCAATTAATGAAATCCTTAAAAATAACATTTATACGTACAATGGAGTTTTCACTTTTTGTCTGTAAGCAAGGAAAAAGTGTACAACAGGACTGCGCGGCTGCAATTTGAATATCACGGGATGGTGTAAACCCAAAATTCTCTTATAAATATGAAGCCAAAAACGCAAATATTTTCCGTCGAGCATGGTCAGTAAGTGTACGTTTCATATGAAGGTCTTTTAAAATGTATTCCCCTCCAATTTGCTGCGTTATGTATTGTTTAAGTGCCTAAAGAAATTTTACTGAAATAAAAATATTATAGCATTAATACCTCTGTATACCTCTGACGTGATTATTATGCTGGGTCCCATACAAGCAGTAGAACGTTTAAGGCAACCAATATTTTTAGTCGTTTCATTACTTATGCTAGCCTGTGCATGAGTGTCCGTGTCATAGGAATCCAAATCCATAATATTTTTAAACGTAACGTTTAAAAAGAATTGTGGATTGTGGATATTTACATCCGTATCTCTAAGAGCGAGGCAGGTGCACTTTACAACTTAAAACTATAAACATGATTATATCTTAACTTTGATACTTACCAGAGTAAACAAAGTCGATATATTCAAAATCTGCAGTTTCTGTTAAAGCTTTTTTTATTTGCACAAGGCTCTTAACTCCCTTTAGTTAAAATGTAAGAATCATTACGACTATTCAACAATTTCATTGGAAAAATTACACGCGAAAATCTTATATCAACCGCTCCACAAAACTAGCACTTCACGAATGATCTATAAATTTTTTCCGCCACTTCTAGAAATTGACACAATTGAACAATTGTTTAAATGCATACCAAACCTTTATATACATATGTCGGTACACATATAACGTGCACGAGGGTCTTTGCTTGTATAAATAACATAACGGTAATATTTACCATTGAAGATGTTCGCTTCATCTGTACTTTATAGCTTTTCATTTTGTTTTAATATACTTCTCATATAAAGTCAATGCCTAGTTATAAATTTTATTAAGTTTTCGATATGCAGCAGTTTTTTTATACCGTTTCTATATAATTTGAATGAGAGGCTGGTTGAGTTCATAGAAATTATTAGACAACATTTTCCGAATTCTAAAGAAGCAGGGTATTTTATATACATATATTATATAGAACGAGGTTATTAAAGTTACTATTTGTTTGTATTAAATTCATTTGCGGCAGCTCTACGTTCATGATTTATATAATTTTTGTATAAATTCTGTAAAAAAGTCGTCGTATTATGTTTGTTGTAATTATTCGTAGTTAACGCAAATATAAAAATGAACACACTTTGGATTTAATATCTTAAAATCCTTATCATCTATATTTCAGCTTTTGTATAATATAATGGTTACTACAAATTCACAACTATATATATAATTCCTATTCAGTACAGTTTGGTTATTTAACCTGCTTAATTCGAGCGCGTGACCAATGAGAAAAGACTGACAATTCATTCTACAATAAAACTAAAAGGAATTCTCGTTTTTAAGAACTAGCAGGAATCATGTTCGAATCTTCGAAATGAGGAAGAGTAATTTTAATCGCGCGAAATTTGAATATATTTAAAGTGCGACTTTTTGAATATTTCGCTGTCACTACATTACCCCCCTCCAAAAAGAGAGAAAGAGAGAAAATATATATATATATATATATATATATATATATATAAATGAGGCTAGTTACCTATTGTGAACAACGAATAGTCAACGACGTGGTTCGGCCGAATCTTCACTTGAATCTATGTTATAAGCAGGTTTTAGTCGATCGATAGATATTGATTGGTTCTTGCCATTGATATTTAAAACGTAGTATTTACGAATGCGTTTTACTACTTTGAATGGGCCTTCATTTGGTTGTTCCAGATTTGTTTTGACTCTGCCTACTCGGACGAATACGTTTTCGCATTTATTTACGCTGTCTGGAACGTAGGTATACGCATTTCTAGGAGTGCGCGGACATTTAAATGTTAGATTTCTCATTTGATTTCTCAGGGTGCTAACTAAGTTTGTAGGATCTGAATCGGTTTGGTTTGTTCTTTGCACGACAAATTCGCCAGGTATTCTAAGAGCTTGGCCTTACACTTATTCGGCTGGTGATGCATTCAGATCTTCTTTTATTGAAGTTCGCATTCCTAGAAGTACCAATGGAATTTCCTCACTCCAATTCGCGGTGTTACCACGTGCTTTGAGAGAGTCTTTCAACTGTCTATGGATCCTTTCTATCATACCATTGCTTTGAGGATGGTAACTTGTGGTGCGGATTCTATGTGAACCTAATAGGCTAGTGAGTTCCGCCAACAGATTCGGCTCGAATTGCACGCCTTGGTCTGTGGTTATTTGTAGGGGACAACCGAATCTGGATATATATTCAAAAACGAGTGTTTTTGCTACTTCCATCGCGGTACTTGTTCTTAAAGGATAAGCTTCCGGCCACCTCGTAAACCGATCGATCACCGTTAAAATAAAACGGTTTCCATTAGACGGAGGTAGTGGGCCTACTAAATCCATATGAATGTGGTTGAATCTTTTTAATGGTATGTTGCAGGTTTCTATTGGAGTTTTAATGTGCCTGTGGACTTTTGACAACTTATGCAGGCTTTTGCCCACATGCCGGCACCGCTATTAATTCGTGGCCAAAAGTATCTGGAAGCGCATTGCTTTGTACTGGCACGTATTCCAGGATGAGATAGACTGTGGAGTTTATCGAAAACGGGTTTTCTTAGCTCTCGCGGGATGTAGGGTCGGTTTATGTTTTGGGAGACTTCACACCATATTTGACAGTGCATTTCAGGTATGTCGACTTGCTTCAGTTTCCATTTCGCAGTATTAGGTACTGAAAGTAACTGTTTTAATTCTTTGTCGTTTTCTTGTAGTTGTACTAAACGTTGTAAGTCGATGCCTGTGAATCGCAAGCTACAGCTTTCCATGCTCGGGCGCGACAAGAAGTCGGCGACTACATTCTCTTTTCCTGATATGTGGCGGATATCAGTTGTAAATTGTGCAACATACTCTAGGTGACGTGTTTGTCGGGGACTGTGATCAGTTTTCGAGGTTATTGCCGATGTCAATGGTTTATGGTCGGTGAATACCATCACTTCTCGACCTTCTATGAAATGCCTAAAGTGTTTGATTGCCAGGTAAATAGCAAGTAACTCTCGATCGAATGTAGAATATCGAGTTTCTGCTGGTTGGAGCTTTTTGGAGAAAAAGGCTAAAGGTGCCCAGCAGTGTTTATTTGAATCAAACTGTTGCAAAACAGCACCAATCGCAATGTTTGAGCTATCGCAGGTGATATTGAAAACTGTATTATTGCTTGGATGTATTAGAAGCGTAGCCGATGCTAAGGCTGCTTTAGCTCTTTCGAATCCGTCATTACAGGTTTCTGGCCAGTGGAATTGCTTTGAGGTTTTACCAAGCTTTGCTGAATTAGCTAAATGCGAATATGGTATATCGGAGCAAGCATTTCTGCGAGGCGTGGAACAAAGCGGTTATAATAATTTATCATACCGAGAAATTGCTGTGTTTCCTTGATAGATGTCGGCGGTGCAATCGCAAGGATCGTGATTACTCGATCCTCTTGTGGGAGAATGCCATCTTCATTTACTGTGTGGGCCAAAAACGTAAAACTTTTAGCACCGAATACACATTTCGAAATTTTTATTTTGACGTCGTATTCGCTAAGTCGTTGAAACAGTAATTTTAGATGTTGTTTATGTTGTTCCTCGGAAGTGCTAGCAACGAGGACATCGTCAATATAGGCGTATGCAAAATCCATTCCTTTCAAGGCTTCGTTTATTAATCGCTGAAGGGTTTGGGCTGCATTCCTGAGACCGAATGGCATTCTTCGAAATTCGTACAGACCAAATGGTGTAATAATACCAGTTTTATACATGTGTTCGTCTGCTACAGGAATGTGATGAAAGGCTCTAACCAGATCTATTTTGGAGAATATTTTACCACCACTTAAATGCATGGCATGTGAGGAATTGGGTATCGGTCTGGTATGGTACAGGCGTTTAAGCGGCGGTAGTCCCCACAGGGTCTCCAATCGTTATCGTCTTTCTTCTTAACGAGATGTAAGGGTGAAGAAACTGGAACCGAAGATGGTTGACATATGCCGAGATTTACCATGTATTCGAATTCATTCCGGGCTAGATGGAATTTATTTTTATTTAGTCTACGTGGTTTTGAATACGGTAGCGAGCCTTTCGTTTTTATGGAGTGAACGACGTTGTGTTTAATTGGGAGGTTGTAGTCGGGCGGTGATGTTATATTTGGAAAACTTTTAATTATATTACCGTAGTCATTGTTGACTTGAAAATGTTTTGGGGTCGGGGAGTTATCTGGCAATGTTATGGTATCTACTTTTGTAACAGTCTGTCAGCTCGAACTGATGTCAAACAACATTCAGACTGGTATTCTGTAGACGTTAAAAAAAAAACTATTGAAATCTACCAGAATATCATCCGGAAAAAAAAGGAAAAAAATTATAACTGCCATATTTGTAACAGCTTAACTTTTTTGAAATTTACGCCATCTATTATGCTGCATAATATTATGACTTTAAATAATTATATGAATCATAAAAAAAAACTCAAGTGTGTCAGAAATGAACATGCTTAATCGATGCACAGCTTAGCTCGTCGCGGGGTGGATAAGTTGACACACCATAACTACTATTCGACTGTTACTTTTTGTTTTTATTATTATTATTTTTGCATGCTCAAATTAAAATCAACAACCAACAAACATAATGAAAGAAAAGAAGACTTGAGACTTCGAAATTTCAAGCGAGGGATGAAACAATTCCAAAATTTTACCATACTTCCACCATGAATATTTTTCCTGAAGGGACTTAATCACACATCAACGCAGGAAGGACCCAACAACGAAGAAGGACCCCCATGCAGGCCTCTGCTACACCACATCCTCATGAACGATTTAGTTCCACCACATCTCAACTACTACATACGGTACACTTTCAGGTACTAATTATTTAATAAAGAATTATAATCATTAATTTAAATTTGTGTTTATTTATATTTGTTTTAATTTTTCTTTTTTTTTTTCTTTCTTTAAAAAAAACTATCATTTCTCAACAATAATGAACCTCCCAAAAAAAATCATTCAGTAAATTTGCTGACGCACCTCCAATCTTACATTATTATTAAATTTTATAATAAAAAAATAACAATTCCTAGAATTACTTATGTAGAATTAATTATGGTATTGTTTTGAACAAAAAAATCAAAAATAAATTAGTTCTTCTTACGATTCCACTTTCATCAATAATTAAATTTTTATACAAAGATCTTGCCATTACAAAACCAACCGTTTATGAACTATCCATTTAATATCTTTCTTATAATAAAAATACAAAATTTATTACCTGTATATTAAGTTTAAAACCTATTACATATTTCCTTAATCATTTCCAATTATAATGCAACTTAGGTCCATCGTTTCTCTCAGTATATTAGGTCATTTATTTATTCCACTGCATGAATTTTTCCATTGTCATTACCAATTTTGATGAAGATTAGAATTTTTCCACCATGTTTTAAGGTTTTTTTTTTTTTTCAGATGGATGCACCAAGATAATACTTTAATTTACAGATGATTACACCCATGTTAATATTTTATATTTTCAAAAAAAACGATTTGTATTTTCACGTTAATTTATTCAGAATAAAGATTTTTATTTCATTATATTTTCTTTTAAATTCATTTTTTTTTTCAATTCAATTTATTTATTATGTTCCATTTTACATGGCAAAGGTTACACAAACTTTTTCAATTTTCTTTCTTTCAACCAACAAACAAAAAAAATGTTCTGGGTTTCAGCCCATTCACTGAATAATTCTTCTCTTTTTTCCTTTCTTTAAAAATACAAAAATAAACTGCACAATTTCCCAATCATTTTACAGAACTTTTTCATTTTTGATCTTTCCCACCGAAAGCAATCCATCCAACCTTGATGCCGGCTAATTATTTCATCATCCTCCCTTCTTTTTTTTATTTTTTTAGCACTTTTTTTCGCCACTCGCGCCATTCCTTTCCTCAAACCTGACAACTAACGCGCCACAGAAAGAGACAACTCGATTCTTTCACTTTGCCCACCCAAAGTAAGCTGACAGCCGTCAGGGGCTCAGCACTTACAGATTGACATTGCCAAAAATCAAATCGTTTTAAAGAAATCAAGTTTACAGGCAAGACGTTTTGTTACAAAGCGGGTTCTCTGGCGGAAAGCTCTAGACGACAGGGAAGCCGAAAGCAAAACTGAATAGCATAGACAAAAACAAGGATTTCAACCGTGTGGCACGACCCATGACCCCGAGATTAAGAGTCTCATGCTCTACTAACTGAGCTTGCCGGGCTAACCGTACGGAATAACCAGGAAAGCATCAACTGCAGCTAGTCTGACTGTTCCATACAGACCTCCTAACTACACGCGATACCTCCTAACTCCTGCAGAATTCAGCTCCTCCCCCACCTCACATGAACCGAAGATTGACCCACACAATCCCAAGTCACGCAAAGAGAAGGCGGAAAACAGAATTCCTCGCACTTACCTCACCATACCAGGCACCAAAAAAAATGATTTGATTTTTTTTTTTTTTTTTTTTCAAAATAACAACTTGATGCATTATAATACACCACCCATTCGGCATCACTATGGGCAGGGGAAAATTTTTAATAGTACGGGGTTGAGTACCACTACTTCTATTGTAGGGTACTGGTTATAAGCTGGAGCTTGTAAATGTGAACCATTGTTTCATTGTTTCATTGTTTGAAAAACGAATTTACTGAAAGAATCTAGTACGACAAACACAGCAATATTACCCTCTTTAGTCCGAGGGTATGGACCTAAAAAGTCAATATATAAAGATTGAAAAGGTCGTGAGACGCGCAAAGGAACTCCCATAGGAGGTCGTAAAATTTGATTAGTAGCTTTGGTCTCCTTACAGACCGCACACTGCGAAACAAACGACTTTACTTGCGTAACCATTCCGGGCCAAAAGTATTTAGTTTTCAATCTGAACAAAGTCTTGCCAATACCACCATGAGATGCTTGAGGAGGTTGATGAGCATTTTCAATCAACGTCTCAGTTAATTCCTCGGGAATCCACAATTTCCAAGTAAGATCTTCTTGTACTGGATCCCCTAATCGAGGAGAAGTACGATGATAAACATAGCCTTCTGATACTTGTAAATCAGGTAATTGATCTTTATTAATTGAAACATGTTCTACCAAAACTTTATAAGCTGGAGATTGAAAAGCTGAAGAATTCAAATCCACATCCAATATTAAAGCAATCTCATCAATACAATTGATTCGGGATAAAGCATCTGGTACTATATTCTGTGTACCCTTACGATGTTCGATACTAAACTGAAAACCTTGTAACCTTAAGCTCCATCTGGCTAATCGTCCACTTAAGTCACTTTGGTTCATAAGCCATTTCAAACTAGAATGATCTGTAATTATGGTAAAGGTCTGACCTTCCACATATGCTCTGAATTTCTTTACACTCAGGACCGCAGCATAACATTCCAATTCAGTGATACTGTAATTGCGTTGTGCTTTATTAATTTTTTTTGACATATACGCAATAGGATGTTCATTATTATCCTTGTCTTTTTGAAACAAAACACTTCCGACTCCTTGTCTACTAGCATCACACTGAATATAGAATGGGCTCTCAAAATCAGGAGTGACCAGAACTGGGGCTATTGTCATTAAATGTTTTAATCTTTCAAAAGCTTCTTCAGCTTCTGAAGTCCATACAAACTTTTTGTTCTTCAAGCAATCCGTAATTGGGGCAGCTACAGTGGCATAATTGGGAATGAAACGCTGATACCAACCAGTCATGCCGAGGAAACGACGAATTTGCTTGACCGATTTCGGAGCAGGAAGTTCATTAATTGCAGCAACTTTACCGGGATCAGTTTTCAAGGTTCCATCTCCAATAATGAAACCCAAGTACTTTACTTCACGAACACAAAATCTACTTTTATTTAAATTGATAGTTAGTCCTGAACGTCGAAGACATTCACTGACTTGTTCTAATACCTTCAAATGTGTCTCAAAGTCTGATCACACAATCAATAAGTCGTCCAAATACACAAATACATTTTCTCTCAAGTTACCCGGAATTACTTTGTCCATCAGTCTACACATACGCTGTGGCGCATTGCATAACCCAAAAGGCATTACCTTAAATTGGTAAAGAGGACGGCCCGGCACTGTGAAAGCTGTTTTTTCACGAGATTTTTTTTCTAACGGAATTTGTCAGAAAGCATCTTTCAAATCCAAACTAGAAATGTATCTGGTATCTTGTAAACGACCAAGAAGACCATCAATGTGAGGGAGCGGATATGCATCCTTCACTGTTACATTATTTACTTTCCGAGAATCAATACATAACCGTACTTTACCAGGTTTACGTACAAGGACAACTGGAGAATTCCATGGGCTATTGGACTCTTCAATAACTCCCATTTCCAACATTCGGTCAAGCTCATCATACATTAGCTTCTGTATGGCTGGGGACACTGGGTAATGACGTTGTTTGATTGGGACTGCATTTTCAGTATCAATCACGTGTTCCTCCAAATGAGTTTTTCCCAAACCTAACACATTAAAAGACGGAATTTTAGCCTTCACGATATTGAGCTGAGCCGATTGTGTCGGAGTTAGTTGGTGAAGAGTATTATCCACAATTGGTGGTAAAGATGTTGAACTTATCTCACTGATTATGTGAGGAGCAATTTGAAATTCTCTCCAGAAATCAACTCCCAAGTAAAGCTCTTGACTCAAACTAGGAATCACGTACAAGGTAAACAATTTACAAATACCATTATGCTTAATAGGAATTTTAACATAACCGATAATTTGCTGAGTCGAACCATCAGCAGTCTGAACAGAAGTGTGCAAGGATTGGAATCGAATATTGCTATGTTGATTAAGAAAGTTTTGAGCGTTCTTCCCCAGACAACTAATATTAGCTCCACTATCTAGTAGGCCCACCATATTAGTACCTTGTAGTGATACATTCACATAAGGTCTGTTATCTGAAGCATTACTCAATACAGATGATATAACTGTGTTAGCCAATTGCTTCTTTTCCTTTGCTATATATCTAATTTTTGGTAATTTTTTATTTAAAACATTTTTATTGATAGAAAATATTTTTTCTCTAACATTTAAATAATTCTTCCATCTATTAATGAAAGAATTTTTCACCGAATCGTTAGGAAATTCAACATTAAAGTCAGTTAAAGGTAATACTGGGTTACATTTGTTTAAACAATTTGATGAGGCATCCGAAGTGGTACAATTTAGAGCGGATGCGTCGCCTTGAAAGACTTCGCATCCCTTAACTGGTTTTCCGAACAGCAGTTAGGGCACTTTGGCGTAACCACTCCAGGTTTACCACACTTATAGCAAAACAAATTACGAAATTCAGCCGGACATTCATAAAATGCATGCCCTGGTGACTTACAATTCCAACAGGTCAATGGCTTACGTGGAATTAGTTTATTCTGAATTTGGACTTCCTCCACTTGAGCAGCATACTGATCAACAGAAGGAATTGAACAAGGTAAAACAGATGAAGATGTATCAGTATTATTAAGATATGAGTGACCAAGTTCCTGGTTCATATCTATTTCATTTACTCGCAAAGGGGCCACTGGTCTACGTTCGGGTCTGTTACCAATATACCATTGCTCTGCCGTGATACACATTTTACGCAATTCATGCACAGAAACAAGATTATGGCCTACAGCCAGAGGACCGAGACGCGAATTCAGATTCTGAACTATTATATTAACATATTCAGATTCTTTCATCGGTTCCTTCAAACGATTATGCAAAGCCGTCATTTTATGTAAGAACTCATCAAACGAATCAAAACCCTGTTTGAGTTCCAGCATAGACTTGATGACGCTGAAGTCGTTACTAAGACTACAGAATTGAGTCAAAAAACCCACGCGAAAATCATTCCAGGTTGGTCGACGACAAGCTCTTCGGAATTGAGACCAATACCATTCTAAGGCTCGGCCTTGAAGAAGAGATACAATCTTACTACAGACTTCCTCATATGGAATGTCTGAGTCCAAAGCTAAAAGTTCAACACGATTGATAAACTCTTCAGCCGATAACTGATCATTGTTTGCAGGAAAACGAATGTTCCAGTGTTGAATTAAAGAAGGACGGCGAGCTGGAGTCGTGAAGCGGTTCGCAGCTCTTGCAGGAGCCCTACATAATAATTCATCATTAGAAGCATTATGTGGGTTTGGTGGTGGTGAAGATGTTGAAGAACGAGAATGGTACGTTTTGGATAAAATAGATGGCGTGACTTGTTTATCACGAAGTTGATCCAATTCTAATTGCATTTTTGCAATTTGTTGGAGTATAGCATTATCTGATGTTGTCACAGCAGGAAACGAAACTTGATTGTCTTTAAAAAAAATATTTGTGTCAGCAACTGAAGTCGTTGCTATTTGATTTTTATCCTCCTGAGACTCTGTCTTTTCCAGGACTTCATCGGAGTTCTCAATATCATCAGCAGGGGTATTTCCCTCAGATGACTTTACATTACCCTTTTGGGTATTTTTATTTCTATTCCCAGGCATTATATAATATATATAGGCATTAATTAATTATTAAATTAAGATTGTTTACGTTGTTAGCTCTTAAGCTAATCACCAAAAATACAAACTATCGAATATTATCAAAATATACACCAAAATACGAAATGGATACAATGACAGTTCTTCTCACAAAGAAACCGCATATGCACCAACAAACAAAAATATACCACCGGATACCAAGATAGTTCTCCTATCCAAGAAGAAACCCCATATATACCGAATACAACAAACTATCTATTTCTCGCCAGAGAAACCACTTTCAAAACAAATACGATATTTAACTTTATCAAATGAACAATTACGAATTTATCAAACAAGGAGTGGTGCAGCAGCGACGAACACGAGAAATCCTCCCTCCACGTTGGCAAGGAAATAAGGAATGGGGAAATGTATGGGAGGTTAGGAGTATTTTGATGTTTGGTGGCCTTTCCATTACAAATCAAACTGGCACCTCATCGCAGGTCAAATGAACATATGTCACTTGAAACCAGTCGAAAGTGAAGTACTCATATAATTTCTTCAACAGAAAAGGCAGCTCATCACATTAGAGAATACTAAAGAATAAGGAAATGTCAATGTAGATGGTTATATGAATATTGAACTTTTTATAAAAATTATGTATTTTTCCTTTGGGAGTGTAGTACACAATGTTCAGGTTCAAGCTGCGGATCGGAAAAGGAAATAATCCCCAAACTCCGGACAAGAATCCTGACATGTGACATTTGACGGTATTCTTCATCTCTCTGTCCTGACCTTAGCTCTACCCGGCCTGTGACTAAGTAAGAGGTGAAAGGATAAAAAAAAGAAGAAGAAACATTTTAACAAATTTAAATTCCCAACAAACTGTTCTCATAAACCACCAAGACAACAAATTCGTCGCAAGCCAAATGAACATATGTCACTTGAAGCCAGACGAGTACGAATAGTGTCGCAGAGTAGTTACTACCGAAAACTAGTCCACGGAGAGGGTAACAAAATATTTTTAGGAAAAATTACAGAAACGGGTTTAAGATGTCAGGTTCTCCTTCCACTAAAGATCCCAAATCTATGCCCTGACATAAGCCAAACGAACATCAGTCGCTTGAAGCTAGAGAAAAAAAACAGTGATTTGCCATCCTCCTTTGCAAAAGAAGCAGCACATCTTACTATGGATAAGATTGCAGCACAATAGACGAAATTACAAAGATTAAAATACGAAGTTGAGTCGGACTTAAATATAACGCTATAATTGAATTTCTGTGGAATAATCCGCAGAAACGACTGACTACTGATGGCCATACGTATAAGTATGGACAACCAACACATACAAAAAAATAAAATATATTTCAAACAGGGTAAGCCTGAATGAATAATGAAACCTTTCGTTGGGCGCCATTTTTGTAACAGTCTGTCAGCTCGAAGTGATGTCGAACAACATTCAGACTGGTATTCTGTAGACGTTAAAAAAAAAACTATTGAAATCTACCAGAATATCATCCGGAAAAAAAAGGAAAAAAATTATAACTGCCATATTTGTAACAGCTTAACTTTTTTGAAATTTACGCCATCTATTATGCTGCATAATATTATGACTTTAAATAATTATATGAATCATAAAAAAAAACTCAAGTGTGTCAGAAATGAACATGCTTAATCGATGCACAGCTTAGCTCGTCGCGGGGTGGATAAGTTGACACACTATAACTACTATTCGACTGTTACTTTTTGTTTTTATTATTATTATTTTTGCATGCTCAAATTAAAATCAACAACCAACAAACATAATGAAAGAAAAGAAGACTTGAGACTTCGAAATTTCAAGCGAGGGATGAAACAATTCCAACATTTTACCATACTTCCACCATGAATATTTTTCCTGAAGGGACTTAATCACACATCAACGCAGGAAGGACCCAACAACGAAGAAGGACCCCCATGCAGGCCTCTGCTACACCACATCCTCATGAACGATTTAGTTCCACCACATCTCAACTACTACATACGGTACACTTTCAGGTACTAATTATTTAATAAAGAATTATAATCATTAATTTAAATTTGTGTTTATTTATATTTGTTTTAATTTTTCTTTTTTTTTTTTCTTTCTTTAAAAAAAACTATCATTTCTCAACAATAATGAACCTCCCAAAAAAAATCATTCAGTAAATTTGCTGACGCACCTCCAATCTTACATTATTATTAAATTTTATAATAAAAAAATAACAATTCCTAGAATTACTTATGTAGAATTAATTATGGTATTGTTTTGAACAAAAAAATCAAAAATAAATTAATTCTTCTTACGATTCCACTTTCATCAATAATTAAATTTTTATACAAAGATCTTGCCATTACAAAACCAACCGTTTATGAACTATCCATTTAATATCTTTCTTATAATAAAAATACAAAATTTATTACCTGTATATTAAGTTTAAAACCTATTACATATTTCCTTAATCATTTCCAATTATAATGCAACTTAGGTCCATCGTTTCTCTCAGTATATTAGGTCATTTATTTATTCCACTGCATGAATTTTTCCATTGTCATTACCAATTTTGATGAAGATTAGAATTTTTCCACCATGTTTTAAGGTTTTTTTTTTTTTTTTTTCAGATGGATGCACCAAGATAATACTTTAATTTACAGATGATTACACCCATGTTAATATTTTATATTTTCAAAAAAAAACGATTTGTATTTTCACGTTAATTTATTCAGAATAAAGATTTTTATTTCATTATATTTTCTTTTAAATTCATTTTTTTTTCAATTCAATTTATTTATTATGTTCCATTTTACATGGCAAAGGTTACACAAACTTTTTCAATTTTCTTTCTTTCAACCAACAAACAAAAAAAATGTTCTGGGTTTCAGCCCATTCACTTTTTTCCTTTCTTTAAAAATACAAAAATAAACTGCACAATTTCCCAATCATTTTACAGAACTTTTTCATTTTTGATCTTTCCCACCGAAAGCAATCCATCCAACCTTGATGCCGGCTAATTATTTCATCATCCTCCCTTCTTTTTTTTATTTTTTTAGCACTTTTTTTCGCCACTCGCGCCATTCCTTTCCTCAAACCTGACAACTAACGCGCCACAGAAAGAGACAACTCGATTCTTTCACTTTGCCCACCCAAAGTAAGCTGACAGCCATCAGGGGCTCAGCACTTACAGATTGACATTGCCAAAAATCAAATCGTTTTAAAGAAATCAAGTTTACAGGCAAGACGTTTTGTTACACTTTCAAAGATGTTATTTTATCTAGCATTCGGCGCTGTTTCAGGTCTACTAGCAAATTGAATTTTTTCAAAAAATCTGCACCTATGATTGGTCGATTGACCGTTGCGACGATAAAGGTATGAGTAAAGTCGCGTCGTAGATCAAGGTCTAATTTTAGAAGTTGGGAACCGAAAGTGCGTATAATTGTTCCGTTTGCTGCCGATAGGCAATAGTCATGATCATTCTTGTCACGTGGAAACATTTGAAATGGTACAATTGAAACATCCGCCCTGTATCTATTAAGAAGGTAAGTTTCGTATTCTTACATCGAATAAATAAGCGGCTTGTGGTAATGTTACTGCTAGTTGCCGCATTCCCAGCAGATATACTTAGTTTTTTGTTTTGCTATTGGAGGAATCGAAACTACATGGCTTCCTGCACTTTTGAGCATTTGCTCCGAAACCGGTATGAAAGTAGCACACTGGATATTTACTAGCCTGTCTCTCGTTGCGTTGTTTACTATTATTTCGATTAGAAAAGGGTTGTTTACGATTTACAGATCGTGATCTATTAAAGTTTTTATTTGAGGGTGCAATTGAGAGTTCGTTTAATCTTTTTACTATAGTTTGCAATTGTGATGCAATATCAGGTGAAACCAACCGGTTGCACGCTCGCAATGCTGTGTGGTTGTCCCACCTCATGTATTTTATCTGCTGTTTTTAATAAATTTTCGATGTCTGTTTCGCTAGTCGCGGCTAGGTTAAATTTAACGTGTGTTGGCAAACCATTGAGCCAAATTTGTTTTAATAAACTCTTTGTAAGTGCTTGAGAGCTTCCTGCTAAAGTTTCTAAATTCCTATAATATTGGGATGGTGTGTTGTCACCAATTGCTACACCATCTAAAAGTTTTGCTAGACGTTTATTCTCACTTTCCGTATGTCTCGCGATTACTGTATGTTTAATTCTTAAATATTTGTTTTCGTTAGGTGGTGTATTAATTAGATCTGTAATTGACATAAGAACCTCCTCTGGTAACGCAGTTAAAATGTGATGATACTTAAGCTCATCGCTTTTTATATTATTTATGATGAGAGTAGATTCGGCTAAAGCAAACCACGTCGTTGGGCTACTATGGCAAAAATTTGGCATTTTTACGCGCAAGTTACGTTACCTCACCTTAATACAGGAAACCGATATTCTATTACAAGTCTAGACATTCTCGACATAAATAAAATTCCTATACAAACCTGATCCATTCCTCCATATTTTTCATATTTTCCCACATTCCCAGACTTACCTGCAAAATAGACAGAAAAAAGACAATTTAATAAAAAGCTTATCGTGGGAACAATGATTAGGTGTCAGTTTTACTATAGAAAGAAATATAGAATATATAAGTGTGTTGGTTTACTCTAAAGAGAAACCAAAGATTTGTGTTAATTAAAGATTTGCAAAATAAAGATTATAAATTGATAATTCCGTAAATATATAAACAGAGTTGTTCAAGTTACAGTGGAAATTGTGTTTTTCTTTATCTTCCGAAATCTATCCTGTTTTTTTCGTTACGAATCCTAAAGGAAAAAGTTAATTGGCGCAGTCGGTAGGATTCTGTTCTAAAGAATAAGAATCCAGTGGTCGAACAAACGCAGAAATAGGAAATAGAAGTGAAATATATTCTCTTTTCGTGATAAATTTTTATTTTTGTTTTTGTGAACGATAGATCTCTCGAAATCAGTAACGAAGTAGTGACATCAAATTTGTTTACTGCGAAGAAACAAGATTTCTATGATCTACACATTTTATGAGGAGAAATAGAGGAAGATCTTTCGACGCAAACAGAAACTTACATCGAACAGAAATGGCTGAACAACAAGAAAAATCACGATCTGCAGCAAGCTATCCAGGAACTACAGGAACAACATCAGAGGGAAATCGCTGCTCTAAGGAACCAAATTAACCAACCACAACCGGGACAAATGTTCCAGCTGACAACGGACCAAGTTCTGAATAAATTCCAACAAATCAAGACTTTCCATGGAAAAGAAGACTACCCCTTACAAGAATTTATCAGTGCAGTGGAAAATGCAGGAACATTATGTGGAAATAATGCAGCTCTCCTACAACATGGTTTGCAGATAGTGCTCAAGGAAAAAATCCAAGGCGAGGCTAAGCGGTGCATACAAAGACGTGGAGGAAATTTAACATGGCAACAAGTGAAATCCGAATTAAAAACACAGTATTGGCCAAGGAAAAGCTATAAACAACTAATGGACGAAAGTAGATGTATCAAGGTAGGAAATCTAAGAGAACTTTTTTTTTCAAATCAGATCTATAAATTTTCAATTAAATGAGCTTTATGAATACGATGATAATAAACCAACTAATTATTCCCCTGAAAATAACGATAAGAATTTAGTAGATATAGTTAAAGATATGTTAACTGGTAGCTATCGTGCCAATATTAGAAATAATATGAATTTAAACGAAGTGTTCAATACTTTTGATGAGTTGGGGTTGTTAGACGAAAGTGACGTGATTCATTATAATTATAGGAAATATAACAAAGATTCAAAATCTAACAATACACATAGCAGAGATTTTAAACGTAATGACAGTGATCGACAAGTACATAATTTTCACAGAAATAATTTTCACGATAAATTTAATAGAAATTATATGCAACAACGAAGTAATCTAGGAAATTTTTCTGGACAATTCAGACGAAATGACTACATTAGACAAGATCGAAATTTTCTCAACATTAACCGATCAGGGCAACACGGACAAAATTTTAATCAACAGAGACCATTTTTCAATGGCAATAATTTTAACAACCGTTCAGTACAATTTAGGCAGGGACAAAATAACAGTTCTAATAATAATTCCAATAACGCTATCCCAATGGAAATCGATAATATTCAAGGCAACGACGTAAATTTTTCAAACCAGCCTCGGCAGGAAGATTACCAATAGTGACACTAACTGTCGACCAAACGAAAATAAAATGTTTAATTGATACCGGAGCGGAAACTAGTATTTTAAAACCAGGAATTATTACTAACTATTCCCAAGAAGCATTAGAAAAACCTCTCTATTTTTCAACTATTAATGGTATATCTAAGGTAACAAATAGATTAGTTACTCCTATCCCAAAAGATTTAAAGTATCAGGCACCCTATCCTGGAAATTAATGGACCTATCAAGGCGCAGATATGATGCAATAATAGGTCAAAATTTCTTAAACCCTTTGAAAGCAAAAATCGACTTAGGTCAAAAATTTATCGAAGTAAATGACAATCAAATTTATTTTAAAACAGACGATCATTATTTTATTATAAATAAAGTCTGTAATTTCGAAGAAGACAACATCCAAAAACTAAACCTTGATCATTTAAATCTTGAAGAGAAAAGACACATCATAAAAGCCCTAAAGCAGTACGAAAATTTATTTTATAAAGAGGGTGATAAGCTTACTGCAACTCGCGAAGTACAACACGAGATCATTACGACCACAAATAACCCTATATATACAAAAATTTATCGGTATCCTCGTATCCACGAAGAGGAAATAGAAAGGCAAATCAGGGAGATGTTAGAACAAAATATCATACAACCAAGTAACTCACCTTATAATAGCCCATTATGGATAGTCCCGAAGAAGTTAGATAATTCAGGCGAACGAAAATGGCGAATAGTGATTGACTACAGGAAACTTAACGAGGTCACCATCAGTGACAAGTTTCCGATACCAAACATCGAAAGTATTCTCGACAAACTGGGAAGAGCCCAATATTTTACTACTCTGGATCTTGCAAAGGGCTTTCACCAGATACTAGTTAGACCAGAAGATAGGAAAAAGACTGCCTTTTCGACTCCATATGGCCATTATGAGTATTTGAGAATGCCATTCGGGCTTAAGAACTCTCCGGCCACATTCCAAAGGACAATGAACCATGTACTGAGAGGACTTATAAATATTATTTGAGTTATATATTTAGACGACATCCTAATATTTAGCACTTCTTTAGAAGAACATATTTCAAATGTCAAAAAAGTATTTGAGAGGATAAAGTTAGCAGGGTTAAAAATACAAATCGATAAATGTAATTTCTTAAAAAAAGAAACAGAATTTCTGGGACATATTTTAACGCCAGGAGGTATCAAGCCAAATCCGAACAAAATCAAATGCATTCAAGAACCAAAGCTTCCTACTACCGGAAAACAGATAAAAACAGTCTTAGGTATAACAGGGTACTACAGGAAGTTCATTAAAGATTACGCTAAGGTAGCTTACCCTATGACAAAAAACTTAAAGAAAGGAATGACAATCAACACAAATGATCCAAATTATATTGGTGGAAAAGTTAAAAGATATTATAACAAACCATCCCATTCTTAAATATCCCGATTTTAATAAGAGGTTCAAATTAATAACTGATGCTAGCAATTTTGCACTTGGTGCTGTTTTGACACAAGATGGACACCCAATTTGTTATGCATCCAGGACCTTAAATGATCACGAAAAAAACTATTCGACGATCGAAAAAGAGCTATTGGCGACTGTCTGGGGATGCAAATATTTCAGACCATACCTGTTCGGTAAGGAATTTGACCTACATACAGACCACTAGCCGATTAAGTGGCTTGCAACCAAATATGCAGGAAAAGATATTAATCCGAGACTAACAAGATGGCTCATATCTTTGGGTGAATACAACATCAAAATTGACTATATAAAGGGCAAAGAGAATGTAATCGCGGTCTTTTTGAGCAGAATCAATCCCGATACGAGGGAAATAAACTTATTAGATGGTGAGTACCTGAGGTTTGATTTAAACAAATTATTCAATACATGTAATGAACAAAACAACAAAACGGGAAGTAATACTCTAGGAAGATCAAATTTGAGTTTCAATCTAAATAGCATGTTTCGCGATGGCGAACGTAGAAAAAATTATTCGAACAACAATGAGATAAATGTCTTAAATGAATCGTTAGAAAACCAAACCATACACTCTCAAGAGGAAAACTCTGACGATCATATACCTATACTAGATACAATTGTTAATCGATTTAGAACACAAATTATACTTCAGAAGAATTTTTATTGATTTGAGAGACCTTGAGAACGATAGTGTTAATGACATTCTATGAAGGTACATAGAAAAAGGGAATATAATAAATTGCAACAAATAATTATTAATCTCTTTCCACAAAATACTGGATTAAAATTTGTTAAGTATAGTCTCTTCGCGACAGATATCGAAGACGAAGAAAAGCTTAATAAGGAAATATCGCTTTTTCATAAAAACGAATTAGGGCATTCAGGAATAGTGGCAACATACGAAGGAATTAAATATAAAATTTACAACCCAGACCTGAAAACAGCAGTCCACAGAATAATCAATAACTGCGACATTTGTGCTGCTGGTAAATACGATAGGAACCCAATTATAAAGAAATTTAATTTAACAGAAACCCCTAAAACAACTAACGAGATCATTCACGTCGACACTTATGTAAATAGCAAACATTGCTTCATAAATTTTATTGATAAATTTTCCAAACATGTTACTAGCTTTTATTTAGAAGATCGTAATAGTCAAACACTTATTGAAAAACTCAGGCAATATCTAGCAATTAAAGGAAAGATAAAGAAGTTTGTGTTTGATAACGAATTTAACATTAGGAACGTTAGGGAATTTTGCAAGCAAGAAGGTATTGAATATCATGCCACCAAACCAAATACTCACACAGGTAACTCTGACATCGAACGTTTTAATAATACTATTACTGAGCGAATTAGGAGCCTAAATCTCGAAGAAAAATTACCGATCAAAACACAAATGCTAAAAGCGGTTAAACTTTATAATAACACTTTTCATTCAACCATCAAAGTAACACCGGTAGATGTACAAGAACATAGGGCAGACCATAAAATAATCCGCGAAAGGTTAGAAAAGACAAAAACTAGAGTTATAAACAAAAGAAACAAAAAGAGAGAAGATTATACTGAAGAAAGGGAAGAAGGGTTCACTAGGAACTACAAGTCGGTTAGGCACAAAGAAGAACCTAAATTTAGAAAACATAAACTAGATAGAGTTCACGAAAATAATATTAAAAGACCATTTAAATTTTCAGCCACTACTAATAATAGGAATCATAATACTGATGATACCATTCAGTCACCAAACACTAATAATTGACCAAATTAAGTCAGAATCAGGGTACGCAAAAATTCAAACAGGCGAAGTAGAGATTGTTAGTAAATTCGACATTATTTTGCATATTATTAACCCAAAGGAAATGTTGGAAATTGTTGATAGACTAGAAGAAACCATAAACACAGTAAATTTCAGTACAAATAAAAATATCGCAGTACATCAAATCGAAACTATCAGAAACCAAGTTAAGACACTCATCCCTAGCAGACACAAACGAGGACTTGTTAATTTTGGCGGAACCATTTTGAAATGGCTTTTCGGGACCATGGATGACGCCGACAGACAAGATATTATTGAACATTTAAACACGAACGACAGAAATAACCGCGAGACAATCGAGACAGTCAACCAACAGATTAGAATCAACAATAACTTCAATAAAACATTTACGCTTATTGCAAACGCCGTTAAAGCAGATCGACTTAAAATAGCAAGTAAATTAAACGAAATCGAAAAAAAATCTATGCAGAAGGCTTATTCCTTGAACAAATGATCAAGATTGATTTTATCAAAAGACAAATCGACAATATACAGGACAATTTTGCATCAGCTAGACTAGGGATCTTACATCCAAGCATTCTGACAGACGAAGAGATTAAGACATACGACATTGACTCGAGGAAACTGACACAAATTAGATTTGGAGTGGCTAATTATTATAATGATTCAATAATTTTCGCAATAAAAATCCCTAAAGAATTTCAGACATTTGGCAAAAAGCTCGTAATTCCTATCACTAATATAAATAATAAACAAATTGACCAAGAAGCCGAATTCATAATCGACAGAAATAATAAAGCTTATACATTTGAAAGTGAAAAAATATTGAAAGAATTAAAGATTAGTAAAAATTGTATTTTTAAAAATAGTTGTTGATAAAATTAGTTAACAGGATTCAGGAGAATCCTCAATCGAACGGGGGAGGAGTTACGTTACCTCACCTTAATACAGGAAACCGATATTCTATTACAAGTCTAGACAGTCTCGACATAAATAAAATTCCTATACAAACCTGATCCATTCCTCCATATTTTTCATATTTTCCCACATTCCCAGACTTACCTGCAAAATAGACAGAAAAAAGACAATTTAATAAAAAGCTTATCGTGGGAACAATGGTTAGGTAAGCAGTTTTAACTAAGAGAATTTTATAATTAAAAGAAACCAGAATTCAGTCTTAAGACCGCCGTGATTTAGTTCGTGACTTTTTAAAGAAAAGCTCCAGTAAATAATATACAATTGTGTCAGTTTTACTATAGAAAGAAATACAGAATATATAAGTGTGTTGGTTTACTCTAAAGAGAAACCAAAGATTTGTGTTAATAAAAGATTTGTAAAATAAGGATTATAAATTGATAATTCCGTAAATATATAAACAGAGTTTTTCAAGTTACAGTGGAAATTGTGTTTTTCTTTATCTTCCGAAATCTATCCTGTTTTTTTTTTGTTACGAATCCTAAAGGAAAAAGTTAATTCGCGCGATTGTGTTAGCATCTTGCGTTGTGTCAGATGCTACTATTTTATCATCGTTCCCCATATTTATTAATAATTATTTGGTATTTTACTCGTAAAATATTCAAAAATTCAATTCACTCAATTCAAAAAAAATATATATTTAAGTGTCGGAATATCGAAAAGTCGCTTGCATTTAAAAAAAATCTATTGAAATAAACGTTTAAGTTCTGATATCTTACTTGAAAATTCCTTGAAATATTCTTACTGCAATGACGATTAAAATTCCTTTCACTCACTGTGTTTGATCATGATTACCAATGTATATGTAGATTTAAATTAGAAGAAAAATCCATTAATTGTGTTAATGTAATCACGTGTTGAAAAAACATATTACTCGTTGTTGGTCGCACGACGTGAACAATATTGAGTTACAACCTTTATTTCGGTATATATGTATTTCCTAAAAAAAGAAGCTAATATAAGTTTAATGGAATACTGAATTTCAAAATAAATTGAGTTTTATTATTTTAATTTCGACTTTATATAGATATAGGCTCAAGCAACATCTGCATGTGAATATATATATATCGAAAAAAAATTTAAAAATACATAAAAATATTTTGAACTTAGCGGGTTCTCTTTGATTGCTGCTCCAATTTCCGATATTTCTGCCCGTAAAGAAGTATCTCCTGCCGCTATGTATTTGTGACGCTGTCAATCGTGTAATTGATGCTAATACTTGCTGATGCTGGATGTTGGTTTAAGCAGAACCTCTATGTGCTTTCGTCTCCTTTGTACAGTTGTACAATTGAATGTAAATATGTTGTATTGAATGTACATATATTATAATGCACGTGCTGTTATGCTTCTATTGCCGGTTGGTCACTCAATGCTCCTGTAATGCGAGATTGCGCCTTTTCTTTATATGCGTGTCTGCACGATCTCTTCGGGGTCACCATTTGTTGTAATTATTCGTAGTTAACGCAAATATAAAAATGAACACACTTTGGATTTAATTTCTTAAAATCCTTACCATCTATATTTCAGCTTTTGTATAATATAATGGTTACACAAATTCACAACTATATATATAATTCCTATCAGTACAGTTTGATTATTTAACCTGCTTAATTCGAGCGCGTGACCTTCTCTCGTTGGTCACAATTCATTCTACAATAAAACTAAAAGGAATTCTCGTTTTTAAGAACTAACAGGAATCATGTTCGAATCTTTGAAATGAGGAAGAGTAATTTTAATCGCGCGAAATTTGAATTTATTTAAAGTGCGACTTTTTGAATATTTCGCTGTCACTACATGTTTTTAACTTCTAACTTAAATACTAAACTTCATATTGGTGGGTTTTATACGAAGATGAAATATACATAGCCTTATACTTCATACTTAAATTTCTAACCGTGACGGATTTGGTGAGTAAAAGTTGTTTAATGGAAGTGCTTACAGTTACAAAAATTTCAGAGATATCTTCAACTATATTTTCAATGTTTTTATTAGTGATGTTGCTTTGGGAATTATGCTTAGAAACAAAACTTAAAGCAGATTCTAAAACATTTCTTTTCAATGCACATATATCGACAGGCCTCTTTTCAACCACAGAACACTCGAAATAAAGGCATTCAGAACTTTCGGAGTAATTCACATTTGGAATATCTTGTTTACTTGTTAACGTGGGGTCACATTTTTCTTGTGAACAAGAATGGGTTCTGCTCAAATGTCTCTCGTAGGTGTTTAAAAACTTTGTGAGAAATCTTCTTGACCGCAATTAAATAGGGAACTACTTTTTAGCATATGCTGGTATTTCAGGTGTACGGAAAGTGTACTTTTACCTTCAAACTTATTTCGACATAAATAGCAAATTGACATCTTCAGATTATCAATTATCTGTTATTATGTAAAACAATAAAAAAATAATTATAAAGTTCTACTTGTTTTCTTTTAAGCTTGATATTAAAATAGAAAATGAAGGATGGCACTTTGATACCTCAATTTCAAAAAAGTATGACTAAAAAAAATACCAAACTAAGCGGCATTCTGTCTGTTGAGACAAGGCTCTTTTGTCTTGCCTATATTTTCTTAGCCTTAAAACGCAGATGGTATAAACGGCACTTGAACCGATATACCAAGGCTAAATACAGTTGCTTGACTTGCTAGTTGTTATGGATGGTGGTATAAACGGCACTTTAACCGAATACCAAAAAGCCTGAAAAACTAGAAGGGTTACGCGATACTGAATAAAACGCTCTAAATTTTATTAACAACTGATAATTTATTTATTACTCGCCGTGAATTTATATTCAAATTTTGCTAACATTACCACTTATTCTACCCCAAAAACAAAAGAAAGCAATATTCAATCAAGAATTTCCGATACTGCTTATCTAGCGAAATTGCAAGTTTCATGCAAAATAAATTCCTCAGTTATTGCTGAGTGTCAAGTTTCTTTAGATTATAATGACGAAGAATTTATTTTTGCATGAAGCGAGGTGAATGAATTTCGCGCCAGGTGAATGAAATTAGGTTTCCTATTACAATGATAACATGAACCTTTATTCATGCCTGACCTACATATAAAATTATGAATTAATGGTATATATATATATATATTGTTTTCTTACAATTTAAATTAAATTTCTTTATATAAGAATTAAGATAAAATTAGATTCATCTGTTATGAACATGCACGATTTAACATTCTCCCCGCGTTGAACCTTCGTTCGAAGATTCAAATGACTAAACGTTGATACTGAAGTCAACTTCCGTAGATTGCCTGGGTGCGGGCTTAGGCCGTTTCGATTTTCGCCTACAATCATCTCGATTCTTGAATATCAGGATGGCGATGAAGAATAAAATTAGTCCGAGCGAAAGATAGCCAATGGTAAATTGATGGATATTGTGGGAATGAGTCTTCTTTATTGTTTCCTCTTGGAGCTGTGATGAGACCAATCTCATCAATTCTTCCAGTTGTTCTTCTTGGGCTTCGTAGGGAGTTAGGTTACCGATGACTGGATGTAGCTGTTCTGGTGTGGTGATTTTGCTTAACTCACTTAACCTCTTGTAGGATGTCCTAATGCTGCTAGGATATGTATGTATTCCTCGAATTGTCAGTAAGTCATGCTTGATGACGCAATCTGGCATCATCTTTAAAAGACCAGAACCTGTTAAAGTCAGCGGGATGGTTTCCTCGTTACACCAAGCATTTGCAGTGGTGGGTTCCTTGACTGCGTAGATCCATTGGTTTGAATTATTGAGCTGAATCCAAGCTGGACTGTTCTCTATTTTTTCCATTTCACATTTTCTATATGTTGAATTGTTAAACAGATTCACTTCGCAGGAGCAAGCGGCCGCCCCCTTGTGATATATGGGATGGTTCAGAGGGCATACGTGATTGAGCTCCTCCGTCGACATACAGGATGACAGTTCCTGTTTTGTCCTTGGGTAATATTGATCTCTGTGTGGACTGAGAGCGATGTATGTAGCGCAAGGCCGTACAGCTACAAGCACTTCATTAGTTGATACAGGTATCGGTATCATCTGGAACAAGTCAAACCTTTCCAGAGTAACCAGCGGCATTCTGATTTTAACTATTACGTGGTTGTTGGTTACTCCTGATTCTGCGGACATGGTTTTGTATAGTTCCACAATATCATTCTGATCTGCGGGTAATTGCAATCCTGGTGGTAGGTGATTCTTGACCATGATGAGTTCGTTACGTAATTGTTGAGGCGTCACAAGTAATGGACTGATTCTGCCGTGGTGTATGTCTGTTAACACGTCGATTATTGAAGACTGCATTCTCTGAAGATGGGATACTATGAACATCATTTGGATGGATAGGATTGTAAATAAATGGCTGATTTTTAGCTCATACGTTTCTTCTCCGGTGTGGTTTATGTGGTTTATCAAGTGGGTGATTTGGACGTCTAATTCCTTAAATTTCTTCTCTGCAGCTAGTTGATCCTTTTTCAAGACGTTAACCGTTGCGTCAATTATTGACGTCTGATTTTTCAGTAGCGTTAGAAGATGTTCTTCATTTTCATTGATGGTATCTATGGTTTCAGACATTTCTTTTGCATATTCAGAGTCAAGGACCCCAAAAAGTGAATTGGTCAGGTTTCCGACAATGTCAATAGCACCTCGTTTTTGTCTTCTGGTGGACAGGAGTGTGTTGTCGGCCTGTAACTCTTCTTCAATCTGCTGAAGTTGTGTGACTATCTGGATGCATGTGCTCCTTGTTTTACTTTGCTGGCACAAGTTATGTAACGCCCTCGTCCCATTTGATAATACCGAAAGCTCCATCCAATATGGTTTCAAATCGTAATAAACTATTAAATTCCATTCGGTTGATATGAAATTTATTTTGCCGATATTTTCGAAATATATCCCCTGTTTAGGATCGAAGCTTTCGATATCGATGCTTGCTCCAAGTCCGGGCGGTAGAACCAAAAAAACCAATAATAGTGTTGCAATTGCAGCGCCATAAGACTGTCGTCGTCGTTTCTTGGGCACTTGATCCTTGTCGACATTGCTTGTCCCTTGAGGCGACTCTTCTGTTCCTGTAATTTCTTCGGCCATATCATTATTGTTCATTGGAGTCTCGTTATGATCTACCTCCTCACAGGGCAATGGTGACAGCTTGTGAATAGGTCTGCGAAGTATACCTTTAGCTGTTTTTACGTCAGCAACTCTAACATAACCATCGTTTCCCTTATGTGTTTGAAGAATTCTCCCTAGTGGCCATTTCATGACTGGAAGATTATCATCTTGTATAACCACTATAGTGCCAGGATCTATGTTCTGGCAGCGCTCTTTCCACTTGAGTCGATATTGCAGTTCATTTAAATATTCTCGGGACCATCGTCTCCAAAATTCGTGTTTCATATCAGACACTAGCCTCCATCTAGCTAGCAGAATAATTTTCAATTGCTTGGCACTTGCATCTATGGGTACCGTTAATGGTTCACCTACCAGGAAATGACCAGGAGTGATAGCAGTCAGGTCATTAGGGTCATTTGAGATCTGTGTTAGTGGCCTAGAGTTCAAAATTGCTTCTATTTCGATCATTAGTGTCTCCAGCTCCTCATAAGTTAGAGATCCGGCTGAAGTTGTCTTTATAAGTAAATGCTTTGCGGATTTTACAGCAGCTTCCCATAGCCCACCGTATTGTGGTGCTCTCGGAGGAATGAAGTAGAAATCGATTCCTCTTTTACTGCAAGTTCCTGCTATGGTTTCTCTCTTTGCTTCAGAATAGATGGCCTCAGACAATTCGCGTAGTTGGTTTCTTGCGCCAACGAAATTGGTTGCGTTGTCGCAGTATAAGTTCCTACAATTTCCTCTGCAGCCCATAAATCGCCTTAATGCCCCAATAAAGGCTTCTGTTGACAAGTCGCTGACTATTTCTAAGTGGACGGCCTTTGTTGCAAAACAGCAGAAAACAGCGATGTATGCCTTGTGAGGTCTCTTTCCTCGAATTTTGTAATGCACCCAGGTTGGCCCATAAAAGTCAACACCGGAGTTAACGAATGGTCGTGCTGGTTGAACTCTTGCGGGAGGCAAATTGCCCATGATCTGTGTCAACATTTTTGGTTTGGCTCTTGCACATGTTACACAATGCTGAACAATTGATCTCGCGATTGACTTTCCCTTTATTGGCCAGAAGCGTTGTCTTGTATCGGCCAGCAAGGCTTGCGGGCCAGAGTGCAGATTCTCTTTATGAATTGTTAACATCAATAGTTTTGTTAACGGATCTGAATAGGGCAAAATCATAGGATATTTTGCATCATATTCTAGTACTGATTCCTTTAAACGGCCGCCCACTCTGATGATGCCTTTGTCATCAACAAATGGTGTAAGACCTTTTAGACAACTTCCCTTGTTTAATTCATGATCTTTCTTTAATTGTTTTATTTCTTCCTTGAACTCATCTTCTTGTATGGCTCTTATTATGATGTATAAGGCTTCATTTAATTCTCGACAAGTGATGAAGCGATGGTTTGGCCGTGATTTAACGGGAATTTTGGCATTCCTTACAAGTCGAATCATATAAGCAATGATGCGTTGAAGCTTCCGAAATGATCCCTCATGATTGATTTTGTATATCACACTAGATATATCTTCTGCTGTAGTTATTGCGGGCAAGGCTGTACGCTTTCTTTCTAACTGACACTCAATCTTGGTTTGATAAGCTGTAGGCCATACGGTTTCACTTCCGTGCAGGAATGTTGGCCCGTAGAACCAAAGATGACATGTTTCTAATTTGTCTGGCTCCAGTCCTCTGGAGAGTACATCGGCTGGATTATCCTTTGATCTCACATGATGCCATTGTGCCGCTATGGTTAATTCTTGAATTGCAGCAATCCGATTAGCAACAAATGTTTGATATGATGTGGATGATGAAGTTATCCATGATAACACTATTTCCGAATCTGACCAGAAATAGGTTGGTACTTCTTCCCACTTCAGTTCCTTCCTTACACGGTTTGCAAGTTCGGCTGCTACTAGAGCTGCACATAGTTCCAAACGAGGAACAGTTTGTTTTTGTAGTGGTGCTACGCGAGATTTAGCGCATAATAGTCTCACAATAATTCTGCCATCTTTACTGGTCGATCGGATATAAAGTGCAGCGCTATAGGCCTTTTCTGAGGCATCTGAGAACACATGGACTTGCATATGCCTTGGAACTTCCTTTGCAAATACGTGCCTGGGAAATGTGACGTTATTTAAGGTTGACAGAGTGGTCCTGAAATTAAGCCATCTTGTATGAAGTTGCACTGGTAAGGCTGCATCCCAGTCAATTTTTAGTTGCCAAAGTTGTTGCCAATACACCTAAAGGGTCGAAAAGTTTGGCGATGTCAGAAGTGACTATTCTTTTAGTGATCCTGGATCCTTGGTTAGAGACTGCTTTAGTTCTGAATTGATCTGACTTGGGCAGCCATGTTAGTCCTAACGTCTTTATCTTTTCTTCTGTGCTGTTTTCGAAGTCAAGGTCTATTTCTTGATCCTCTGGTGGAACGCCTGGCAACAATTGGGCGTGATTGGCACACCATTTTCTCAATCGAAAACCTGCGCCTTGTAGAAGTTTTGTAAGTTCCTTCTGCATTATTATGGCTGTCGGCCAACTGTCTGATCCTGTAATGCAATCATCCACATAGAAGTCATTTTTCAGGATCTCGGCACCATATGGATATCTAACGGTATTTTCTTGAGCCAATTTCTGAAGGCATTTTGTTGCCAGATAAGGTCCCGGTCGAGTACCATATGTGACTGTACATAGTCGGTAAATTTTTAATGATTCTCTTGGGTCATTTCTCCAGAAAATTAGCTGATATTTCTGGTCGGCTTCGTCCAGCAGTATCTGTCGGTACATCTTTTGAATGTCTGCAGTGAATACGAATCGTGGTAGCCGAAACCGCAGCAGTAGTGAAAATAAATCACTTTGAACTGTTGGTCCTGCGCACAAGATATCATTTAAAGACAATTTAGATGACGTCTTCATCGATGCATCGAACACCACTCTTAATTTAGTGGTGCTACTATCGGGTTTTAAAACGCAATGGTGCGAAAGGAAGTAATGGGGCGATTGGATACTATCGCCATTTATTTCCTTCATGTGATTCCTCACGAAATGGTAAATTAACAATAAATCGTCCGCTGTCATCTCTACGGACTGTTTGCGTGAAGTGGGTTTCACATCGCCTTTCTTCTTGAGTGAATTTGTCCTTTGCTGCACCAACTTCTTCAAGTTTCCAAAATCTTTGAACAAGTTGATCTGTTTGTTCGTCCTCTGAACATATACCACATGTAGCGGCAGATGTTTCAATCTGATCGATCTTGCCTGTCAATACCCATCCAAGAACAGTATTTTGTAGCATTGGAAGATTATTTGCTAACTTGATTTGTCCAATGGACAGTAGGTTGTAATAAAACTCTGCTCCCAAAAGCAAATCAATTGAGTCGGTTATGTTGAATTTAGAATCGGCTAGTCTGATATTTTTAGGTATGTCCCACTCAGAGATGTCAAATGACTGCGTTGGTTGTGGCGCGATTATTTTTGGCAGCACAAAGGCTTCTACTCTTGTTGCATATTTGTTCATTGTGAACTCTAACCGCAAATTAACCTTATGTTGGATTCTTCCTTTCTTATTTCCGACACCATGTATGGTAATTCTTTCTGAACTTGGTGTCAAGTTTAGTTTCTTAATAGCCCTTTCTGTTATTATATTAACTTGAGAGCCTGAATCAAGAATGGCTCTACAATCTATTGTGTCTCCCTTGTCAGATATGAGTTTGACAATGGCTGTGCACAGGAGAACATAACCTCTTGGTTTTTGGTTTGTCAGTGTTGCTACTATGGCTGGTTGATAACCTGGTGTATCAGCCTTTTGTAACAGTACATCTACTGAAGATGAGGTTCTTGGTGATTTGACATCAGATTTTTCTGCCTTCCCTGATGGTTCTAGATGTACAAGCGTGTTGTGTTTTTTGGTGCATTTTGTACATCCTCGAAGTATGCACTGGTTGCTGCTGTGACCAGGCTTGAGACAATTAAAACACAAGTTATGACTGCGTACAAAGCTCAGTCGACTGGCTGGTGTCAATTTCAAAAACTGGGGGCATGCAAAAAGAGGATGGTTCCCTTTACATGACATACATGATGCCCGATTTGAAGTGGATGATATTATCGAAGTTAGTGCCTTGGAGCTGCTATGTCTTCTTTGGTAATCGTCAATTTTATACTTAGTGCCGAGTGCTTCGAGTGCTTGAAATCTGGTTTCCAGAAATGATAGAAATACCTTTATACTCTGTATTTCTCTAGGCCTTGATAGTGATTGCTCATATAGAGTGTACGTGCTTCTGTCAAGCTTCTTTGTTAAGATATGAAGCAAGAGTGGATCCCAATCTGCCGTTGAAACGCTTAAATTCTGCAATCCTAACAGACACTCTTGTGTAGTATCATGTAGCGATTTTATTGTAGCAGCTGAAGTATTATCGTTCACATGTGCTGACTGAGATAATAACTTGTTAATGAGTGCTGTTACCAACAGTCTGCGATTGTTATAACGATCCTTTAAGGTCTGCCAAGTAGCTGTATAGTTTTCTTCTGAGGCCGTAAAGTGCCTTATTAATCTTTCTGCTTCTCCAGCTAAGTTGGCCTTGAGGTACCATAACTTCTGACAATTTGGCATTGGTTGATTGTGCACCATCTGAGTGAACAAGTCGTGAAACTGGGTCCACTTCAAGCAATCACCATCGAATCGTGGGAGTGTTAACTTGGGCAGTTTTAGTATTGCACTTGAGTCGATATTTGAGAACTGGGATGATTGTATTGCTGTTGCATTAAGGCTGTCACGTTTGGTTGCTAATAATATTAAGCAGTTATCCACCTCCTCTTGCATCTTCATGAATTCTTTTGCATCATAGCCCTCCTTGATTGGGTCCTCAGTCAGTTCCCATATTTTATGATCACACTCTTCGATTTGTGACCAGTGCTGATTAATTGACCTCAGTTTTAGTTCGTAGTATTGTCTTGAATGATCTTCACCATCAGTCTCGATTACGTAAAGTACATTCCTTAGCACACCAATAATTCGTCTTTGTCTTCTTATGATTCCAGCTAATTGTCGTAGCTGAGTTTCAGACGGAGATAGATGACCATTTTTCTCTTCGAATTTAGGTATTTTGGGTGCCCTTGGTAATGCTCCTGTAGCACTAGCTTGTTTCATTATGTCTGGTGATTTTGGACCAGGTCCTTCCGTGCCTTCGCTTTCAACAGTTGAAGCCTTGGAGGATGTCTCTGCCTCTTGATGAGTGAAGTGCTCTACCTTCTCAGCAAAATAAACCTGATATTGGCTATACAGTGCCATGATTGTATTGTAGTAATCTGTCGTAAAGTAAGAATGACTCCGAGGAAGATCAGGAATCACTCTCATCTTATTATCCGCTGTTTCAAATAGTGCCCATGCCTCCTCCAATAGGTGAAGGCGATCTGCATAATACTCTTTAGTGACCTTTCTGTCAATCGGGTCCTTTCTGTAGTTTGCGATGATTCTTTGGATCTCTTTTCCATTGCAGGTTTGTTCCGCTGCTAATTTTTCAAATACGTTTGCCATTTTTATTTGATTTAATTCCACTTGATTCAATACGTGATACAAATGTTTCACTTGTATCACGTCGGGGTCACCAAATGTTGAGACAAGGCTCTTTTGTCTTGCCTATATTTTCTTAGCCTTAAAACGCAGATGGTATAAACGGCACTTGAACCGATATACCAAGGCTAAATACAGTTGCTTGGCTTGCTAGTTGTTATGGATGGTGGTATAAACGGCACTTTAACCGAATACCAAAAAACTAGAAAAACTAGAAGGGTTACGCGATACTGAATAAAACGCTCTAAATTTTATTAACAACTGATAATTTATTTATTACTCGCCGTGAATTTATATTCAAATTTTGTAACATTACCACTTATTATACCCCAAAAACAAAAGAAAGCAATATTCAATTAAGAATTTCCGATACTGCTTATCTAGCGAAATTGCAAGTTTCATGCAAAATAAATTCCTCAGTTATTGCTGAGTGTCAACTTTCTTTAGATTATAATGACGAAGAATTTATTTTTGCATGACGCGAGGTGAATGAATTTCGCGCCAGGTGAATGAAATTAGGTTTCCTATTACAATGATAACATGAACCTTTATTCATGCCTGACCTACATATAAAATTATGAATTAATGGTATATATATATATATATATATATCTTGTTTTCTTACAATTTAAATTAAATTTCTTTATATAAGAATTAAGATAAAATTAGATTCATCTGTTATGAACATGCACGATTTAACACTGTCTCTATATAATCTAACCCAAATACATATGAACCTTAAAAGCGTCTGATAAAGCGTCAGTAAATTTATCATATTTATAAATTACATAAAAACTTTCTAAATTTTGGAGGTTTTCTCCTACTACTATGATTAGCGGCTGTCTCATACTTGAAATATTTTAATTTTTTACCTTGCAAATTTTGTTTAAATAGACTAAAGCTTTCCACGTGCAGGATGAAGGACGATTGACAATCGGCTTTGTTGAATTTTCAAACTTTTTTACTTGCTTGTAACAGTAACGCTATTTGACAATCTCTTGAATCTGAAACAATAACATTAGAATTATTTAACTGTATTCAGAATAAAATAATAAAATACATCAGTAATAAAATAGTGCCATGTATATATATGATATATATTGTTACAAATTATAATGTTGTCTTCATTATCCTGGGAAGGCTACAGGAGTTCCCTTCTAAACAGGTCCATTTGTTACAGATTTTAATGTTGTCTTCGTTATCCTGGGAAGGCTACAGGATTTCCCTTCTAAACAGGTCGCTTAAATGGAAGTAATAGCTAACGAATAGCAATTCTGGAAGAGAAAGGCAACAAATGTCGATTAGCTGAAACGAGAGTAATCCGTTAGATTAAGTGGAACAGCGTGGCTGGTCAAAAGTTCCTCCGTGCATACGATCTGCGCAAGCTGGCCGAGCGATTCCCAGCGGCAGTGTCGTGGTTATGTACGATTGTCCAATTGGACGTATGGAGCTACACTGTAAGAACCCCGTTCGGGAAGTAGTCAATTGAGGCGCTTCGGTCCTTGGAATAATAGCGTGGGCGCTACTCTCGACAATTACTAACAAGTGGTAAAACAGATTAAACACGCCTTCTTTCGATTCTATAATTCACTTTTATTGTAGGTTAGCAAAAATGATTTACAAGCAAGACTCTTTTCTTGAGCCGAAAAAAAAACTTGCCGTCGGCCTCAAAGAGTTGACCAGAACAGGGAAGAAAAAATGGCAATCTGCTATCTAGCGGAACTAACTAATCACACCAAAAAAAACTTCGAGAGACTTCTTTTCCACATTTTTCACACATTTCCTTTTCTGACAACTCTTTTTAGCCGACTCAGTGACATCTATCTTTGAATAGCCCTTGCGATGGGGTCACATTTACTCATTGGTGTTTTTTATTACATTTATTTAATTTTCACCACTTAAGTTTCCTTATCTAATTACATTTAATTTTTTTTTGAAGTTTCTATTATTAAATTACATTTCATTTCTTTTATTATTAAATTACATTTCATTTCTTTTACAGGTTAAGTTTCTTTTACTAATTGCATTTAAAAATTTTTTTTTTGAAGTTTCTATTATTAAACTACATTTCATTTCTCTTTCTTTTACAGGATAAGTTTCTCTTACTAATTACAGTTAATTTTTTTGAAGTTTCTATTATTAAATTACATTTCATTTCTTTTACAGGTTAAGTTTCTTTTACTAATTACATTTAATTTTTTGAAGTTTCTATTATTAAATTACATTTCATTTCTTTTACAGGTTAAGTTTCTTTTACTAATTACATTTAATTTTTTGAAGTTTCTATTATTAAATTACATTTCATTTCTTTTACAGGTTAAGTTTCTTTTACTAATTACATTTAATTTTTTGAAGTTTCTATTATTAAACCACATTTCATTTCTCTTTCTTTTACAGGTTAAGTTTCCATTATTTATCTAATTGCATTTCGTTTCTCTGTCTTTTTACTTTAATATCTGTCAAAATGTTTAACTTATTTAAATAAATGTCAAAATGTGGTTCTCATACATGTCCCAGTATTTCGCTGTTCTTTACTACAAGTTAAATAATATCTCTTTCATTTTTACCCTTATTTTAAATCAGGTCAAAGTACAGGTTAAATTTTTATTGTTTCTTGGCTAATTACGTTTCGATTCTTGGTCTTCTTCTTTAATGACTTTAGTGCTATTAAATTTTGCTCCTCTCATCAAACAGATTTGACAGTTACTCGCTGTAAAATTTGCTAAATAACCCGAGTGAGAGATATTTAACTTGACTGTCATTAAATTGTGACCCTCCTGTCCAATAGAAGTGACAGCTGACTTGTTGCAAAAATTACCAAATAACCCGAGTGAGAAATATTTAACTTGACTGTCATTAAATTGTGACCCTCCTGTCTAATAGAAGTGACAGCTGACTTGTTGCAAAAATTACCAAATAACCCGAGTGAGAAATATTTAACTTGACTGTCATTAAATTGTGACCCTCCTGTCCAATAGAAGTGACAGCTGACTTGTTGCAAAATTTATTAAATAACCCGAGTGAGAAATATTTGACCTTACTGTTCTTAATTTTGATCCTCTTGTCGAATGGAATTGACAGTTGCCTTGTTGTAAAATGATCTTAGTGAAAGAAAAACAATGTTCGTGCCATTCTTGCGGCGCGTCACGGGCTTGGAGTTTACGAGGTCGGCTCGCTGTCGCTCTGTATTGGACTAGATCTTGTGACTGAATTGCAATGGTGAATTGGCATTGGAAAGGATCCCTAATTTGGTTTGGGATCCCATTATGGTTCAGTGCCTATTTTCTGACATGCAATCTCTGGCAGATGTATGTGTCAACTTCGCGAACTGTCATAATAGGCACAATTTATATCTCGGCATTCCCTATTAACTACTTTCCGCCGGGAACATTGGATTTTCTGTCTCGAGGAGTATGCGATAATTCTAGTCCTGTGATAATTTCTGAATAAAGACAACCTTATCTGGATTTACTTAAATTAAATTTGATTGAAGCAACTTTTCGGTGATGGCATCAACACAAACAGCAAAATCCCCAGCTGAGTTGCAAGTGATCGTGTTATAAATGTGTTTCATTCATTATTTGTTTTAGGTTGCATGGAGATTTTGTCCTTTAGTGCATACAGTTTTATGTAAAAGGCATCCATTACGTTTGCTACACTCCTCAGACATAGAAAAATTCTAACTGAGATTAGGAGAATGTGGGATTATCCTATGGATGGATGTGGTGTTTGCCTTCAACATTATACAAATGACAAGCCAGGCAAGTAGTTTTGTAACATTACCCTCTCCCTCACAAGCTTATAGCTCCGTCCAAGCTAGCTTATCTCTCGTAGGAATTTGTAGGCTTGCCGCCAATACACATCACGGATTATCAAAATAATGAAGAAAGATAGGATGGGCAAATTAAAACCTTCTAGCGAAGGTTAACTCAGATGGAGTTAGTAGGAAATTCATCTACTCACTTATTGTAGAGGTAGGTTAAACAAGGATCGTGTCCTTATAAATTTTCGTCATCCACCACGGATTGTAGAAAGAATGAAGAAGAGATAGGAAAATTAAAACCTTCTAACGAAGGCTAACTCAGAGGGAGTTAGTGAGAAATCATCTGCTCATTTCATGCAGAGACAGGTTAAACAAGGATCGTGTCCTTATAAATTTGTACTCAGCCACCACGGATTATCGAAAGAATGAAGAAGAGATAGGAAAATTAAAGCCTTCTAACGAAGGCTAACTCAGAGGGAGTTAGTGAGAAATCATCTGCTCATTTCATGCAGAGACAGGTTAAACAAGGATCGTGTCCTTATAAATTTGTACTCAGCCACCACGGATTATAGAAAGAATGAAGAAACGACAATAAAGCTTTGTCGGACTTGATCTGTGCATGGTGAGTCAGAGACACATCCCCGAAGTCACGCCGGCCCTTGGTCAAATCGCCATATCGGTCTCGGTATTGAAAACCAAAGGCGCACCCGCAGCCCAGCAACCCAAAATATCTGGTCTACCAGTACACCTCCGAACCTCAACACCAAGCCCAGTCGAAGAAGCCCCTGCAACCAGTAACCTAACCAACTGATTGCAGGACCTCTTCCGCACGGGGCATCCCCCTCCGACCGCCGATCGACATTCATTCGAGGGTGCGTCCCAGAGTCCTCACAGCCAGATCGAGTCTCCGAACTGGTAGATTACGCCGCACGAATAAAAGCACAGCAGGGGTTAAAATTTCGAAGATCGTTTTTAATGTGGAATTCCTACGGCAGCGCGGGCTACGTAGGGTATCATGTGGGAGGAGTTTTGACTCATTGTCAAGCGAGGAAGTGTGAAAAAGTGGGCTAATTAACAAGAGGTATACCGGCCGCTAGGTTGGGTAGGTCCTAAGCGGCACATTGGTATCCTGTAGTTGCCAGTTAAGCTGGCTGGATGCCTTCTTAGGGCTACCAGGAAGTATTAGTGGTTATATGGAAAGGTCGTTTCTTTCGTGGTACGGGGCCAGTCTGTCGACGTGGACAGTTCGCATCTTTCCACCGTGACATTTTTTTTATTTTGAACACTACTTCGGTTACCGCGTCTGTGATCTTGTATGGCCCATCCCAGTCGCACTGCAGTTTTGGACACCGCCCAATTACGCGTCGTGGTAAATACAAACAAACCAGTTGAACTACTTGGAAACTAGGTTTCTTCGACCGCAAGTCATAGTATGTCTTCATGCGCCGGCTCGCAGTGTTCAGCATGGCTCGATTATTTTCGTGAATCGTGTTTAATGTCGTGGTTAGATTGTCCAGGTAGTCGCTAATCGACATAACTTCGGTAGGTGGACTTCCCAAGACCATCTCCAGTGGCAAACGAAGTTCTCGACCAAAAAGGAGTTTAGCTGGGGTTTGTTTAGTGCTATCCTGTATACTTGTGCGATATGATAACAGTAGGTAGGGCACATACTGGTCCCATTCTCTTTGGTGCGAATCCAAAAATTTCGCTAGGTAGTCAAGAATCGTCCGGTTAAACCTTACGACTAAACCGTCCGACTGTGGGTGTAGAGCTGTTGTGCGCGTTTTCTCGACCCCGAGCTTCTGCATTACTTCCTGAAAGACGGCGCTCTCAAAATTTCTGCCTTGATCTGAATGGAGCTGTAGTGGGGCCCCATGTCGGCTGAATACGGCTGAGATGAGTGCATCTGATACAGTCTCGGCTGTCTGATCTGGTACTGGAATTGCTTCGGGCCACTTAGTGAAGTAGTCCATACAGACTACTAGGGAGCGGTTTCCTTTATTGGTCTTTGGAAGTGGTCCCAATATGTCCACAGCAACCCTTTCGAAAGGTGCACCAACGTCGCATACCTGTAGAGGAGCTCGCCGTCTTGGCCGCGGCCCTTTCCGTGCTTGACACTGTAGACATCCAGCACACCAGTCCTTTACATTCGTACTACTACCCACCCAATAATATTTCTTTCAAAGCTTACCTAAAGTTTTGTCAATGCCGAAGTGTCCACCACTTAGAGAATCGTGTACCTGATTGAGGACAATTTTTTGAAGAGACTTTGGAACTAAGATTTGCTTGATAATTTCTGTTCCTTGACTGATGACTCGAACGGCGATGTTATTTTCTAATTTGAGAATAGACCACATTGACCAATACGCTTTAACTTCAGGGCTAAGGTCTTTTATGTTCTCTTTATCCGGGCGTTGACCCGTAGCCAGCCAATTCCGAATACATCGTAAGGTGAGGCCGTCCTCCTGTTTTTGGGTTATATCTTCTTGGGTGGTGACTAGGCGAATTATGATGGTGTCTTTCTCTTCGAGTCGCTGACAATATTGACATTCAGTCGTTGAACAAGGACGACGCGACATTGCATCTTCGTTACTGTGTTACTTGGACAGTGCACGATTTCAAAATCATAGGCCTGCATTCGTTCTATCCATCTTGCTACTTGCCCCTCGGGACACCTAAAGTTCATCAACCATCTCAAAGATGCATGGTCTGTTCGAATTGTGAACTTTTGTCCTAGTAAGTATGGCTGAAAGCGTGCGCAGGCTTTGACTATCGCAACCAATTCTCTCCTGGTGACACAGTAGTTACGCTCAGGCCTACTGAATGTTTTGCTGTGATATTCCACCACGTGTTCCATCTCGTTTTTAACTTGTGACAGAATAGCTCAAGCGTGTTGGCTGGCGTCTGTGTCCACGATAAAAGGTAAATTTTCGTCTTCTTTCAACTCTTCGAACGCTTCTTGACAAGCAACTGACCAGATAAACTTTCGACCTTTCTCCGTAAGCTCTGTTAGTGGCTTCGCAATAGGGGTGGTGGAATCCCAACTGTCCTATTAACGGTTGGTGCGTTTTGTTGCACCTCGGTATCATCCATTACTTTATGGGCGAACGCTGATGCGCTCAGGACTGATATATCGGGCATCTGCCTTCGTAGTGTACTTAACTCTTCTTGGAAGGACATATGCTGCCCCTTTAGAGCTTTCACCTCATTGCTGACTTCTGTAATTGTATGTGACTGGGTACTAAACTTATCGCTCAACTCTTCGAGCTTCTGCAGGATTTTGTCGAGCTGCTCTTCGGCCATGCTGCTCACTTTCGTTCTACTTCAAAGAACGATAGCTATGAAGGCTTTACCGGTTACTAGAAGGCAGAATGGGGACAGTACCTGTTCATGGTAAGAGGTCCGGGTAGGCGCCTACTTCCTCGCCAATTACTAAAATATTGCTTATTTCGCTCACGACCGACGATATGGGGAATCTTTCAGACGTCGTGTAAGCCGAAAGACAAAACGCCAGTGATACTTCTACCAGTTGAATAGGGATCTCGGTTCGTTGTCTCGAATTTATTTAAAACGTACAAAAACAATGAAAAATCATTTAGAAATATCCGAAATATTTCACCTATACCAACGGCAAGACAAAAGGCCGGTCTATTTCTCTCTCGTCGGTTAAAATTCGAATTGCAGGTGAGTAAACTTAGAACAAATGGTGGTAGCAGATTTAGGGTTAGTCTGGAAAATATTTGGTATTCTGTAGATCGTTGATGAACGAAGATTGAACAAATATTGCAGAGATCGAACACTGTGTAGCTCGCTGGTTAGCCAATATCAAGCCAGTAACAGTTTTCTTGTATTTTATTTGTTGTTCACGAGCGAAGATTAACTAGTATTTGGACAATTTTTTGCTGGTCCGCAAATGTTAAATCGCCGCGAATTTTATTACTATAAAATCTTTCGTCTTTTGTAAACCGCCTATCAGCAAATATAAGGCAAACGTAGTAAATTATTGAATATTTCCCAGCGCACTGAAGCAAATATAAAGCAAATATAGACGACCTTTTGTCTTCGTTAGACTGTAGATGAATCATAAAACAATTCTAGAAAATCTTTTGTCTTTCATAGACCGTCGATCAGCAAATACAAAGCAAACTTAGAAAATTATTGAGTATTCCAAAGCTTACTTAATCAAATATGGAACAAAAATATAAAAGATTTTTGGTCTTCGTCAGACTGCAGATTAACAAATATCGAGCAAATGTAGAAAATTGTTGAGTTTTTATAGATCGCTCAATCATAAAACAATTTTAGAAAATCTTTTGTCTTTCGTAGACCGTCGATCAGCAAATACACATCAAACTTAGAAAAAGCTTCCAAAGCTTACTTAATCAAATATAGAACAAATATAGAAGATTTTTGGTCTTCGTCAGACTGCAGATTAACAAATATCGAGCAAATGTAGAAAATTGTTGAGTTTTTATAGATCGCTCAATCATAAAACAATTCGAGAAAATCTTTTGTCTTTCGTAGACCGTCGAATAGCCAATATAAAATTTAGCACCTAATTTTCACTGTAGCAAACATATATGGTATACAATACTTTGTAGTTCATACGTGTTTGGTGCAGATATCGAAAATTCGTCCTCTAATTAGCCCTTTAGAAATCAGTTATCCGCAAATATAACCAATATACGAATATTTTATTACTTGTCCCCCTTAAGTTCGTAAATAACTAAACATCCGAAGATTCTTTCGGGTCAAGTCCTGAATTCTCAATTATCACTTAAAGTGATTTGGTAGTATTGAAAAAGTCGTGATTATTTTGCGTTTCCCCAGGGATCAGAGCCCCAACACTATTTGGTTTTATACACCGCCTACCAGCCAAAAGGATAACATATACGAGCTAATTACCCCCCTTCTTGTTAGTAACTCAATTGTGGCTAACTACCGCACATAAAGTTTAGAGAGTATTTCAGGTTCTGTACACGGTTGAAGACAGGTTCCCGAAAGGCGACGCCTGAAATACTTTTGCACCACCCTGGACTACTTCTTACTGTTTGAATCGAATTACTTGTTCGTCCGACTATCGATAATTCAGCGGGTCGTTCGTATTTGTTAAGCGGCAAGAGGATAAAATGCTAAAAATATTTCTCGCGTTTAGGTTAAATAGAATTTTAATAATTTATTTGAATATCGAATATCACCTGACACCAACAGTTCGTCTAATATCGTAGAAGGCCCGAAGAGAAAATTGCTAAAAGTATTTCTCACGTTTAGGTTAGATCGAAATTCAATTATTTATTTGATTTGCAGATACAAGAAAACTGTAGAAACTATTCTGTGATTTATACGAAGTTGTTTAGCAAATATAGAGAATTTAATTTGTATTTTATTACTGTTGCTTGCCCGTATTGATAAACTGGCACTTACTTTGCGTTGTAAAATTCGTTTGCTAGCAACTATAGAACTTTCCAGAACCGGTTTGTACTTTGTAAATCATTGACACCAAAATATAGCAAATTTATTAATTCTTTTGGCTGTATACAGTGTTAATTAGCGCCTATAGCAAATATAGGAGTCGATTATGTACTGATTAGCCAATGTTATATATTTCTGATAGATCCTCTAACGAACTTACTCTGTATCTTCATATACCGCCTGCTGTTGTTACGGCGAAGCGACACTTTCACCTTGATTATCCAATTTTGTATTTAAGGGAACAAATCAAAGAATCACACACTCCTTTGTTAATATTATATTATTAATATTTCACAACACTCGGTTGCAATTTTATTACACAAACTAATATTAATAACCGCTTAATTATCTTAAACTTTTTATTTTACAAATACAAATCGATATTCCTTAATTGCTTTTGTTTTACACACAGTATGCCGACACCACTTATAATATATCTTCTTTTTTTTTATACTTAGACAAGCCTTTTTCTTTTAATAAAAGCACAAATGCGAACGAACTCTCTTTTTTTGGCCACGCAGCCACACCGACGATATTCAAAAATCCAAGTCCAATAACCGACTGTCCTCGACTTTGATTTTCGTAATCGCAAGTCTAGTTGTTCAGGATAGGAAAGTGCTTAATTAGCATTCCTATCCTGAGAAAATTATTTACCGCTGGGCATGTTTAAACATGCCCAGAATTATCGCGACGAACGATGGTTGAATTGAAATTTGATATTTTCATAAATATCGACCATCGTCTTGCTACCGTGCATACATTGTTGCGATCACAATGTATCCAGCTCGCGACAATTTGCTGATAAGGACTTTTTTTTCGGTGAAGACTTGATCGTTTCAGTCTTCACGGACGTAAAATTTTCATGCGCCCGATATGTATGTATGTATGTATGTACATACATATCGTATATACGACAAATCTTACTGAAGGTAAGATTTATCGTGGGGCTATTTTCTATGAAGACGACTTGGGTTGATATTTAACACTTTTGTTTGTCCCAAGTCATTTTGTGGGAAATACTTTTTGCCTTTAATAAAGGAATGTGGAGAATTTGCTGATGGCAATTTTTTCGCCTTGCCGAGAGATAAGCTAACCATGTTTTAAGCATGATTAGCTTATACTTATGCATGAAATTAAATAAGTTATAATTATTATTATTTTTTAACTTCTTTTTAGGTATATTGTATTGTATATACAACAATCCTTCCCTCCGCGAAAAAGAGAGTTATTCTTGGAAGAGGAATAACTCTCGGGGAAGGAGAGGGGAATAAGTAATTTGTGCACGTTAGCACAATTGTTTTGTTTAGACGGTAGATAAAAATGATTTTGGATCAAACGTCTAATCTTAATTGGATATTTTGTTTATCTTTATGTGTGAGATACATTGTGGTATCTGGGGTACTTGCAGCCACTTTTGAGCGATCATGGTTCATTCGTCATGAGTTTCCGAGTCGTGGTACTGCCCCGAATTTTTGGTCTCACGTGCCACCATTATTTGTGTGGTCCGTGTTGTCCGTGATTGGCAGGGACCAATTCGCCTGCTTGAGCATCGACGGGGCCAGCAGGCCGAAGTAATTTGGATGGAAGATGCCGTGGCTGGACACTCTTTTCATGTGGACTATTCGTTGATCCCCCATGGAGGGATGGGGTGGTCCGCTTCAGGTATGGAAATGGAACTTTTACGTTTTTTTTTTGTGTTAATAAGATGTTTATCTCTTTGTAGGAGGCACCCTGGTGGTGATTGGGGTGCACTCGATTTGCGTCTGCTGCGTGTTCTATAGATTGCTCTTCGCAACTCCTCCTGGGTCTCCGGAGCCGGAGTCTCCACCGACGTATGATGAGGCCGTGGGTGCGCTCGAGGCCCCTGAAAACTGGGATGACGAAGTCGAAACTTATAGCTCCGACTGAAGTGTTGGTGGTAGACGTCCTGGACGCAGCCCAGTATGGCTGTCTTTTTCCCCACTTATAGGATTAGTTTTTTTTTGTTGTATCTTTCCTATCTTTCTATTCTTTCCATAAATTGTATTAAATCTTTTATATATTAAAAAAAAATTATCGTTCTTATTTAAATTTCCTAGTCCCCTTTTTAGGATTTGGTTCTGGTTTGTTTTTCTTTTGTTTGGTCGGCGTGGTCGTTTTGGTTTGGCAATGGCTTTTTCGGTGGTTCGGCTCTTGGTCAGTTTGGCTTTTACATTTTTTCTAATTAAAAAAAAAATTTTTTTTGTTATCTTATTTTTCTAAAATTGTTCTTAAATATCTACTCCTATTCTATTCTTATTTTTTCTTTATTACCTTATTAATTTCTACTGGGTTTTTTCTTTTTTTTTGTACTTTTATGTATATGTATCTTTTTTTTTTGTTAATCTTGTATTTTTGTTACGTTCTAAAGTTAGTCGTTATTAAATTTTTATTCTAGGCTAATAATAATAATATTTATATTTTTATGTTATTTATTATTTTTTAATTACTATTTAACACTAGCGGGGGAGGGAATTTTGTGTTTGTTTTTTTTTCTTTTGTTTTTAGTTTATATTAATATATGTATATATGTTTTTATTAATCTAGTTTTCCTTATATCTATGCTTTAATAATTGTTTATGTATGTCCTCTCCCCTTTTGTTTTTATAATTATTTTACTAGTACTAATTGGTTTTTTGTGGTTTGTAGAAACCACTTACATTTATTTTCTATGTGCTAAACTATTAGTAATAGTGCTCCTTTTTATGTGACCGTTTGAAGTGGTGACATTAGACCACTTGCACTGACCTAGCAGGTGGTAGGGTGCGGGTCCTTTTAAGAGGGGTAGGTTCGATTATTTCGATTTGTTCGATTTGTTCCTCCGCCTCTAGGGTTTTCTCGGATTTGCGTGAACGGTAATTTTTAATGAATGGGACTAGCCATTTGGCGACCAGGTACAGTACCATACATGTGATGGCAACACCAGTTAAGGATACTGATGTTGCCGCTAGGACATGTGTAGGGTGGTGACTGATATGAGGAACTATTTTTTGTAATTTTTCGTCCAGTTCTTTTAATAACTGGGTACCTTCTAGGATGATGCTGTTAGTGTCATCTCCTGAATATAGTTCTGTCTGTATTTTTTCAGACTGTACTTTGTTTTTGGTTTCATTGAGATATTTTTCTACCACTTGCTCTAATGGAGCGATATTTGGGAAGTAGTTGGGTTTTTTGAGACTCAATGGTTGGATATTATCTGCCTCATAGTGTAGGATTTGGGATCCTACTTGCAATTGGCAGGGATGGTTGATAGTGATTATTCCTTGACCTTCAAGGTGTACAATTGTAGGTTCTATCAACGAGAATATCCACGAATTGGGTTTACTTAACTTGATAAACAGGTCTCTAGGAGATATTTGTGCTCTGAAATGGCACTGAGGCTCTTCCTTTAATGGATTAAAGAGCAGCTTCACTATGCATTCTTTGGACAGAGTTGCCTTTGTTACGGGAATGCCTAGCTTAGCGATGTAAGTGTCCTCTTTGGAATATTGAGTGATCTTTTTAAAGCTTTTAAGATCTTGTTTTTTTAATAATAGAATATCTTGTGTCTGTACCTGGTGCGCTACGTGCGAGTACTGTATATCGGGTACCAATGATTGTTTGTTGTTAATATGTATGGGAAAACTGTGTACTCTATACAACTTCATTTGTGGTAGATTGAAAATCGGAAGTTGTATTCGAATGACTAATTTGTCTTGGACTAGACGAGCCTTTGTTTCCGCTGTCTGATATAGCAGGGAGAGACAATTTTGTGCATCTGGACAAGTAGCGTGGGACTTGTGGTATATCTGTAATAGACTTTTGGGAGACACCACTAGCGGATGTAACTGGTGATTTTTACTGGCGATTATTATGTCGAGTAAGGCTTGCTGCCTGTACTCAATCTCGACAATTTGTAAGGTCAGGCTTGAAATTATTTCCTGCCTCAATTGTCTCATCAGTAAATCATCTGTTATGTTTTGCATTCTATTTACCTGGAGATTTATTTGACGTTGTCTTTCCTGCAGAGATGTCAATGGCTTTTGAATTTGCTGTAGTGTAGTTTTGACTACACTGATCTGCTGTCTCATCAGTAAATCATCTGTTATGTTTTGCATTCTATTTACCTGGAGATTTATTTGACGTTGTCTTTCCTGCAGAGATGTCAATGGCTTTTGAATTTGCTGTAGTGTAGTTTTGACTACACTGATCTGCTGTCTTTCCAGGTCGGCTAGTGCTTTTGTATTTGTTTCGAGCTCCTCGAGTCGACTGTATACTTCCTGTTCATTAGTGCTGTCCATGATCCCGAATAGGTAGTGCATTGCATTCCCTATTCCATCAAAGATAGATCTTGTTGATCTTGATTTTGGAACCACTTCTCGAATGACACTTGTTCTTCTCTTGATATTTTCCAAGAGAGAATGAACATGTTTTTGTTGAACCAGGCATAGCTCATCCGTTTGAGAGCGATTTGAACATAGTCGGTGAACTAAGTGTTCCGCTTGTTCTGCCATAAGCGTTTGGTTGTCCAGTTCCATTAGATTGATCTCAGTTAAGATGTTCCATGTACTATGGTAGACTTGTAATTTTCCTAGATCCTCATACAGTATTCCTGTATTGTTCAGGGGACTTATGGTGTAGGGTTCCGTTTGTATTTGTCCCATTGCCAGATGGAAACAGCATATTAACACCAATATGTGCTTCATGTTCTGTAGAAAATGAAGGATAGGCTTCGTTAGTCAATTAGTCATACTGGAAGCTTTTTGTGGTAATTCTAATAGCACTTAATTTAATTGTAGAATTTAGTATGGACTTAACTTATTTGCTAAAGATATATGTACCAGTATACTACTCATTATAGGGCTTCAAACGGTTGTTGTGGACGACAACCTGCCGCTTGCCTATTTTTATGGTAGTGTTACCAGATATGGGCCAACCCAGATTTGAGACAGTTTGTGTTTGCGGCTTTCACTTTTGAGGAGGACTTTGTCCCCTAGGTGGAAAGTGAGAGGCCTGACTGCTTTGTCGTAATATGCCTTTGAGCGTTGTTTGCTGGCTAAGAGATTTTTACGAGCCGTGGCATACGATTTTTGTAATCTGTATTTTAGCATATGGTAATAACTTTCGTGATTGTAAACGGGTTCAGGATCCCGTTTTAAATTAGATGGGACATCCGCTGTGAAGCCGTAAAGGCAATCCATTGGGGTTAATTTAGTACCCTCGTGTACACTGTTATTGTACACGAATGCAGCGGTTCGTAGGAATTGATCCCATGTTTTAGGATTTTCATCTACGATTGTACGCAGATATTCGATTAATGGTCTATGGGCACGCTCTAGTGCTCCATTAGACTGTGGATGGTATGCGGAAGTCTGTAACTTCTTTACCTTTAGCAGTTTGCAGACCTTCTTGAATAGCTCACTCAGGAAATTAGTTCCCTGATCGGTGACTATTCTCTTTGGAATGCGACAACGCGTGACAATCTCATTGAGAAAGATTTGCGCCACCGTTACTGCTTCTCCATTAGGTATGACATACCAATCGACGAATTTGGTAAGGTTATCTTGAAAAGTTTAGATATATTTATTACCTGATATGGTCTCTTCTAGTGGACCTACTATATCGAGGTAAACCTTGTCGAAAGGTTGTTCTGCGATGTCCGTTATTACCATGGGTATCTTGAATTGTGGAGATGCTTTCATTGTTTGGCACTTAGGGCATTTCTTTATGTACCTTTTTATATCGCTAAGCATGTGTCTCCACCAATACTTGCGTCTAATGCGTTTATAGGTCTTAATGACACCCTGATGGCCGCCGAAAGGAGAGTCGTGATAATCCTTTAGGATTGTTTGGACTTCCTTGGGGCTCGTGATTATCTCAGGTGCCTTGACTGGACATATTTCTTGTTCAAGCGTAGCCGGGGGTTGTATTTCTGCCTCTGGGGGTTCATTTTCTTTATGTTCCGCTGCCGTGGGCTTTGTTTCAGCGCTGGGGCTCGTACTGGCCTCTTGGGCTTTCTGTTTTTGAGCTCTGGTCACGGCGAAGCAATGAGCGGGTTTCTTTGTTTTCTTTTTATCTGGGAAATTATTTTCTTCCACATCAGAGTCCATAGTGTGGTGCACTTGGGCTTGTACCGTTAAGGTATTGCCTGTATAGTCTTCGTTTAATACTTGTGGAATGCGGCTTAATGCATCCGCATTGGTATTATACTTCCCTGGTTTGTATTCGATGGTGTAATCGAACTCTGACAATTTGTGGTGAAATCTCACCAAACGGGAAGTTGGGTCTTTAACATTAAAGACTCCTTTGAGCGGCTTGTGGTCAGTGTAGACCGTGAATTTCCTGCCTTGGAGGTAGCATCGGAAATTTCTAGTTGCCCAGACTATAGCCAATAACTCCTTTTCAATAGTGGAGTAGTTTTTCTCGGCTGTGTTTAGCGTTGCATAGGCGATAGGCTGGTCTTTTCCCACTTCTCCTTGGGAAAGTACAGCTCCTAAATCCTCGTTACTGGCGTCCGTTGTGAGATTAAATGGCTTTGTAAAATCTGGATAGATTAAAAGCGGTGGAGAAATTAAAGCATTTTTAATGCTTTGGAATGCCTCTTGGCATTTCTCGGTCCAAGTGAATTTTACATCCTTTCGGAGCAAATTCGTTATGGGACGAACGATTTTAGAGAAGTCCGGAATGAGCTTCCTATAATAATTGGCAAGTCCCAAAAATGACTGTACTTGCCTTACTGTTCTTGGAACAGGGAATGTCTGGACGCAGGCCGTTTTGCTGGGGTCTGGTAATGCACCTTCGCTAGAGCATTTGTGCCCTAGGTAAAGAACTTCTCGTCTCAAGAACTGGCACTTCTCTGGCTGCAGTTTGAGGTTGTTTTCACTCAATTTGTTGAAGACTTTGCGAAGCTTATCATTGTGGTCATTTAGGTTCTTACCATAAATGACGATGTCGTCAAGATAAACGAAACATTCGAGGCCTTGTAGGCCTGTCAGAACGAAGTTCATGAGGCGTTGGAATGTAGCGGGAGCTCCTTTGAGTCCGAATGGCATACGCTTAAATTCGTAATGCCCGTAATTAGTGCTAAAGGCGGTCTTATGTCGATCCTTTTTGTCGACTAAGACTTGGTGATAGCCGTTGGCCAAATCGAGAGTGGTAAAGTACCTGGCATGACTTAGTTGGTCAAGAATATCCTCGATTCGTGGTAGCGGAAATGCATCGCCAATTGTCTTTTCGTTCAATTTACGAAAATCGACAACGACGCGCCACCTTCTTTCACCATCGGGTCCCGCCTTTTTGGGGTGAATTCCAAGGGCTTTTGGTAGTTTGGACTATCCCGTTGTCTAGAATTTCTCTTAATTGCTCGTTGATTACTTGTCTCTGGGTTTCTGGTAATCGATAGGCCTTTTGGTTTATTGGGGCCTGATTTTGTATTAATGGAATGTTATGGGTGATAGCGTTTGTATATGTAAGCTTATCACCTTTAAGGTAAAAGATATCATTGTACTCGTAACAGAGTTCGGATATCGAAGCTTTTTCTTCCGCATTTAGATTTGGGTCTAGGCTGAGCTCTTGGTCTAGCCTGTTGACTCGCGGAGTAGGTGTGGGATCTTCCTGATCCGGAAATAAGTATCTTACGTGTTGTAAGATAGCTGTGTTTTCCGAAAAGCTTACGTTTCTTTTCTCACTTTGTGGAGCTGTGTACTTCCTATCTGTTTTACTTACATTACTAGATGGCAGGGAATGGGCTTCCTGCAGTTTTAATGGTGGAGTACCATGTTTTATGGGTACTTTTGATTGGTCCGATTACTCGCACGCATTCGTATTTTGGCTTATGGGCCTTGAAGAATTGGTTTTCTTAATACTATTTGACGGTGGAGCCAACTTCGCCTTCAATGAGGTCTTACGGATCTCGCACGCGCCTTTTATCGGGCTCATTGGCCACTTTTTATTCTTAATACTAATCTTATTAAGTGGTGGAGTCGACTTTGCCTTTAAATAGGTCTTACTGAGCTCGCACGCACGGTTGATGGGGCTCTTGGGCCACTGTTGTTTCTTAACACTAACTTTGTTGGGAGGTGGAGTCGTCTTTGCCTGAGAATAGGTCTTACTGAGCTCACACGCACCTGTTGTTGGGCTTCTTATCCTTGTGGTTATCTTACATCTAGGTATATTGGATGGAGGAGTCAGCTGCATTTTGCTTGTCGGCTTCTGGAGCTCGCTCGCATCTTTAATTTGGCTATGGGGCCATGTAAAATTTTTGTAACTTATTTTCTTGGACGGTGAAGTCATTTTTGCCTCTACTCAGGTCTTACTGAGCTCGCACGCGTCTTGTATGGGGCTCTTGGGCCTCGTTAGTAACTTATATCTAGGTATTTTTGAGGAGGAAGTCTTGTTTGACTTCTGTTCCGCCTTTGGAAGCTCACTGATGTTCGTGTTACTCGCTTGCGATTTATTCGGCTTGAGAACGTGCTGTGTATCAGTGGCTTCTCCTATTGGGATGACGGCGTAATCATGTATAGGGAGCAGTTGTAACAATAAACTGTTGATGACTACTTGGAAATTGTTAATGTTGAGTATGGCAACTAGCACTGTTTCTTTCCCAGTAGGGAGTAAACTGTTGGCCAGGAAGACTCCATCGCCTATCTGTTTCGATAGACAGAGCACTTCTTCCTTCACTTGCAACGGGACTGTGGTGATAATTTGTGACCTAGCAGGTATGCATATTGGTTCTTGTAAGATAACCAACTGCTGCCTCATTTCGCTGGTTTCTTGATCACCCAGACAGCTCTTTTCGCACTCCGTCGGCTCTTGTTGAACCTGGCAGCCAGCATTACTCTTTTGAGATGCCTTGGAGACACTGCATGTAGATAGTTTAACCTGTTTAGGTTCCATCTTTTCTGCAAGTGACCTCACTTCGACTGCTTTTCTGGAATACAGCTTGTCCGGTTTGCAGGACAAGGGCACAGTAAACTCTTCGGGATTTGTTTCCGTACAAGGAAACTTGAGTGCTTTATTTGGGCCTTCAACATTACAATTGTTTGATAGGAAATCGTTTCCTAATAGGCCGTCATCGGAAAGACCTGGCAGGGTTTGTACCACCTGAAATTTGCACGGAATTTTATTTTTAAAATTGAAGTTGCCCTTGCAATTTCCCAATGTCTTTCCGGTTCCAAAAGGGGTCTGTAAAGTGCATGCCTCATTGGAATTAATTATTTTGAGGTCTTTAGTTGCTCTTTTCTTAATAATACTAACCTCAGCGCCAGTGTCCACTACTAGTTTTGTATGGCCGTTAAGGCTTATGTCCAGTGGAAGTTTTACTGTAGGGACACCGGATTCGGGCGCTTGAGGTGACCCTTTTAATTTGCGTTGTGGGTTTAAAGTCGAGCCGGGGAGTTTTGGGTCGACTGCATGTCGTTTCCCTGACTCCGGGCTTCCCATTTTTTCTTTTGGCGGCAATCTTCGTCTGCGTGTCCTCGGCGACCGCAAAAGGTGCATTTGAGTCTTATGTTGAAGACTTGAGGACTTTTTGTGTTGTGTTGCTCTTGTGTAGATCTATTGGAGAGGCGTGGAGGAACAATTTGTTGCGTCTGTTGTGTTTTTCTGCAATCACGGACGTCATGTCCATAGATTTTGCAGTTTGAGCAGAAAGGGGTGTTCTTTCGCTTAAGGCAATCTGAATACGTATGACCCTTTCGCTGGCAGAAATTACACGTGATGTTACGGACCAGTGCATCTGTATCCGAGTTTCTGGCATCAGTGTTTGTAAATGGCCTTTGCCGTGACTGTGATGAACCTGGATTATTCACATTGCGTGAAAAGTGATTTGGGTTTGGAGCTCGAGGTGGTGCGAACATAGGTGTAGATGGCTTTTGATAGTAAGGAGCTCTGTAGTAAGCTCTCACTCGTAAATCTTGGTCTACTGGAGCCATTAGAGGAGCTTGTACCAGAGGAGTCTGGACGAATGTAGCACTTTGTTGTAGTTTCTCCATGTCCAGGGCCTTTTGGATTAATGCTTCTAAATCACCTTCTCCCTGCGTGAGCAAATATTGACACAGGTGTGGGTTAGTTACTCCACTTTTCAAAGCGTTCTTGGCAAAATCCATCAGCTGTGTTTTCACAGCAGGGACTGCCTCAGCTCCATACTTCTGCGTCGCTGCCTCGTTGCAAATCGTCAACAACTGTTTCAATTTTGTAATGAACACAGTGAGATTTTCTAACGGGTTTTGCCTAGTAGTGATTAACTTATTGACTAACTCTTGGTATGTCTCACGGGGAAGGTATGTTCTATTTAGACGTTCCTCTACTTCACTAAATGAAGCAGGGACGTCTGAAGCGAATAATTGGTATGCGTCACCTCTGAGTCTTGTGGGAAGGACCTGAATGAAAGCCACTTTTTCTTCATCGTCAAGGTACTGCATAGTTTGCTTGCAGCAGCCGATGAAGGTCTGTAATTCACGTCCCATTTGTTGGGTATTTTCACCCGAAAATAAGGGGACGAGTTGAGCTGTGAGCTTAGCTACCTTAGCGTAGTCCACCATTGTGTTTAGTCTATTGACTGGAAATTTAAATTTGGGTGGACTAACTGGGCTTGTTTCTGTGCTGATTTCCGTTAAGGATTCTTCGAGCCAATCTATTAGCAGGTCTTCGGGAGTTGGTTCAGCTGCTTCACCGTCACTGTCACTATCACTATCACTGTCACTTAACCTAACACTCTTACTCTTTTCTAGATCTAAACTGAGTGAGCGTCGAGATTCGGAAAACTGTTCTAGTTCCTCTCGGAACTTTATTGTTTTTTCCTTTAAGGTATTTAACTTGGCGAGTCTGGTCTCACGCTCTGTTTTTAATTTGTGATCTAAGGCGTCACAATGGGTAATCGTCAGTTTATCCGACTCCCGCGCTCTCTCTTATAATTTATTTAAAAATTTAGCTAAACTTACTTGACTATTCAGACCTGGCAGAACGGTTCCGCTTCGGAGTCGAGGTCCTGTTGGGCAAGATTCGGCAGCAGATGCTGTACCTTCACCGGGGTGCTGTGTTTTTGCACCGGGGGCTGATCCCGCGTCGGCTAAAGATGGAGAATTTTCCCTCGCTGCTGTTTCTGTTTCCTGCTGAGGTAGAGCAGGATTGTCGGTTGGCATATGATGCGTTGTTTGGTGAAAGGGGGGCTCCTTGCCTGCTTAAATCCCTTTGCTGTAATTGAGAGGGGGGTTTCTTTAACCGCCTTCGAGCTCCCTCTGAATCCTTTGTCGGTTAATTTCGGTTGGTTTTGCAGCTGGGGGGGCCTTTGGGCCGTCTTAACTTCCCCTGAATCTAGTTGAAAAGGGGGCTTATCAGCCGTCTTCGATTTCCTCTTCAACTCAGGATCGTTGACTGCTAGCGTTTTATAGATGAGCGCTGGCTGCTAAAAGTTCAGGCTGCTTATCGGGCTGTGTCCTGGCTGATCTGCATTCGTCCTTCTGGGGGAGCTTGAATTATTTTCCACTTCCTTCTTTGGATTGTTCACTTTTATCCCTCGGTGGTGCCTGTGCACTAATTGGGGTGAACGCTTGCCCGCCTTGAGCAGAGGCGCCTAGAGATGTTATCTACCCGAGTGTTGGAGGTGACTTGGCCTGAGTGGCTTAGCCAACGGGACCCCTTAGGTTCGAAGGATTAAGGCTTTTCAAGCTTTTACGATCGTTTTGACTAGATCAAGCTTCCTCAATCCTACCGGCTGCGCCAATTTTGTTATATATTTCTGATAGATCCTCTAACGAACTTACTCTGTATCTTCATATACCGCCTGCTGTTGTTACGGCGAAGCGACACTTTCACCTTGATTATCCAATTTTGTATTTAAGGGAACAAATCAAAGAATCACACACTCCTTTGTTAATATTATATTATTAATATTTCACAACACTCGGTTGCAATTTTATTACACAAACTAATATTAATAACCGCTTAATTATCTTAAACTTTTTATTTTACAAATACAAATCGATATTCCTTAATTGCTTTTGTTTTACACACAGTATGCCGACACCACTTATAATATATCTTCTTTTTTTTTATACTTAGACAAGCCTTTTTCTTTTAATAAAAGCACAAATGCGAACGAACTCTCTTTTTTTGGCCACGCAGCCACACCGACGATATTCAAAAATCCAAGTCCAATAACCGACTGTCCTCGACTTTGATTTTCGTAATCGCAAGTCTAGTTGTTCAGGATAGGAAAGTGCTTAATTAGCATTCCTATCCTGAGAAAATTATTTACCGCTGGGCATGTTTAAACATGCCCAGAATTATCGCGACGAACGATGGTTGAATTGAAATTTGATATTTTCATAAATATCGACCATCGTCTTGCTACCGTGCATACATTGTTGCGATCACAATGTATCCAGCTCGCGACAATTTGCTGATAAGGACTTTTTTTTCGGTGAAGACTTGATCGTTTCAGTCTTCACGGACGTAAAATTTTCATGCGCCCGATATGTATGTATGTATGTATGTACATACATATCGTATATCCTTCGCTTTACCGATATCTACCCAGGTAGATATTTCGATTTACTTTTCTTTATAACTCAGTGAAATTTCATCAAATCTCGAAACGCCTCCGACTCAGTGACTAAATTTTCAGTTTATTTCAGAAAATAAAAAGAAAACCATTTTTTTCGCACCTCTTCATATTTTTTTTTAAATTTCGTTGTTTTATATACGCATTTGAAATTGTATCTACCCGGGTAGATACATACAGTTTATATGGGAATTTGCTAATGTTGAAGTACAATATTTGTAAGGAAAAGAGCAATATATTTTAATACATTATTTATTTATTTTCATGGATAATATAATATAAAATAACTAATAATATAATAAAAGTATATACAGAAATATCAAAAAGTAAAAAAAAAATAATAATTAAAAATAGTGAAAACTATCAGCGTTGGAATGATGATTACATTGTGGATGGACCTGCATGACAACCTTCACACTTTGTTTGTGTCAAGCTGTGCTGTGCGCATACTGGTTTTTTACACTTGATGCATGTTTGGCGAGTAGCTCTTTTTTTTTTGCACTGCTGGTAGCACAAAAAGCATCCACCTTTTTGCTTTATGCGCCCAGATGCATCTCGTTCTGGAGAATCGTCTGGGGTGAAATCCTCGTCCATTTGGTTTGATGCAGCAACCGGCTCACCTAAAATACATTCCATTGCCGCCTTGATGTGGAATTTTGAAATAATGTTTTTATTTTCGGCTCTCCTTCTAATTTGGGGAATGCATAATTGTTCACCCAACAACTGCAAAAATTGATGACGACGCGATTTTTTCACACTGCCTTCCGGATTATTGGATGAGAAGATGATGTAAGCTGCAAGGGCTGCGATATCTAGAACATTATAAAATAATGCTAGAGGCCAGCGTTTTGTAGCCCTCTTCGTGGTATATTGACTCAACATTTTATCCATCGTGTCCACACCACCTTTGGTGTGGTTATAATAATGGATTATTTCCGGTTTTTGTTTTGGACCGGAAACAGCATTATCACCATGCATCGTTGATAATAATACCACGGCTCTACCTTTTGCGGGGACGTACGAACACATGGCTACATTTTGTCCAAATCCAAACTCAGTGGAGTAAACTGGTCGGTTCTTCGCTGCTTTGAACGCATCGGGTAAATAGCGCTTATTTTTTTTTATAGTGCCGACAACCGTCATTTTCCAAGTGACCAGTTCCATGGCCAGTGGTAGAGAGGTAAAAAAATTATCCATCGTCACATTTCGCCCTGTTCCTTTGTAAGGAGCCACCAACTCTTTTACAACTCGCTCACCTTGGTTCACATCTCTGACATTTCCTGTCTTTCCGGTGTAAATTTGACCATTCAGGGGATACGAAGTTGCGGAATCACAAGCCCACCAAATTTTTATGCCATACTTTGCCGGCTTGGAGGGCATGTATTGTGTGAACTTGGTGCGTCCCCTGTACCCATACAATTGCTCGTCTACTGTAATTGATTCATATGGTCTGTAATATTTCTTTAGGTTCGAGTTGATCATCATAAAAACATCCGCAATCGGTGCAGCTTTATCCACTTCTTGGCGACCAGCTCTTGTAACATGCCAATCGAACCGAATGAACCGCAATATTTGCTGGAATCTGTTCCTAGACATCGTAGCACGATAAAGTGGGCACGAATTTTGTTTCCAGAGTGTACGTGCAGCCTCTTGATTTGATTTATGAGAGCCCATTACCAGCAAAATTCCCAGAAACGCATAAAATTCTATATCCGTAAGAGGCTCCCATGTAAGGGGTTTTTTATTGGGATTTTTGCTGTTCCATTCGGCGCAGTCTGCTTCGGCTCTTTTGTTGGTATACCTACATATAAGGTCTGTAATGGCGGAACTCATGATGCAAAAAAAAGTATCCTTTTCCGACAGATTCTTGGTGTTTGGGTTAGGGCCGCTAAACAATGAATCACGAAAAATATTGTGGGCACCCTTTCGTTGCAACGTCGATGGATGTTTATACCATTTTGTACCATCCTTGCTCACAAAATAGCTTTCATGAGACGAAGAAGCTTCACCAGCATCACCATCATCGACTTCATCATCTGAATCCCTATCAGAATTTAACTCTACATCTATATCTCCATCGTCCACTGCGCCATCAAAATCTAAATTTGCCTCCTCAGGAATATTATCTTCATCGCTATCATCACCCTCAAATGCCTGAACGTCTTCCTCCTCCGTTTCGAAAATGACCTCTTGCATTTGCCTAAAATAGGCTTGCCTTCTTTCATGTGATAACCTAAACCACAAAAATAGAGTTTTTGAAAATTTAATGCAAACAATTGCTGTAAATATAAACACAGTTGAATCGAGCGGCCGGGCAAATAAACTTTTTTCCAGTAAAAGGTGTGTATATTGAAATATAAAAATAATATATATGGCCGTAAAATATTTGCACGAAATTGTAAAATTCGATTCAACCGTGAGTATAAACAAAGCCTAGGTCATATGAAGCATTAAAATGTGCAATAAATGCAAAAACTCACCTGCCAACCGCTGACGCAGAAAGATATTCAAAATTCGTTTCTGTATTCATATTTATTTATTTTTTTAGCTACACAACTTCTCACTTGAAAATTTCAATTGAAAGTAAAGACTATCTAAATCATGAAATATATTTATATATACTTTACCGAAGAAATACACGTACTAGAGAAGTACATTATCTTAATTTTGCAAGAAATACTACTCATTATATTTTCCCAGCCAATCGTGAAGCGGCCATAAGGTCCTTGTCATATAAAATACCTGAATAAAACAATCGCTTTACACAAAGCATCTGAATCATGAAATATACTTCCATATGCTTTACCGAAGAAATACACGTACTAGAGAAGTACTATCTTTATTTTGCAACAAATACTTCTCATTATATTTTCCAGCTAATCGTCCAGCTGCCATAAGGTCCTTCTCAATTAAAATACCTCAATAAAACAATCCCTTAACATAAATCCCTTGTTTTTACCTATTTGCATATAATTTCAAGAATGAAAATTGTATTTACCATACAAAATGTATGAAGAATATATGTATCTACCTGGGTAGATACAGGTACGAATGTGCATATAAAGTTTTTCGGTAAAGCGAAGGTTAAATAATAATAATACATTGTAGGTACAGCTAGGTATGTTTAATTTTTTAACTTTGGGTTTATTAACTTATTTTAACAGCGGTTCATACATTTATTCCTAGTTTTATTTATAATATACATATGTGTATGTACATATTTTTATTCGTATTAAACCTTATCTATGCCTATAATAATTTTTATCAAGATTATGCATATAATATAAATATTCTTATTTTATTACTATTTTTAATGTTTTTTGGTATAATAGTCCATGTGTATGTATATATTTTTTTTTTTTTTTTAAACATATTGTTTTGTTCCTTCTACTATTTTTTTTTTTGTAAAATAGGTAGCTATCTCTTGCTGTCTCTGGTTATTTAGGTACTTAATACTGGAGAATAATTAAACTACCTGTAATTGTCGTGGACTGGTAATTGAATCTGGCTTAGGTTGATTTAATGAAGGTGGAAGAGGTGGTGGTGTTGGGGGTTGTATTGACATATTTTGTCGGTTACTTGCCTGTGTAGGCTGGGCAGATCGGGGGTTGATTGATTCTTTTAATCCTGTCCGTTTGGTTTGATAAAGAGTTCTCTCCTTGATCGCTGTCGCTATTTCTTGGGTAGGGGGTTGTGAGATCATTCGGGGTGTGTTTGCTTTCGCAATTTCTGATTGGAAATTTTGGGTGATTTGTTTGACTTTGTTTGTCATCACCGTTTCCTGTGGTAGGGTGAAATTACTAAATTTTACATCCGCTTTAGGCTCATGAGTTAAGGTTTCTGTAGTTTCTATGCGAAGTTGAGGGTTTGCCTCAGTGTCTAACTGATCGTTTCAGTCTTCACGGACGTAAAATTTTCATGCGCCCGATATGTATGTATGTATGTATGTACATACATATCGTATATACGACAAATCTTACTGAAGGTAAGATTTATCGTGGGGCTATTTTCTATGAAGACGACTGACTTGGGTTGATATTTAACACTTTTGTTTGTCCCAAGTCATTTTGTGGGAAATACTTTTTGCCTTTAATAAAGGAATGTGGAGAAATTGCTGATGGCAATTTTTTCGCCTTGCCGAGAGATAAGCTAACCATGTTTTAAGCATGATTAGCTTATACTTATGCATGAAATTAAATAAGTTATAATTATTTTTTTTTAACTTTCTTTTTAGGTATATTGTATTGTATATACAACACCAATATGAAAATAAAAATCTAAAATTATTGTGTATCTCAAAGTCGTTTCCTCTCAAATATAACAATTTGTAGAGAATATTTTATATTTCGGCAAACGTTGGCACTGTACCTGGAAAATTTATTGAGCCCTTATACTTTATCAATCATAAATAGCAAACGTAGGAAATAATTTGTACATACTCAATGGCAAACAAGAGAGACTATAACACAAATCTTCCTCACTCAAAAAAAAAACTAAGATTATCGATATGTAGATAATAAATGGTATACCATTGCAAACCCCTTTGCGGTTTAATCAAAACACGAAATGTAACACGAGTTTGACTTCTGATTGCGAGTGGTACATAGGCAATGACGTCTCGTGTTTTACCAGATTATAATAAGTGGATGCAGCCACTCGCAGCCCGAATGTATTCAACTCTTCACAACTCTCGAACTGTCAAGTCGCGACAATTGTTGCGGCCCTTCAATAGATTACCCACGATTGGCTTTCGTTTGATTCGACATTACTATACAATTTATGGAACTCGTTCTAACAATTCCGAATCCACTTATAGTGGGTGTTCGCACTCTGTACTTTGCGAATAGACCGTATCTTACGTGCAACAAAATATACAAAAAAAAATTTAAATAATGGTGAGAATTTCCACTCCTCCTTGGGGATTCGGTTTATCTTGTACTGACTTAAATAGCGAAAATATTTTCAATTTAGCGCGGGAAAAATTAATAGTAGTACCATAAAATATAGTAGTAAAATAAAATATAGTAGTAAAATAAAATATAGTAGTAAAATAAAGGGTAAAAATGAAAGAGATATAGTAGGCAAATGCGCGCAAATACTGGACTGGACGCTGTGTACAAACTCAAATGGAATGTTAATTTTCCCTTAACTACTTATATTCACTTCTTACAACTATTGCAGTATATAAAAATATAACAATGTGTACAAACTATCATAGGTATGCAAAATCTCAGGCTTACTTTGAGTTTCCAAGGAACCGCTTAGTACTGCAGCATGAAGTGTCCGCACTTTTCTAACTTCTCGATTCTTCTAGAGGCCAATTGGTTTCCAGATATTATTCGCAGTGGTCCCATGTGCTAAGTATGACGGGCTTCACGCCAGCTGGTGGAGGCTTAGTGGGTGCCCCTTTTACGGGATTGAGTACCCCACACTTGACACCAATTTGTTACAAATTATAATGTTGTCTTCGTTATCCTGGGAAGGCTACAGGATTTCCCTTCTAAACAGGTCCATTTGTTACAGATTTTAATGTTGTCTTCGTTATCCTGGGAAGGCTACAGGATTTCCCTTCTAAACAGGTCGCTTCAATGGAAGTAATAGCTAACGAATAGCAATTCTGGAAGAGAAAGGCAACAAATCTCGATTAGCTGAAACGAGAGTAATCCGTTAGATTAAGTGGAAGAGCGTGGCTGGTCAAAAGTTCCTCCGTGCATACGATCAGCGCAAGCTGGCCGAGCGATTCCCAGCGGCAGTGTCGTGGTTATGTACGATTGTCCAATTGGACGTATGGAGCTATGCCGTAAGAGCCCCGTTCGGGGAGTCGTCAATTGAGGCGCTTCGGTCCTTGGAATAATAGCGTGGGCGCTACTCTCGACAATTACTAACAAGTGGTAAAACAGATTAAACACGCCTTCTTTCGATTTTTAAATCACTTTTATTGTAGGTTAGCAAAAATGATTTACAAGCAAGACTCTTTTCTTGAGTCGAAAAAAAACTTGGCGTCTGCCTCAAAGAGTTGACCAGAACAGGGAAGAAAAAATGGCAGTCTGCTATCTAGCGGAACTAACTAATCACACCAAAAAAAACTTCGAGAGACTTCTTTTCCACATTTTTCACACATTTCCTTTTCTGACAACTCTTTTTAGCCGACCCAGTGACATCTATCTTTGAATAGCCCTTGCGATGGGGTCACATTTACTCATTGGTGTTTTTTATTACATTTCTTTAATTTTCACCACTTAAGTTTCCTTATCTAATTACATTTATTTTTTTTTTTTAAGTTTCTATTATTAAATTACATTTCATTTCTTTTACAGGTTAAGTTTCTTTTACTAATTACATTAAAATTTTTTTTTTGAAGTTTCTATTATTAAACTACATTTCATTTCTCTTTCTTCTACAGGTTAAGTTTCTCTTACTAATTACATTTAATTTTTTGAAGTTTCTATTATTAAATTACGTTGCATTTCTTTTACAGGTTAAGTTTCTTTTACTAATTACATTTAATTTTTTGAAGTTTCTATTATTAAACCACATTTCATTTCTCTTTCTTTTACAGGTTAAGTTTCTTTTACTAATTACATTTAATTTTTTGAAGTTTCTATTATTAAATTACATTTCATTTCTTTTACAGGTTAAGTTTCTTTTACTAATTACATTTAATTTTTTGAAGTTTCTATTATTAAACCACATTTCATTTCTCTTTCTTTTACAGGTTAAGTTTCCATTATTTAATTATCTAATTGCATTTCGTTTCTCTGTCTTTTTACTTTAATATCTGTCAAAATGTTTAGCTTATTTCAATAAATCTCAAAATGTGGTTCTCATACATGTCCCAGTATTTCGCTGTTCTTTACTACAAGTTAAATAATATCTCTTTCATTTTTACCCTTATTTTAAATCAGGTCAAAGTACAGGTTAAATTTTTATTGTTTCTTGGCTAATTACGTTTCGATTCTTGGTCTTCTTCTTTAATATCCGCCAAAATGTTTATTTTTTCCTTACGCAAAGCTATTAATTTAAGCCCCAAAGCGGGCTTGACAGTTCGAATTTTATACTATGTGTGACTTGACTTTAGTGCTATTAAATTTTGCTCCTCTCATCAAACAGATTTGACAGTTACTCGCTGTAAAATTTGCTAAATAACCCGAGTGAGAAATATTTAACTTGACTGTCATTAAATTGTGACCCTCCTGTCCAATAGAAGTGACAGCTGACTTGTTGCAAAATTTACCAAATAACCCGAGTGAGAAATATTTAACTTGACTGTCATTAAATTGTGACCCTCCTGTCCAATAGAAGTGACAGCTGACTTGTTGCAAAATTTACCAAATAACCCGAGTGAGAGATATTTAACTTGACTGTTATTAAATTGTGACCCTCCTGTCCAATAGAAGTGACAGCTGACTTGTTGCAAAAATTACCAAATAACCCGAGTGAGAAATATTTAACTTGACTGTCATTAAATTGTGACCCTCCTGTCCAATAGAAGTGACAGCTGACTTGCTGCAAAATTTATTAAATAACCCGAGTGAGAAATATTTGACCTTACTGTTCTTAATTTTGATCCCCTTGTCGAATGGAATTGACAGTTGCCTTGTTGTAAAATGATCTTAGTGAAAGAAAAACAATGTTCGTGCCATTCTTGCGGCGCGTCACGGGCTTGGAGTTTACGAGTTTACTATCTATCTCACTCACACTTCATGTAATGACTCTCCGTCTCAGTCAAACTAGAAGCTTAAGGTTACGGGTACATTAGAATCATTTTTAGTAGGTGAAAAGAAATTTTACGAAACTGGGTTTCTTCCAGAAAAATTTTTGTTTTTTCCGTAATGTAAAATGTAATGTAGAAATATTGTAACAAGTGTTATGCCATTTTAGAATCCTTATTAAGTGCGTCAAATTTTTAAGTTTCTTGCCAAACTGGCGTAGTACATTTTTTTTTCATAACAGTTAGTTAAAGTTGGGTGAAATATTAATTTTCTATTCTTGGTTCGGCAAAATGTGACATTTTCTTCTAAGCTGGAACAGGAGGCTTAGAATTTAAAACAGCAGGTTACATAAGTACTATTCGGGATTACATAAGAAAAATAAAATTGAAAAAAAGTAAAGATTTGTAGCAACAGGAGCTAAAAAACCATCACAAGGTGTACATTCTCTCGAAAACAAAAGAAATGTCTATATCGACTTACGGGACACCCTGTATATGCTTCAATGAGGCGAGCGGTAATGAAGAGAAGCTTACTGACGCACCGACGCTTTGATAATCAACCAGTTAGACGAATTGAGACTGACTCTTTGCTATTTGTTATACTGAGTTATCTATCGTACATGACAGATAGAGCACCACTCTAAGTGCTACCAATGTGTGTTGTTTATTTTCGAATATAGGATGTCTAAGCGTGTTTTAGTTTTATCTTGCAGTCTCTACAAATACGTACCAAGCGTTTACTTTTTGAGTTTCTATAAACTAGCCAATTGTCAACAAATTGCGTAATATTCCTTCCTGAAAGATATTTGACTTGTCCAATTCGCAGAGAAGCATTTTTTCGCAACGGTTTTCAAGGCTCTCTATGATCCTTTAGCCACAGTTGATTATCATCCTCCAGCTCAAAGGATATTTATGTAAAATCCTATCTTATTCTCCTGTGAATTTTTGCATTTAGAAAACAGGGGACTAACTTTCATTTGACTCTGATTGGCAGTTCTTTTTTTTTCTCTCTCTTGGAAATATTCCGTACCGGCGTAGTTTAGCAGCGGTGTTCTTATAAGATGTGTAAATTCTCCCAGAGGGATATTTTGCCGATGAATCGTAATTTTCTAAAATATCCATTTAATTAGAATTTCGATTTATTAGTATTTTAAATTTACGAAGAGAAAAACGACTTTTTCTATTTTGTGAAAATAAGCATAATAATGAATCTCTGTAATTCTGTAATTGCTTCATTAAATTTTTGGGATATCTGTTCAGCAACCAAAGAGAACTTTCAGTGATGCATAAATGTGTTACTATAATGGTTTACAGCGTCTTTTATTAATATTTCTCGGGACAAGTCAGGTAAATTGGAGTTATTTTCCATAAATGATCACTGTATATTTTTTCTAGTTGTTTGAAGATATGTTGTCAAATTCTAATGCAATTCAGGCGGATGATTATAAAATCGGTTAAGTTTTACTAAAAGTAAACTTACAAAATCGTTGTTCGTAATTTCATCTTTTTGCAAAAAAGGAATTGGATACCTTCTCCAATTTTGGAGATGAAGAAGATACAGCAGATGAAGTAACAGACACACAGCTATAAATTTGTTCCAACCATGTAAATTTATTGTGTCATCATGTCCCTTAAGAAAATTTCACAACAACATATTATATACTGGTCAACAATTTCGATAGTTTATTGAATAAATTTAAATTGAAGATTGTATATGTATACGTACATTTTGCATTCTCCATTTTTTTAGTTTGTCTCGAAATATTACGAGTAATCCTAGTTCGTTTTTATTAAATATTTTGTCCAGGTCACGCTCAGTAATAAGGTGAAATAATTCAATTCCAACTCCAGCTCCTATGTAATAATATACATATATCACAATAACAAAAGGAACATATTTCAGCGGAAGATTCCATACTTTTTGGGATAATAGCTAATTAATTTGAATAGAAAGAGAGTGCGCGAGTTAAATTATACAGTAAGCCAAACGATAAAAAAAAACAAGATTATTGATTTTAATATAATTTTATTCCACGAATTAACTTTACTACTTCTATTGTTAACGATTAAAAATTAACTGCCTAACTTGATCAGTTTTTCTTTCATGCTTACTTCTTGACCTTCTTTCAATTATCATCATTACTGTCTGAAAAAACTGCTGAAGAACAAGAATTGTGGGAACTTGATAAAATAGCAAATTTAAGAATAATAAAGGAAATTGCGAAAGTTACATATTATTTTAAAAGGTAATTGACTTTACTTTATGAATTACATATAATGCTGATGAAAGGTAATTAGTATGTATGCTGATATAGAGTCACGTGGAGAGTTTGCTGCCTGTTTATGTATATTGTTAGTATGAAGGTACATAACTCGCGTCGCTACATCACTCATTGGAGATCTGAATAATTACTCACGTTATCAAAAAACGGTGACAATTAGTTAAATTTTAACTTATTATATATAAGGCTGCCCAGCGACTGGTCATGCATAATGCAAGGGGTGCCTGAGGACATCGAAATCAACAAAAGGTTATATTGCAGCGGGAGGTGTAAAATGCATCGTTTGGGTGTTTGTGTTCGTGCTTTTGAGACTTGTTTCCATTAATAGCCCATAACTTTGTTGTTATACATCCTATAACAATAGTTGAGCAGCGACATGATAGCAAACCGTCTAAGCTTCCACTAAGTGTCCAAATACCTCTCTATCTATCATACAATAATTTTTGAGATAATCCTATTTTTCTACTATACCTTTTAGAATTACCGGAATAAATTCCTGGTGATTTATTCTCTCAGTACCAACAAACGGTAATGGATGAAGTACAGGTAGAAAACTATGATAATCTCAAAAGCGGCTGCATCTCGGTAGATACATAGCAGATCAGAGAAAGGTAGCATTCAGAGCCTTCCAAATATTAGAAGAAGGTGCTATGCCCTAGACACACAGCGCTCTTAATGAAGAAATAACTAACGACTCATTAGTCTATAATGATTCATTATAAACTCCAGACACACAGCCATTTCTTTAATTAAGTTGTACTGTCGAACTGGTTTTGATAAACTTATCACATTAAAGAAGCAATATGGATCGAATTGGCGCGATAAACTTTGTTTTTATTTATTTTATTTATCGATATAATAATTTACAAATGAGAAAACATTATATTAAAAAGAATATTGATAATAAAATTTGTGATTTGCATTTCTTCGTCTTATTTTTCAAATCGACAGATGCACAGCGGAGTTCCAGATTTACATTGTATGCCAAATCTAGCACATTTTTCCTCATTATAGTTATAATGAAGGAGAAAAACACTTCATTTGTGTATTTCATTATCATCTGATTTTCGAGCCATAATGACGTATACTATGTGACACACCACGTTTTAATGAATAGTTAGTACTAATGATTCATTAGATCGTGCTGTATGTCTAGGGTATTACGTTATAATTAGAACTATTTTTCTAATTTTTCTACTTTGACGAGCTATAACTGGAGAAAGACGGAGATATGATTGGACATTTATTGGAAAGCTTGGAGATAAAAATCGTCTTCATATGGTATATAACAACAAAGTTACAGGGTGTTAGTAGACAATGTAGCCAAAACCACAGTGCCATATACCTCCGAAAGGACACATTTAGGACTCCTCTCATACAATGCTTTGTTTCCCTCATCGAGATTTATCAGCATGTGAAATTAATGTACAATAATATTAAATACCCTGCAAATGAATGCAACGCCGCTGGCATTATGAAAAATGTTAAATTAGAGAGAAACCCTAGATTCAAGATTTTGTTCAAACGGGAATTTAAACTATTCTTAAATTGTTACAATAATACATTCAACTTTCAGCGCAAAACAAAATGCGCTGCCTTAGGAGTTATAATCTTTTAGGAAGAAACTTTTCTTTTGGAAGAGAAGTAAAAACACCCATATATTTCTATAGAATGAAAAATCCGAGAATATTCAGTTGATATCTAGTACCTTATCAAAAGGTAATGTAAAATATACACCTAGAATTATATCCTCCTTAAGAAACGGAAGCGGCCCTATCTCATATATAATTTACGTAAAACATAATTTATTTAATTTCCGCTGAAACGTTCTGTAACTCTTCTATTCAAATAATTAAAATTATATTGATATTCATTAACTTACTGCATAGCTTGTTGTAAGCTTCTGGAATTCCCCAAGATAATAAAATATCAGACAACTCGGAGGTATTGTTGGCAATAGGTAGATCATACAATATTGGACTAAATCCAGACATATTGCTCTTATTTTTTCTGAAAATAATTTTACGCTTTATTACAAAGAACTATATATTTTGAAAAACTTAAGATATTATTAATTCAATGCTGTCTCGCATTTATAATGAATCGAAAGATATTTGGTCATACATATGAGTTAAGTAAATCCATTCACCAAACGTAAACAAAAAGAAAGGACTTCTATAGGAGTTGTAATTTAAGACTCCCATGCACGATTTACTGACATCATTTTTTCACTAAGAGTTGATAAAAATGAGAACTGATTTGTTTGTACTGCAAGATAAAATAAAATATAGCCTTTCAATATCTTTGTGATTTCAATATAGCTTAGGTTAGGTTAGGGAAGGCGGACGTATCTAGATTTCATGCAGAGTATTATCAGATATCCATTTGTGCACAACATGAGTTGTGTGTTTTGAATCAGTATCTTGTTGGAAATAATAATCATTACCTATCCTCAACATTTCAACATTTGTTCTTAAATTTTTCTTATAATTAGTCCATCATGTTTTCAATACTATTCAGGTTACATCGAAGCCTTCAATCCTCCTCCTCAATGCATCAGAAATTTTTTTGAGATTTAGAATAACAAATATTAATTATTAGTATTTTTGGCTCAAATGAAAGACTACGTGTATGAGAAGAAAAGGAAAGGAAATTGATCCAATCTAAAAAATATGTTATGGTAATATCTCTTCTGTCCAAACACTCCCAATGCTCGAACACATTTTAAAAAAATCCCTTCTAATTAGCGTTAGATTACTATTTTCTAAAGCAACAAAAGTTCTTTACTACCGATGATTATCTTTCCCCAACTGCGCTCACCTCCACATGTGGTAAACATGATGACTGGATTTTAGGATGATCCTTTTTATTAAATAGCGATTAAGAATAGATATGTTAAAATGTCAAACAAAAAGAAATTAAATTAGATTTGCTATATTTATTTGCTGTTGTACATCCGTAAGTGCAGAGGATCATTTTATAGATTGCGAAAAGCAAGACTGTAATAAAATTCACAATGTTGAGCATATGACTCTAAACAGCACTAAGTGCACTGCATACAGAAGTAATGTTATTGGTCCATATTTTAGAAATCAGTTAAGAAAGGATATTGGTGATTCACATTTCAGTTTAGTAGCATATTGAACAATGAACTTTGTGCATATCCAACAAATTGATTGAATGTAATGTAATAAGGTGTAAGTATGTGCTGACAATAAATTTGTTGGATAGGCACGTACAAAGCCCTTGAATTATTTTAATTCTAAGATTGTTCATTCTCCTCCCCGTTGAACACTCGTTCAACTTAGTTAGATCTGCATGACGCGATTTAGACTTCTTGGTTGTGGCATCGGTTTAGTCACCCTTGATGAATGTACTGTGAACTGATGGATATAAATTAAACTTGATCGATTGCTATCTGATAATCAATTCAATTTTTATTAATTCGATTCGCTTATTTATACAATAATTAATATACACATATACATATGATGACATTAAATGAAAAACAAATATAACAAAAATTTATGTCAATGAAACACAAATCACAAGATCAGCATAAATTTACTTCGTAGGCAATGTCACCGACCGTAATTTCACTTGTACTTCCATGCAATTGCTGACATAGAACTTTGGTGAATGTAAGAATTGCATAGCTAAGTGAAGGTAGAGATTATATTAAAAAATGAAATTACGGTCGTTGACTTATTGATATTGTTCTGTAATAAGTTATGACAAACTATGGATTTTGTATCTCTACATTCTCCCACCTCACATTATCAAATCAGGGTACCTCCAAGATGGTACCGAGTTGCTCTTGCGACCTGGACCCTGCTCGTCTTGAGGTTGGTTGAGGTAGGTTTAATTGTGGCATCATGTTGTTTCGTCGCTTTTTCCACAAGAAATAGGACGCCACACTGATGATTATGATAGCTGCCAATGAATAGAATCCAACATAATGATGTATGTGGTGACAGTGAAGGTGAGGAATTCCCGCGATATATTGTTTTTGGGTTTTAATTGCCTTATGGAGCAATATTATCAATATTATCAGCCTTGATCTCTTTAATTAGCAAGGGAATGGAAGTATTGGTAGTATTTTGACTTGCTAAATATTCGCCAATGTGAGTAGAGATAATTTCTTGATCCGGTATAAATGAGGAGTTCAAGGTTCCTGGTTGTTGATTGTTTGCACTATGAATAATGTTGGATGCTTTATCATACAGGTAGGCTGTATTTGTATAATCCCACTTTCTTCAAGGATTATAGGGTGGAACGTTGTTCCACATATGATGTCGAAATGAGTTACTGCATCCATTATATAGATCCAGGTACTTGGTGTACGTGGTGTATGCTTTCAGCAGATGTAGGAATGAAATAGTTACTACTTTCTTTAAATTAGAAAAACTAAGAGACTGTAATGCTGACGGCATTACATCAGCTAATTATGCAAATCTTACAAAAGTACTTGAAGGCTTAATATTTTTAATAAAATTTGTTGTATACAGTTTAGTGTCAAGGGATATTCCAGACTTTGACCCTATAAATCCATTTCACAAAAAAGAACTCTAGAATCTCTGGAATAAGTGTGCATATTTAGATTTTTTGATAAATTAAATTAAATTAAATTAAATTCTCAAAGTCAAATCCGGCTTCGTAATAACTGTGAAAAATTGTTGCTTGAATTAACGAATCAACTACGTCAACGTTTGCCTAATAATGCAATAAAATTCAAAATAATTTAATGTTTTTGTATTAAAAATACGCCAACAAAAAATAAAGAAAAATGTGAAAGATCACTAGTTGATCTATTAAAAACAAAAGCCTTTGATTGTATTTTCTTAATTGATTGGAATGAAAACACTGATTCCATAAAGTTTTTCAATAATTTTCAAATCCACAGGTAGAACGCGTTTTTAGTCAAATGAATGTTGATGAGACGAAGCTAAGAATTAAAATGGTGTATATTCAGTTTTGACTATAAATAAAGTCTAGCCTAAAATGCAATAAAATATGTTGTCTAATTTGCATGTAACTGAAGAATTTATAAAATATATGAATTGCTCCTTTATTTACGAATTAGGAGAACGATTCTGAGTTATTTAAAGAAATCTTTCAAGTAATTAAAGATTTTGATTATCATTGTATGTATTATTTTATAGTCCCTCAATTTAATTTGGGCATCCAAACTTGACAAACAAGAATACTTTTTTAATGTTTGAAGAAATAAACCAATAATTAAGGTAATGAAGCTACCATTGTTCAATTTATACTAAAATGAGCTTTTGATAATTTGTAGTGAATGTATATTTTTTTATCTAACTTTGTGAGAGCTAGTCTCGGATGTGGGAGGAAGTGCCGGTTTTTAACGGACAACTCAGTTTTTAAAATTCAAATATAAAATTTTATTGAATTTCAACAGCTTAAAACTAAATATTACAGTAATTCATTTAAAAGAAAAATTCAAAAACTCCAAACTACTATACAATTCAATAAACTTAAAGCAGAAAGATAAAGGTAATAAAAAATAATAAAAAAAAAAAACAAATTAATATTAAAATTCAATGAGCTCCTGCTCAGGCGCTGCCAATGTTCTCCTCGTTCTGAAAAGGGGAGAGAAGACCAGAATTATTATCTGTCATCAAATCAAAGAAAAAAGGAAAATATTGATGCTGCTAGTGCAGAGGGCACAAGGGCAGCAAAATATAATAAGTATGATTTTTTGAAATAGGACGGGTGTGAGCATTTAATTCATTTCTATTATTGGATGAGGAGGAAAGAGCTCTGACATATTTTGCTCCAGTTCGTATTACTGGGGAAATACTATTCTCTTCCATTACTGATGCAGAATGAGAGATAGTCTTTGGATGATAGTGATTCCATCTATTGGTGAGAGGTTTTTTTTCTCTGTCATCTAGTTCAGTTTGTATTTTATTAGATTATAAAGACATTGAACGAGATGGCGACACTCTTGTTTCATTTTTCCATTTTGTGTTAATGGTGGAAAGAGTAATTAAATTGTAGTACTTCCTTGCTTAACTGGGTGTATTTCTCCAGATTTTTCTCTGAGAACTGTGGTGCAGAGGTGCATTATGATTCTTGTTGGACTCATATTCATATTTTCTGGAGGGTAGTCATTTTCTTGTATGAAATTGATGTTTTGGGGAACATATTGGCGTGGTGGAGTATTCCCAAACTCTCTTTAGTTTCTTATCCAACTTGGGGTTTGTCGTAGTATAGGTGGATAGCACAGTCGTCGTCGTGCTCTTTATTTCTGGTACTCCTCCGACCAGAATCCAGCTCAGTTCGGTGTTTTGGGCTGTAGGTGTATTGCTAGATCCTCTTTTAATTCCATTTTCAATGATGGCAGCATAGATGTTTGCTCCGAGAAGAACATCGATTTCTCCTGGGATTGAGAACGTAGGATCTGCAAGCGGGAGATTGTTTATGTGTTTCCAATTTGACACTTCGATTGTCTGTGTTGGAAGCAGATCGGTGATTTTTTGGATTATGAGTATGTTGCCCGCTATTTTAAAATTGCTGTGTAGAGAATTAATTGTGGCTGTGACTTGTTGTACGGCTGTATTTGTGGGAGTAGTAGCAAGTCCAATTAATTCTTGGGTGGTTGGAGATCCTTTAAGCTGTAAGAGTTTACAGGCTTTTTGGTCATAATAGACGCTTGAAATCCAGAGTCTATTAATGCTCGGAATGTCATTGTGATTCCGGATGGTGGAGAGGAGCTCTTTTCATATTGGCGGTTAGAAAATCTTGAACTTGTTGTTCCTCATTTCTACAAGCTAAGGGTGTGGTTCAGTTTCCATACTGGAAATTTGGGTGGATTGATTAGGTGATTCTGTCACCGAATCGTTTTGCTCATAGTGTAGCATTGTGTTATGACTTTTGTTACAGTGGTAACACCTTTTATTGCTTGTGCAATTTAAGGTTAGGTGGTTGGGAGATAAGCAATTTTTCCATAAATGCTTATTTGTGACAACTTCATGTCGTTGTCGGGTGTTCATATTTCTAAAGGTTGGACAATGAAATATGATATGGTCACCCTTGCAATGGCTGCAAGAGGACCTTTTTGTAGGTGGGTAAACTGGTGTTGAACTTTTGCTTCTATTCAAGAATCCATAAGTTGGTTTTGGTGAGAATGGCTTTCTCTGTGTCATGTTTGAAGATGTATTTCTACTTCCTATCATTTCCAGAGTTCGGAATCGAGACTCTAAGAATTTTGTTAATGTGTTTAGTTCTGGTAAATCAGTGCAACTATGTAAGCTCTGTTCCCATTATTGATGTGTGTCTGGGTGTAACTTTTGTACAGTCAAATATATTATTATTGGATCCCAGTTATTTATTTCTACACCTAAATTTTGTAATGCTAATAGTGCCTCAGTTATATTAACTAATAGCGTTTTGATACTTTCGGCAGTAACATGATTTGTGGTTGGTAGAGACAATAATTTTTTTAGTTGTACGTTCACTAGTATTCGCTTATTTGAGTAGCGTTCCTTTAGGACTTGCCAAGCTGGTTTATAATTTGCGTCGCATATTTCATAATGCCTGCGCAATTTTCAGCTTCTCCTATTAAATTCGTTTTTAAAAAATATAATTTGTCAACGTCTCTCGAATTATTGTTATTATGTATTACTGAATTAAATAGATCGTGAAATGAGATCCATGACGAATATTCTCCATTGAATATCGGCAGCTTGATTCTAGGAAATCTTTCGCTATTGCATGACATTGTGCTAGCAGATGTTGACTGTGTATGAGGAAGATCGCTGACAGTTGGCGTTGATGTTAATCTGTGTATGTCTTCTTCCATGCTTGCTGCTTTCTCAATGTAATAGTCCTGCACCTCGCTAAATATCTCTTTGGTGAAATAATCTAGCTGGTGATCATCTGTTGTCGCTCTTCTCTGTATAGACCTATGTCGAGTTTGGAATTCTTTCCAATACTCGGTGAACGTTTGTAGGCGTTTTTCTGTCGATTTGACAGTTTTCTTTTTCCCTTCTCTTTGATGCCTTTTAAATAATTCTACATCTTAATCCAAATTAAGATGTACTACTAAATAAATTGAATCATAAGCACAGGCAGGAGATTTATAGTGGTCACGGACCACAGACCCCTAATTAGTCCTTTTACTCACAAAAATCCCACTTCTAAACTCACACGCATAAGGTTAGATTTGTCAGATTATGATTTTGATATAGTATATAAGAAAGGTTCTTTGAATACAAACGCAGATGCACTATCCAGAATTAAGATAAACTCAGACTCATTAAAAGCAATGATACCAGGCGCAGACATTAACATAATAACAAGAGAAATGTCTAGAAAATCAAAAGAAGACATAGATAAAAAAGGAAACACAAAATATTTTGCTATAATACAACACCCCATTCGGACACCAATATTTCACCTTTTGAATATTTCCATTAAGGATATAAAAAGGAGACTCAGTATGGCTTAAAGTAGGAAATCGTAAAAAATTAGATTCACCATACAAAGGCCCATATGAGGTCTTCGATGTAAATGGTGTAAATACAAAAATAAGAATTGGAAAAGAAATCAAAGAGATACATAATAATCGATTAAAAAAAAATCTGTAAATATAATACACAAGAAACTTAAGAGAAGGATATGATAAAGTAGAAAGAGCTAAGTTTACTATTCTAAGATAGATAATTATAATTAAAAAAAAAATATATATATATATATATATATATATATATATACAGGGTGTTTCCCCTTAGGAGGTCCATAGAGCGGGAGGTGATAGTACTCACCTAGACGAACCAAAAATTGTATGGCAGGGGGGGGGGGGCAATATCAACCGTTTAGGAGTTACAGGGTGATTCATAAAAAAAGCTAGGTTTTCACAAAACTCCCTGTATATTAAAAACTACATTGCGTATGGTCACAGTTAAGGGCTCACTGTATGTAGAACTTCATGGCCTTTCCAACGATAGCTGAACCAGCCCCGTACCCCTCTTCCCTCAGAAGTTATGAAAGTCTAAACTCAAAATTTCGGATTTTCTTTCCTTTTTTTTTTACTTTGACCTCTATTATTTTTGAAAAAAGGTCATTAACATAACTTTTTTTTTATAAAAGCTGTAAGCTGCAGACTCTCTTCTTTAAGTTGACCTATTACACCCAATGTGCTATCTGAAGCCCTTTAAGAGTTATTAGCTCTAAACCTATTCTCAAACCTATTTTCAAACCTATTCTCAACGATAATTTGTTCCCTTAGCACGTCATTTTAAAAAATATCGTCTTTTTTCGGTGTGACCTGAATAGGTTATGAGTTAATAACTGTTTAACGGCTACAGTTAACACATAGGATGTGATAGGTCAACTTAAAGAGGAGAGTCTGCAGTTTACAGTTTTTATAAAAAAATGTTATATTAACGACCTTTTTGCAAAAATAATAGAGGTCAAAGTAAAAAAAAAAAGGAAAGAAAATCCGAAATTTTTAGTTTAGACTTTCATAACTTCTGAGGGGAGAGGGGTACGGGGCTGGTTCAGCTATCGTTGGAAAGGGCATGAAGTTCTGCATACAGTGAGCCCTTAACTGTGACCATACGCCCTGTAGTTTTTAATATACAGGGAGTTTTGTGATAACCTAGCTTTTTTTATGAATCACCCTGTAACTCCTAAACGGTTGATATTGCCCCCCCCCCCCCTGCCATACAATTTTTGGTTCGTCTAGGTGAGTACTATCACCTCCCGCTCTATGGACCTCCTAAGGGGAAACACCCTGTATAGGTATATATATAATATACATACATATTTTTTTTTCCCAAAGGGAATGGATGTAATACATCTTAACCCAAATTAAGATGTATTGCTAAATAAATTGAATCATAAGCACACGTAATTAATCATCAAAATAATAACCATGAAAAACATGCCAACAAAAGTAGGTATGTTAATGGGTCAAATCGTTGCTCGCGATGAATGAAATAAAGAAAGCATGAGTCAAATTACATCATGTACTGACCGATCACTCATAACAATGAGTGAACGTAAAATTCAAAGGTGTGATTCATGTTACGTGTGAATATGACATCATTTGTAAATAACCAAACCAATTTTATTGTTCTGAATTGTTCTGATTTTTGTAATATATGATCGATAGTCATAATTGCTAAGTAAGTGAAAATTTTGTGTATAAATTTAGCGTAAGTGATCGAAGAGAATCAGAATAAAGTCAAGCTTGAACAAGAGCATTTTTATTCTCTAGAAGTCGGCGTAATAGCCTTAAAAATTAAGTCGGCGTAATAGCCTTAAAATCAAATCGGCGTAATAGCCTAAAGCAAAGTTGGCGTCATAGCCTGAAAAGCTAAATATCGGCACTATTGCCTCTTGCAAACGTCCGTAATAGAGGATAAACATTACAATTAAATCTTTGACTTCTTTTTGGGACTGAACCAAATCTGACACAGAGTCAATTGTTTCGTCACCAACGTCAGATGAAATGGATTCGCCATCTGTCGGCATTTTTAATCGAGAAGCTTGAATTATGTGATATTAAGCAATATATTCTAATTTTATATTTGACTGACTGAGTTATCCGGCTTTGAAGGACCAATGTGAGAGCTAGTCTCGGATGTGGGAGGGAGTGCCGGATTTTAATGGACAATTCAGTTTTTATAATTAAAAAAATATAAAATTTTATTACATTTCAACAGCTTAAGACTAAATATCACAGTAATTCATTTAAAAGAAAAATTCAAAAACTCCAAACTACTATACAATTCAATAAACTTCAAGCAAACAAATAAAAGTAATAAAAAATAATGAAAAAAAAACAAATTAATATTAAAATTCAATGAGCTCCTGCTCAGGCGCTGCCAATGTTCTCCTCGTTCTGAAAAGGGGAGAGAAGACCAGAATTATTATCTGTCATCAAAACAAAGAAAAAAGGAAAATATTGATGCTGCTAGTGCGTCAAGGCACAAGGGTAGCAAAATGCTTCTGCTCGTACGTGAGAGCACAAGGAAGTTGCAAAGTGCTATAATTGGTAAACGAGTCAGATTAGTTTGACAGTATTCTACTACAAAGAAGAAGCGCAGATTAATCTCTGCGCCAGAATTATTCTTCTGTAAATGTGTAGAGATGTAGAAGAATAATCTCTGCAGCAGATTTAGTCTTCTGCTTAGATGTGGACTGGAGATATTGCAGATTAATGTCTGCGCAGAATTAAACTTCTGCTTAGGTGTGGGACGGAATTTTGCAGATTAATCTCTGCGCAGAATTAAACTTCTGCTTAAGTGTGGGATGGAATATTGCAGATTAATCTCTGCGAAGAATTAAACTTCTGCTTAGGGTTGGGATGGAATATTGTAGATTAATCTCTGCGCAGAATTAAACTTCTGCTTAGGTGTGGGACGGAATTTTGGTAATGATAGGAATTTTCAGATTAAACTCTGAATTATAGAATTAATCTTCTATAATGAGGTTGGGAATATTCTTGTACTTAGATAAGTCTCTAAACCAGATAAGTCTCTAAACGAGATGAGCTCTGGACCAAGAATGATTTTCTGCTGTGGCTCGTCAGTTTTATATTGCCGCCGCATCCAGTTATGAGCTCTCACCTCTCGGTGTTGCCCTAGCAACGTTTGTTGAATTTGATGACTGAGGAGAAATCAAATGATTTGACGTAATGTCACTTCATAACATTATAAAAATGTAAATATTCTGGAGGTACGTATTCTTGGTGCATTTTAATAATATTTATGTAATTTTTTTGTATTAATTCGCTCTTTTGATTGTTTTTAGATAAAATACGAGCCATGATGGATGAAATTCAGCCTGTAATGAGATTTGTCGCAGCATTTATGTTTGTTGGCAGCAAATTTTCGAGGTTGTGGAACTGCCATAGATAATTAGGGTTTATATAAGTATTCTTGTTTATAACTTTTTAAGATTTAAATACTTTGTGTATTCCTTTTCTTTCTTTTCTAGGAATTAATAGTTCATCGGATTTGAAATACGTCTGTGGACTGAACAAACTTTTTTATTATATTTTTATAATTTTTTCCCGTTATTGAAAATGCTTTATTTTTAATTGTATCTAATAAAAAGTTATGCATCGATCTTTACTGTATTTATAACTGTTCAGGTACTTCTAACGAAGTACCTTGCATATAAATGAAAGTATATATACAATATGTATATGTACATATATAATTTTTTTTTAATATTTGAAATAATCACACAAATTAAAAAAAAAATGCCGACATTTTTTCAGCTCATTTTCTCGAAAAGACACCCTGTTATCAAAATTAAAAAACAAAAATAACACCATTTTTCAGGTTTTCTGGCAACACTGTGCAAGCATTGTCGCAGTTCCCGAACCAAACTCCATCCAACACAATAAAAATTAATATTAATTTCCTATCACAAAAGTTTACTTACCAAAATGTGCCTACTCAAGATGTTCTTTAATGCACAACACTTTTCTTTACAGAAAATTTTGTTGAACCGTACCGCACAAAACTCTGAAGTAAAGTGGCTTGCACATCGAAACCGAAAACCGAAAACCGAAAAGTTCCACACCGAAAATTCGGTTTTGTTGGCACATCAAAAACCGAAAACATTTTTCCGGATAATAAGTGACATTTAGTTGTCATAAAAGTTGTGTGATGAGGGCTCATACGAAAAAGCGTATTTTAATGTTATCCCTTAAGTGGTGGATCTTGAAAAACTTTGAAATAAGACGGTATTGGGTGCACCCGCTATATAAAATCAGGAAGAGACATGGAGAGTTTTTTACTATAGTGAAAAACTTGGAAAATTTTCCCTTCAGGTATTTCCAGTACTTCCGGATGTCCAAAGAAAAGTTTGATACCATCCTGTTGTTAATAAAGCGGGAAATATCGCCTAATAGTAACAACTTCAGGGGAGATACAATTTCAACAAAAGAGAAACTTGCGCTTACATTACGGTATAGAGTACCTACTTTTCAAAAAAAAAATTCAGGACTAAAGTAATTTCTCTCTTAGATTTCTTGCAATTGGTGCCAGCTATACCGATTTGGCCTTCCGGTTTTGCATGGGAGCATTTACAGTACGCAAATGCATTGTCCACACCATAAAAGCAATAATCTTAAAAATGCGAGAAAGGTGTATGCCTAAGCAAACTACCGACGGCTGGAAATGTATTGCAAAGCGTTTCTTGGATAGATGGAACTTCCCGAACTGCCTTGGAGCAGTCGATGGGAAGCATGTACTAACATTTGCTCCCAATAATACTGGAAGCCTATATTTTAATTATAAAAAAAGCTTCTCAACAGTTTTGATGGCAGTGGTAGATGCTGATTATAAATTTATAATGGTGGATATAGGTGCATATGATTCTGCCAAATTCAGCCACTCAAACTTTGGGAATGACTGGTTAAATAATCCGGGCAACTTAAAAATACCGGCTGATTGCCCTCTTCCCGGCACTGTGAGTCCGCCAATACCGTATATAATAGTTGGTGATGAGGCATTTGCCCTTAAACCGACATTATTGACTCCATATCCTGGTGAAAACTTAACTATGGAGAGAAGGATTTTCAATTATCGGTGAGAGCTAATTGATTTTATCCTATAATATTATTATTCCACAACATTCTTATATTTCAGACTATCAAGAGCCCGCCGTATCGTCGAAAATGCATTCGGAATACATGCCCACACTTGGCGAATTTTGTTGAAAAGAATCGAAACGCAGAGTCCCACTATAAACAACATAATATTGTGCTGCTGTGTGTTACATAATTATATTAAAATGACCCAAACAGCAACAATTGCAACACCAGAGCCAGATTCTGCTTATCCAGTAGATCACAACACCTTGGGGCCTGTGTCTCGTGCTGTTGATATCCGCAATGCGTTTGCAAAGTGGTGCATAACGGAAGGAGATTTAGATTTCCAATATAAAATGATTTAATAAAAAGTTATGCATTTATGACATACATGTTTTTCTTTATTCTTTTTTTCTATTATAAGTATGTATTAAAAAAATAAATTGCACCTCCTTGGGCCTTAATGTCTACTAATTTTAAATAAATATTAACATTAAATGATAAATATTAAATGACTACATCAAGGGTAATATTATAATATTGCTGAATCAGTTTTTCCAAAGTCAAACTCAACTTGGTGAAGAGCTTGAAGACACTTCATTTGCAAACGAAGTTGCTTTTCTCTAGTTAAGTGTTCTGCCTGTAGAGCAAGTGATACAAAGAAATTGCTCATAGCAGAAGGCACTTCCTCAGATTGCACATTTTCAATTGCTTTTAATATTTCGGAAAGAGTTCCATTGGCTTCATCTGATTTAGATCGCTTCTTTGCTGGCAATTCAGCGTGAGAGGTGCTGAATTCAGTAAATGTATTACATTTATAAGCATTTTAATAAAAACCTTACACTGGAACCTTTATGAAGGGCACTAAAAATGACATCGCTTCAAAATGAACCCATTTAATGTTTTTTGAAGCCCCAGAGCCGCTTTTGACTTTATTATTGTTTTTAAAGTATGCTCTAAACGAATCTCTGAGATTTTCCCACTTTTTCCTGCAATCCACTACTGTAAAGATAATTAATTATTCAAGTCGTAACCTTAAAATAAAATAACGTAAACTTACCAGATACTCCAAGAACTGTGGCAATTTCCCCCCAGCTTTCATTTTTCTTATGCCGATCCTTAAATTCCGGGCAAGTTTTATCATAAAGGCATTTGTGTGCCTCCACCTCTATAATTAATTTAACTTCGAAGTCCCTGTCCATTTTACTATAAATCTTTTCAGTCGAAAAGTGAACACAAAAGTGAACAGTCCAAAAGTAAACACACAAAAAGTGAGGTTAAGTACGACCGAAAAAATTTTTCGCCCCGAAACGTTCCACATGTGGAACCCGAAAAGAAATTGACAGAGTCAACCGAAATTTCGTTTTTCGGCGGATAAAACATAAAAATTGCGTTTTCTTTAAAAATCTGAGATAAATATACTATTTTCTTACTCAAATTCTTAGTTCATCCTTTTTCCCTTGATTTTATTAGTCATTGGAACAAAAACCTTCCTTTAAAGAGGAATAAATTAAGTTTTTCGGTTTACATTTTTTCGGTTTCGTTTTTGATGTGCAAGTCCCTTAAGAACCAACACAAGAACAACGGAAAAATCTACATACAATTTGAACAATTAAGTTTGTTCAAACTGTAAGCACTCTAAAATAATATAGTTTTCAACAATCAGCCAGTCCAAAAACTGACCATAGGGAAACAAAACGAAATAAAATATATATTTGCAAATGATTAATACATAATCAAAACAAATATAGTTATTCGTTTTCAAAACACAAAATAGGGAGTGATCACTCACACGAAACTTAGCAAAACCGCTGATGACGCTCCGTGGCGAGAGCAGAAAACGTTTCGGTAACGCCAACCAAGCAGCCTGCACGGCTAAAGATGCAATATAACATATTGCAAGGATGGGGAAAATATCGGTGGACCCATATTCGCTAAATATGCTGAAAACCTACTCATTGTTACATTTATCGGGACGGAACAAGGAGAACTTAGCAACAATAAAAAATACTAAAGTACTTAAGAGAATATTTACAAAACGAAAATACATACCCAAAAAGGAAAGAAGAGAAAAATAGAAATAACGACGAAAACACAAATCACAAAATAAAAATAAAAATGAAAACAAAAATGAAAATAAAAATAAAAAGAAGAAAGAGAAGAATAAAAATAAAAACAAAAATGAAAATAAAAATAAAAAGAAGAAAGAGAAGAAAGCAAGCGATATCACTTATTTATTTGTTGTATATGCGAATACTATATTATGTTATCAAATATAAACATGAAATATATCGATTTACAGACGCCCACTTCCATCTAAAATTTAAGAAAACATATGAACGCA